>CAWUHX010000111.1:0-600000 GCA_963922205.1 Romanomermis culicivorax | reverse complement strand
ACTCAAGTGGAAGCTGAATGGAGAGGACTAAAGCGGCTATGATTTTTATCTCTATGACATGCTTGAAGACTCAAATAGTGGAATATAAGTGGTGTGTCAAAACATAGTTGCAATTTTCAATGAGAATGGATCTTCTTTTCGCTAATCCTTGAGGATTATTATTTTCCTTAGTTTTCCTCCTTCCTCATCACTATCTTCATTTTTACCTTACATTTCCTCATTTTTTAAAACATGAAAGTTATGCGGAACTGCACAAGCTGCAATTAGGGCGCCACATTTTATGACTGAATATCCCAATGTTCTGCCAAGCAAAAGAATCAACATTTTGAAACTCCATTCATGCGTTTAACTGTGGCATGTGTGTCTGCATGCTGCAGATTGAGGATTAATGGAAATTCGATGGAAGTCCCTAAAACAGATCTTTAAGTAGGTATTAAATGGTAATGCGGACACCATGTGCATTGCTTTTCCAGCTTGCGACTACATTTTTGATCAGTAATTCAGTATCACATATAAACTCTACATAGATCGAAAACCGACCCATTCAATTTCGGAAAAGTTCAGATTCATTCCCATTAGGTTTTATTATTGGAATATGAGTACAATCAATAATACCATGAAAGCCTTGTTTTTCCTAAAAAACCGTATCGCAGCTTTTGGAGTTGAAATACATCAATGGACAGCATTGACAATGAATCTACTCCTGTAATGGGGCCTAAGCCGAAAAAAATGCGAACTGAGCAAAGTGAATCTTCATCAAATGTTGTTATTGATCAAAAATACCTTATTGAAATTAGAAATGAAATTAATTCAAGAAGAACATGATTTAAAAATTGGGTTGCATGGAAGGCATTAAGGCAACAACAAAAACAAATAAATGACTTGAAAGTGGTTGCCCTTAATTAAGAAATCAAAGCTCCCAGAGAAAAAGCTAGCCATTATGGAATGCCCAAATTTGTCAAAGTTCATCGGGAGGTCGAAATATGATCGACTTTCTGCTCCACCTTAAACTAGTGAATGCACGATCGGTATGACAATATGCGACTTCTATGATTGCGCTTCTTATATAAAGCCCTACACTTTTTTTTGTGAATCATAAACCTATGTTGTGAGCTGAGTTTGGTTTCTTTTGATGGAAAGCAAAATCTAATTACACACTTGAGTAATCCACTGACAAACTATTGTGACGTTTCGTTTGACGCTGTAAGCTATCATTCAAAAAATCAATCAACTATCGTAAAATGTTTTTTTGAAACAGTACCGTAAAAGGAATCATTATAGATTTCAAAAGGATTTGAACGGCAAAATGAAGGGCGATTTGTAAAATCAAATACGACATTATCTCCCCTATCAATAAAAAATCAAGAAAGTCTACTTCATCCATTTTTCGTGAAAGAAAAACAAGAAAATGAGTTTTATTGTGCTATTTTCGCTTTTATTTATTCTAAGATCAGGTATAAAATCGATGAATAAAAAGATCGACTTTTATACACAGAATAAGTTATGCAGCCGTCTGTCATACCACATAAATTTATGCGACCATTTTATTCAGTGAATATCTCTATTTTCTGGCCACTATTCATTGAATTCAGCCTTCTGTCATTTCGGCCTTAATGAAAATTTTTCGAAACTGTAGTGAAGATAAAAAGAGAAAAAAATTAAATTTACATTCTATAGTCCGTTTTTCTCGAAATGCTTCTAAATAATTAAAGTGGAAAGCAAGCGGTATTTCAGATGTTCACGATTTTCTGGTAAACAATACTTCATATAGGACTGGAAATTTGTGAGCATACTGACTTAACCTTCAATAATTTTCTGAGCGAAAAATTTTACAGTAAGAGCCCTATGTAAACGATTTGATGACACTACTGATTTGTGTCACTTTTCTATTTGGAAGCACTTTATAAAAAACAGACTATATCTTTCTATGGTCTTGGTCAAGTTTTCTAAATTCTGTAAAAAGTTTGCAACATTACTGGCAAAAATCATCAAAAATAGAGATGAAGCCAGTAATTTGATACTACGGAATCCACATGACTCACTCGTAGTCTGAAGTTCCATAATTTTAGAAACTTTTCGCAAATACAGTAAGAATGACAAGGAAATGAAACTGATCTCACCATGTTTAAACTGTAATTTGTATATATTTATCGTTGGAGACAAAAGTTCACACTTGAAAAGTTTTCGGAACTGGCTATTTCTTATCTTCTTATATCTTTGATCGTGGCGAGGTTGCACATTTGGAGGAAAGTTTTCAGAATTACTGCAAGAAAACGCATCACAAAAAAACTGATGCAAGCAAGTTGACACAATGTCTGCACGCCCATGTCATAGTTAATAATTTCACAGCTTTATATGGAAAAAATAAACAAGTTGATATTATGTCTGTCGTTTTTGTACGCCCATGGTTCTAAATTTTACGAATGATGAGGTTGAACATGAGATGCCAGCGAGTAATGCATGGCTGTGGCCCAACTTTTTCATCCTCAATAAAAACTTCAAAACAATACATAATAATCTATATTGTGGCAGCACTGATCAGCAACCTCTGCACTGTGATCACTCATGATGTGGTGTTTTAAGCACCAAGATCCAACTTACGTGTGCAGAGTGAAAACAAGTGCAAAGCAAAGAAATAATATTGCTTTATAGACCCATGTCCTGAAGCTGGTCGAATCTCTGCTTACAGTAAGAGTCTATTTAGAACTTTAGCAAATAACAGTAAAATTTATGTCATCACCGCAGTATTAGCCTGTGAGAAAAAGATCAAAAAAGGATAGAGCGAAATTGACGCCACGACAGTGAAAGAAGCACTACATTTTCGATGGAAGTAAAATCTTTTCAAAAGAAACTACTGAAACCATGTTGATTTGATACGAGTCAGTTTCATAGAATGCTATGTCATCTAGAGTAAAAATCTTAGCTCCACAGAATATTTATCAAAAAAGTTATAAAATTGTCAGATTTTTCAAGCAATCGATATTTTGAAAGCTACGATCAATATGCAAAATGAAACTCAAGTCAGATATTGCATAATTGCGAATCATTCTTACAGGTCTCCAGAACAGTAAAATTGGTATCGAAATTAGAATTTTCGGATCGCGTTTTTTTACTGAATTTGCGTCACTATTTCGCATGGAAACTGAAAAATATGTTCCAGGGGTCATAAAATATGAACAATTTTATGATGCGGATAATTCTTTTCCATCTTATTCACAGTCGAGCGGATCCTTGTCGATTTTATTCGCAAAAATACGGAACGCTTCCCCATTTGTCAAACATGACGTATCAAGGCGGAAAACGGCTTGTCCAGGAGGACAGTAGTACCTCAGTCAATCAAGCTATATAGGCCTTTTTCTTGAATATGTTTATAAACATTAAAAACGGAAAGCAACTACCATTTTATATTTACACTATTTCTGCTAAACCATGAGTTTCCTAGGATTGGAACGTAAGCTCCAACCATACATGTACAAAAGAGGTGTGTCAGGGGGAGGTAATCCCTTCTACCTGAGACCCTGGACACACCTACCTGGCCCGAAAAAATCGTCAAACACCGCTCCCTGAACATTTTCGAAGACCCTGGATGAATGTTCGAGCACCCTCCCCCCTGGAAAATTCTTGCCGTCCAAGTCTGGCCTCAACTAACCTTCTCCAGCTTTTTGAGTAAAAAACTATGCAGTAAAAATTTGTGTAAACGATTTTAAAGCCGTATTTACTTTTTGTCGTTTTTCAATTTACAGAAATTTTATACAAGTCTGCCTTTTATAGAACTCCGAATCGAAGAATGACTGTAAAAATACCGCCCTCGTTCAATGCTATATATATTTTAATTTAAGACACGATTTCTGAGAGATTCTACCTTCTGCTCAATTGACGTACAATAAGTTGAAAATGAATAATATCTGAAAAAGAGATATTTTGAGTAGTTTTATATGCTGAGTATCGTGACAGCATTCATTTTGCGCAAAAATCAAAATTACATAGCTACAGTACTCCAAAATTTGGAATTTTTACATTTTTTTGGCATTTTTCAGTCTGTACACGTGTTTCGAAATATCACAGCTCAGAAAAGACGTGACTCTGAAGCCAAATGTTGAATGCATGCGGACACTTTATAATCTCTTTCTTTACACTTTTTATTCCATTTTAAAGTGTCAAAACCGATGTCAAAATAAACCGAAAAAGTCCTTTGGGCCTATTTTGGGCACCTTCCCATAGGATGCCGCAGAATTTTTTTCTGGATTTCTGTAGCCACAAATGTCTGACATATTGTGTTAAAATTTCAATCAAATTAATGTACCGTTTTGGGAGCTGTAGGTGTCTGCACATTCTGAAACCTGATACAAAAATGCTGATTGACTCCACTAAATATGCCATCAACGAGATGCAGGAAAAATACAAAACGTTCAGATTAGACGAGTAAAAATAAAAGATACGAGTCGAATCACTCGAAAAATTTCATCCATCAATTTACTATGGTTGTGCAACAGTATGCCTCAGAAGAGATGCATCAAAAATTTCTCTTTTTAGTAATTTGACTGGAAAAAAATTGAAGCTGAGAGTTTAATGTTACAAAATAAATGTCGGCTGTCTGACTATGACCTATGTTATGCTGTGCGAAAGTGCTCTATAGTTGAAGGCATCCCGTTTCACACCACGATGTTGGCCAAACGAAAATAGAGCAAAGGATAGTAGATTGCATTGTCCTTCCAACAAAGCAAAGAGTGTCCGAATAACTCTTGCCGTTTTTCTGTAAGTGGATTTGAAACAATCGCTCAATTTCTGAAATTTAATGAAAGTTTTCGAACTTTTTGATTTTTCATTTGAAGCAATTCGTTTAGAAACCATCAAACCTAGATCAAGGAAAATTTGCCAGGACTTCAAGTCACATTTTTTCTCATAATATGTTGGGTTAGAAGGCATTCTGTGTTCCCACAGCTTCATTGATGCGACATTTATCCAGATTCAAAAATGCATTTGAATGACAGTATGCAGTTTATGCAAATGTCTACAGCTGCCAAAACGGCACATGATGATGAGATGTTACTTTTGTAGCTACTGTAAGAATGTATGAACTAAAGAATACAAAGATAAAATTCTGCAGAATCGTAGGTGAAGGTGATCGGGAGTGCCTCTAAGCTGGATTTTTATTGATTTTTGCTTCTAATTTTTGACAGTTCAAACTTTCTTTGTAAAATGTTTGCTTGTGAAACAATTAATACATCAAACTATAGTATGTTAGTTATTTGATAATTCTATATTATATGTAATGAATATATCACAAAGGGCCACCTGGCACATAGAATGATTTCTATTAAATTTTCATAAGATGCCTTCTTCAGAGCAGTGTAGCTCCCAAAACGGTATAAAAATTTTGATGAAAATTTAACCAGTGCAGTAAAAATGGATGAGCTACAATATAAGAAAATAAAATTCTGCGGCTTCTGATTGGAAGGTGCTCGGGAGTGACCATGAACAAAATTTTTTCAATTTTTACGGCTCACTTTTGACACTTTAAACTTTATGAAAAAGTGTAACATGCAATTATTTGCTGTAAATATTTCATCAGAATCCTCTCCTCTATAAAATGAATATTCATTCACCAAATAAGATCAACCCGATCTTGAAATATCGTTTCGCTAGCAATACCACAGAAAAATGCCAAAAAATCATCAATTTTCAAACTTTGGCATACTGTACAAGCGCGAATTTTCGTTTACAAGCAAAACGAATAGTACCATGGAACTCAGCGCATAAAACTATCCAAAATATCTGATTTTGAGGTATGATTAATTTTCAACTTATCATAGGGAAAGTTGAACCTCTCAGAAATCTTGTCTTAAAAAATTGGTGATGATTGGTTGAGCAGGCTCATAGACCTTATGTGCACAGACCATGAGCTGTACTTTTTCATAGCAAAAAACAGTCCCATTTACTAAAAATGGAGGCAATACTCGGCTATTTTGCAACTCAAGGTTACTATAGCCTGCTTTTTATAAAATGCTTGTAAATTGAAAAATGAAAAAAGTAACCCCGCCCTCAAAGTCGTTTACACAAAGCTTTTACTGTATGACTTTACACTCAAAAAATGGTAAGGGTTAAGCCTACCTCCTTGAATCAGTCATTTTAAAATGAATGGACTACAGTAAACTCAACTTTCTCTGAATAAATTAAACAATTTTTTTAGAAGAAATTCAAGAACTGAGCCGAAGTATTGAAAATATGAAAATCGAGAAACGAAAACTCGAGAAAAAAGTGGAACACTATAAACGGCTCTTGAGCAGTTTCATGAAGAACCAAGAAGTTTACAGGAAGAAAGTAAATTTAGAGAAATCCAATTTGAGAATCCAAGTCAAACGGCTAGAGGCTGAATTGCATCAAATGAAAAGCCAAAAATTTGAAGTGAAATTAAACAACACCGGTGATGTGGCTCAGATTCGTCCTTTGGGATGTTCGGCACGTTTTAAATCCTATGTTCACATACCACGGCATTCTGCCACTGCATCGTCTCCGTCCCGCAGAAGTTTGCAGTATCGAACGATCGTCTTACGGGAATGTACCAATTTACTATCTGGACATAGCGTAGCCAATCAAGCTCGCCAAATTATCTCATTTTTACGTTCTGATATTAACATTCTAGCCAAAGTGAAACAAGAGCTGGCGATATCGTTTTCTGACCGTAAATTTTCATTGACACCGGCGGAAACTCTATATTTCATGAACATCGGTCAACTTGTCGTTTTTTCAAATGAAAATGATAAAAAGATTCTTTGTTAATAAGAGAGGTGTAACATTGTTCTGCTCAGACACAAAGTTACGACAAGCGTCTGATCAACAAGTGCCCAGTTGTTCATTTATCTTGGAAAAGCTTCCATTTCGAGAAGATCAACAAGAAGTGATTCGGCCATGTATTAGAGTGGAATCTCTGAAAGATTTTATAACCGAATCATGGCAGAAAACTCGACGTACTCAGAAACTGATTGATTCTCCCGAATTTGGCAAATCCATTTGGCTTGCTTTTGGTGGGGACAAAGGTGGTCCTAGCACAAAGCTAGTACTTTGCTTTTTGAACGTTGAAAATCCTCACAGTATTGCCAATTTGCATCTTTTCGCATGCTATTTGGGTAGTGATTCGTGCATCAATATGAACAAAGCCTTTACCTCGTACTTTCGAGAATTCAATGAGATAAATAATATGTGCCTACCATTTCCAACAAGCAATGGCGAAGAATTCAGGAAGCTCAAAATTTTCCTATTTGGTGACAGTAATTTTTTAAGTCATTTTATGGGGCATCAAGGTTCTTCGTCATCAAAGCCTTGTCTCTTTTGTCACATAAAGTTGCAGACACTCCGTAATCCAACAATTGAAAAGATTATTAATCAATTGATAGTGAATCGAACACTACCAGAAATAATTTTCAATGCCAAATCATACTGTAGAGCCTTTATTAATGTCAAAAATGCCGCTCAATTATACAACAATATAATCGCTCAACCATTACTGCCGATTGAAATATGTAATATTGCCATTCCGGTCATGCACGTGCAATTAGGAATAGCTGCTAGCCTCTGGTCGATGATGTATGACGAATGTTTGAACCACGATTTACTCCAACTGGGAATAGTAGAAAAAACTAAGAAAAAAAATGCGGTTAAATTATTGCAAGAGAAAGCTAAAGCTTGTGAAATAGAGAAAAAGATGCTGGAAAATATGGAACATACGTTCATCATAATGAAGAAAGCATTAAAGATGGTCAAAAAATCGACAAAAATTCAGAGTGGAGAATCCGAGGACAATGAAGAAAAATGTGGCGGCACTTTTTGTTTTGGTGAAGGATTATCGAAAGACCACACGCTCTTGTGGCTTTACTGTAATGAATGTCGAAAGTGGTACCACACCGCCTGTTTGCTGCTTTTTACTGATCAAGAAATATCTGAAGCATCAAATTCGCTACATTATAAGTGTTCGAATTGTAAACAAGAAATTGGCACTATACAAACTATTATTTCAACATTAGAAAGAAAGGTTTTCGAAATTCAACGAAACGTAATTGACCAACGAGAAATGTATGAAGCATTGCAAATTCAGTTAAAAGAACAGGAAAATTTGATCAAATTCGGCCATGGGCCAGCAGTTTTAGCATTGGAACTTAGTCTGGATGACCTACAAATTGATCGGCTTGCTTATCATAGTGGCACATTTGTGGGTGAGTGATACAGAACATGGATATAGTTCAAATCACTTAGCTAATGACAGTTAAATGAGGTGAACTGTGATGGCCTTGGGGTCATTGTCGCAGGGTTAAGGTAGTTTGATGCAGAAACTAGCGGAGAGGCTTGCACTACATGATTCAGATATTAAATCCATGAAAACAAATTTTCAACTTGTTCTGACCCAGATTTTTAGACATTTTAGGCTATAAGATCATCATTTTCAGGCAACCATGTGCATAAAATGGTCACTGGTGCCGGCCCCAAGAAACTGACCGAAGCCTTAGCAGTTGTTGGTGCAAACCGTCAAGCAATTTATGAAGCACTCTTCTCAATCTTAGGAAAGATTCATTCAATCATCACGGCCAAACGATTTTTATCTCGTGACGAAGTGTCGACTTTAAAGCTGAATTGTGAATCTTTCGGTACCATGTTCCTTACACAGTTCCCTTCAGCAACGATCATACCCAAAGTGAGTGGAATTACAGAAATCAGAAGAAAATTAATTTTGACTGATTTCAATCTTTAACTCAAATTTAACATTTTCTGAAACCACGACTTTTCTAATGAAATAGTGGTGAAGCGTTTAATTTCAGATTCATATGCTCGTTCGTCATATACCTGAATTTGCAGCAATGCATGGAACTGTCGGACTGATTAGCGAGCAAGGTATTGAAGCGCTGCATGCAAAAATTAATAAATATGGTAGAACTTTTGCCGGCGTCCGATGTAAGCTTCGAAATTTGAAGCTCGTGATGAATCGGAATGCTGTAGCTAGTTCGGTTCCTGCTGACGCCAAATCAGACTTTTATCCTTCGAAAAGGATTCTTAGAGAGAGACATATGGCAAGTTTTTCGGAATTTTTACGTCAAAATTTCAACAAAAATGAGCATGTAAATTACAGTATGACAAATCAAAGCATGATTCTGCAATATATTTTAAGCAAAAAATATTTTCAAAAAACGATATGATCCAGCAGAATCAAGTAAAAATATTAGGTCAAATGCCTCTGACTATGTTCATTATATTTCAAAAAGCTTAGTTTTTCATAATTACTTTCTCTATGAAAAACCTTTTCTATTTAGATTCAGAATGGAACGGTTCACACCATCGAACCATGATCCTTGGAATTACGTTTGCAACAATTCAAATTGTTCACATTTGTTTATTATTTTTTTCGACTTTTTGTGCATTTGTTTAGTTACGTTTGTTCAGTTGTTTAGTTGAGACTTCAATTTGTGCAGATTTTGTGCATAATTCCTAACGAAGGAACACCCCACTACTACGATTACCATATACTTTTCGGAAACTAAGTCAAATTGATGAATACACAAAGTTCTGGATGAAGTCATTCGCTAATCTTTCCTGCACATCTATCATTGTAATTCTTATGTTTGACTATAAAACGAAGAAAAGAATGAATCGGACAGGGCGAGCAAGCTTCCGGCACACGATTACCTTGGAGCGATGTTATTTCCAGTATGGAAGGTGCTGCTTCAATTCTTTTTCCCAGTCTAATATTCTTCATCGTCAAACAGTGAAGCACTCCGATCGACATGAACTCTAGAGGCATTGCACGGCCAAAATTTACTAGGGAACGCGTCATGCTTAGTCCTTTAACCCTAGATATCGAGTTTAGGGATAGCTAAAAAATTTTCGTTTAATTATCATCTTCCCAATTCAGAGGTTTGGCGTTTGAACTCAGCCAGGTTTGAACTTTGAACTCAGTGTGACCCAACAAACGGCGTCTTTTGAAGGCGAGCATGCAATTATTCTTCCAAAACACATCACATTGGGTATCAATCGATAGATTTCGTTGAGATCTATTCGAAAATGTAACTTGTAATGACCTGCTGTCATTTTCCGCTGTATTATAACCGGTTAAAGTTTGTTTGACCATAACCTCACGATTTTCCTTGCAGTCACAATCTTTAAACTTACAAAACTTCCTTAAGTGCTTACTTTGAAAAGCATGCGATAGCTTTTTCGAAAGCATTTTTAATCCTCTAACTTTGCATAGAATAAAATATTTATTATTACGATAAACTTCAATGTAAACTGCCGAAAGGTGAACTGCTTTACTTCAATCGTTTTCCACGGCCGGAAAACTAGCTCAATACAAAAAAGCTTCTTTGAGTTTGTCAGGAATTTTTTTATCTTCAATTTGAGCTATAAATCATCAAAAACGGACGACTACATCAGGAGCCTTACGCTTCTGAAAAAAATATAGGATTACTGTAGATTACAATTTTCGGTAGATTCGCACCGTTTTTTGCGATAATCCGTCTGTCCTACTCATTTTATTATCAGTTTACAGTGGCATAACTTGATAAAATTAGACTTTTCTTACGCGGAATTTTGTTCTGCGTTCAGATAAACTATTCTCGAGCCTTAGTTTTTGGTTGTTCTTGAGATATCCATCAACGACTGAAAACGTCCAAAATTCTCATTGAATTCACGTGTTTAGTAGGCTTACAAATTTCCAATTTTATGCTACACATGGTTTAGCAGAAAATAAAAATATAAAATAGTACTTGCTTTCCACTCTTAATATTTACAATCATGTCAAGAAAAACAGACTAAATAAACATGCTGTAACCACTTATGAAAATTATTGAGCTAACTGCCAATTTTGAGGATCATGATTTTATTCCAAACATGCATCGACAACGCTAAAGACGTCAAGACAAATTAAAGCCCGTTATGTCTTTTTCGACAATAGTCGATAACGACCTTCTAAAATCTCAATTCATTCTAAACGACAAAATCAACCAAGTCAGCAAACAAAGAAATTTTTATTCGTATTAATAGTATCAAATCAAAAGGATTGTTATTCAAATCAACGATTCATTTTTTATAAGAAACAGAAAAAACAGATAATACACGAGTCAGGTAAAAAGTGAATAAATTGCGTGCTTTCAATTTTATTTGTTTTGGAGACCGAACCGCATTTTTCGCAAGCGACTTTTCGACGTCGATGTTAGCGAATCGTCGTCGGCGGCCGACGTTTTCGTGGCTTTATTCAAACGGACTGTGAAAAATTATTCGAATTAGTTTACTCTGACCTCAAAATTTTCAGTCTGAATGCCTAATCATGAAAGTCGAGTGATAAAATAAAATACCCATTTTATTGACTTTAGTCAATTTTCATATCACTTGGATCGAAAATAAAAAATTATTCTTACTAATTTTCCTTCTCGCGACACTTTCCGTGGAAGTGCTAGGCTGATTTGAATCTTCACCAATTTTAGAAATTTCTGTTGAAAAAATGAACAAAGGCATGCTTAAAAAATGGAATTCAAATTTCGAAATTTACCTTCTTGATCGACGGCGGCTTGTACTTCGCGTGCTTCGTTGACCAAATCTTCGCTAAAAGTAAAAATTATAAGAATCAACAACAAATAATGTAGTCAGAAACGTGAACCAAGTTTTTTTACGTACTAAAATTAGGTTCTAATTGTAAAGAAAATTTTGAGATTTTAGCATGAGCGTATAACAGGAAAAAGAAAATAATTTAGAAACATTTTTAGGGAGATCGAAAAGAATTTTCGGGAAACAACATGAGACATTTTGCGAAGTTAATTTTTATCATAAATAATTTCTTTCCGAAATACAGCTAAATGACGGTTAAGAATCTTCAACTTAAACCAAATATCGAAAGATGTTAGAATTTGTTTACTATAGGATTCACCGACTTTCTTTATTTAGCAACGTTTTTTGGTAGGAAAGAATGTAGCGGAGTTCTAATTTCACTTTGATAATTTGAATACAGAAAAAACGATCTCCCATAAAAAACTGAATTTTCAACATCGTTTAGGTTTCAGATGTACATATACAATCAAAAACACGAATTATCTCTTAAATGTTGTCTGGATATCGGAGTTCTAAAATGAGATTCACGATTTCTTAGTCATCCATGCTATAAAATTCGGACTCAATTAAAAATTTTCATATATGTTATATACTTCCTCTCGTTTTTTATTTTTTGATTCTGATTTTTAAGCCAAATTGGATGAATTTTCATTCTAAGAATTTAGAAAACCACATTTTTAAAGCTTATTTTAATGATTAAAAGCTGAAAAATCGGCTATTTTTTCGACGTAAATTTTTCTCACCCGATATTCACGTCAGCCGACGACGATTGCGCTAATGTTCCAGCGCCGTCGCTGACGTCCACCGGTTCGTTTAACAACGATAAAGCTGGCGAAGAAGCAGCCGACGTAGCCGACTGTATTCGGGCCGCGATAGCGGCCGTCGCTGTACTCGAAGCTTCGACAATGTTGGGCTCGACGGCCGAGTTGACATCATCGTCGTCGGCGGCCAATCCCACAGGTTCGTCGCCAAATTCATTTTCTAACGTTTCGACGACGATATCGCCGCCTCCGTCCAACGGCGATTGTTGGAAATGTTGTTCTTCTTCGAGCATCGAACCTAAAATCGGGGAAAAATTGAGGAATATCGCCAGCAAGCGATCAAATTTTGAAAAAATTTTCTATTAATTTTAAATGATTATTCTTTTTCAATTTTCTTTTTAATCTCCGGTTTACTCTTTGCTTAACATTTTTCAATTTCTCTTCTTTTCATTCGAATTTCATCCTTTTATTTTCATTTTTAAACGTCTTCATTTTCAATGTCTCAATTTTTTTCTTCAATTATCATATTTTTTTAATCTTCCGTTTTTTCCATCGTCAATTTTTTCATTTTCAAAATGATCGATGTTTCATTTTCCATCCAGTTCAAATTTTCATTTTTTTCTTTTTTCTTACATTCCGTTTCTTACAATTTTTTCACATATTCTTCTTTTTTCCATTTTTCTGAATTATATTGAATATACTATACTAAAAAACGTGTGACGAAAAAATGAAATGAAACTAATCATTTAAGGAGATTTAAACTTTTCCTCATGAATGCAAGTTATGGTCTTACTGAATACTTTTTCATTTTCTGAGATAAACTATCACAAAGCTATTCAAGCAATTAATATAAATCTTCTGATTGCGGGTGGAATTTTCTAAATTTATACGACCAGAATTTGCAAAATTATTTACCTCTACGGATTAAAAAACTACTACACATTTATTTTTAATTTAACTTTAAAAAATATAGTATTGAAACGAGAGTTACATACTAAATTGAGATTTCAGAGGATAATCTGATTTTTTATTCTAAAAAGAAGATATGTGAAAAAAACCGTCCGAAAGGCAACAAATTTTCTAGCTCAGAAACTAGAAATAAAAAATTTTACCTCCAAAATATGCTCCTTGGGAATCTGATGGCACAACGCTAGATTCGCCCATGATCATTACTTCGTTATCGTCATCTTCTTGGGCATAACTGCTCGACGCCTCTTGACCTTGAACTGATAAAAAAATTGCTGATTGTAAAGCTCGTTTCTGTGGAACGGAAATCCAATTTTTCTTATAATTAACATGAACCACTTATTCATTTAAATTTCCGTGTAACCCTTATTCAATGAATTTTTACAAATTCAAAATATCGAACTTCGCCAACAAAAATCTGTCTGAGGCACAGAAAAACAAAAGCAGGAACCCGGATTATGTTTCAAATGTACCAGCTTTGAAAAACTAAAAACAAGAATAAAGTTGAAATCTGGGAAATTTGTTGAGAAAATTCTGCAAACCGAAGATAAATTATGGAAATTCCTGAGTTAACTACATATCTCCTCAGTAAAAATTATAAGTTTACCATTTACAGACTGTTGCATGTCTTCCACAAAATACTGGTCTCGACCGACTTGTTCCTCCAAATTTTGAATCTCTTCCTCATCATCATCAACATCCTCTTCATCTTCTCGTTGTTCCTCTTCGATAACGCTATCGTCACCGTCGTCGACAACGTTTCCGTCCTCTTCTTCGTCGGCCAACGGCACACTTTCGTCGACGGCCGCCAATTCAGCGTTAAGAACGACGTTAGACGAAGCGCACTGACCACTCGTCGAAACAAAACTCGGTGGCGAATTGCCACCGTCAGGGCGACGACGTTTAACTTCGGCGCTGCAAAAAAAATTTAGAAACAAATTTTAAAAAATTATCACGTTTGTGAAAGATTAGGTTCTGAAAAATGCTCTAGAAGCTCCAATTTTTATCAAATTTTCGGAATATGAATTGTTTCTGAATGTGAGAGTAGGAAAAATGGAGAAAGAAAATTTTTTCAAGACTTCAACTCATAATTTTTTTTGCAAAGAGACATTTTCGAAAGATTCTGGATTCAATCAACAATTTTTTGCTTCAAAGCATACTACCGAGCGAATTTTTTAGCGGAAAACCCAGAATATTCTAAAACATGTTCCAATTTTAGAATTAATCCAGAAAAAATCGTGAAAGAAAAAATGTAATTTTGCAATAAGCAGGCAATTTAACAATTCAGGCATATCTAAAATAAAAATCAAATAAATGCGATATTTATATCAAATACATATTTTTGGGCAAAATGAACCTTTCGGAAGCATCATAATTTGAAGAAATCACCGGAAATTTATGGTTTCTGGCTTTCTCTCTCGCATTCATTCAGATTAAGCATAACATTTCAAAATTTTCGCATAATCCTTTCGGATCTGGATTTACCGGGTGACTAAATTATTGTTCCAAAATATCCTGCGAAAATACAATCCATGAATAAAAAATTTTATAAAATTCTATCGAAAATCTATAATTTTGGGATATGCATTGTTGAAAATTTATAATTCCAAATGTACCTTTCTCCAACAAAAGATGGTCTCCTTTTAGCCGAAGTTGACGTCGACGGTTGATCGTCGTCCCTTTGTTGTTGAGCAGTAACGTTAGTTGAAAAAGAGAAATTTTGCGGCGGTAGCGCGCCAGCCGTCGGGTATCCTCTAGTTATACTACTGCTACTTATGGTTTGCATTTGATTATCGGGTAAGGCAGGCTCGTCGTACTCTAAAAATAAATTTTTTTTTGCGAAACGTGGCGAGGAAATTCAAGAACCCATGTAAAAAAATAAAAAACTGCTAAAACAAGAAAAAATGAAAAAAAACAAGGCAAAAAACGATTTGAAAAAAAACTTTATCACCTTCCAACGGCGCCAGCGTTTCTTGATTCGGCGTCACAAAAGCCAACGGCACTGCGCTTTGTTGCAAAATGGCAACGGCGCTTGGCGTCGACGTCGAAACGACGTTTTGCGGCTGTATAAGCGTAGTCGTCGGGATTGGTGCGAAATGCGGGATTGGTTGAGGCAAAGGATCAACGACGACGGTCGACGGCGGCGTCGCCGAAATTATCGTAGTTGGAGCGGCAGAGGCTGCAGACGTTGGGTGTACGGTCACCATAGTTTTCGTTATACCGCGTGATATCGGATTGACATGGACGCTTCGGCGATTGCTGGGGCCAGAACTGAAGAAAAAATCATGGTAAATTTGTCGAATTTAGCAAAACATTTGTTCAGAAACTGGTCAATGATACTATAAAAAAGCTTATCGGGACATTTCGAAAGGAAAAGAAGTCAACTGAAAAAGCGTTAAAAAAAAAGTTCACAAATTGTTCATCAGAAACAGTGAAAAACTACAGAAATCAACCAATTTCGCGGTCATTACAACAACGTTGACTGATAAAGATTGATTTGGAGGTTAAAAAAACCGAAATGAAAAACACACGAGTTTTCTTTAGGAACTGTGCTGTGAAAATCTCAACTCTGAAAGTGCAAGTTAGAATGTAACGCAAACATAGTCGATACTTGAAAATCAGGACAAGCGTCCGATGCCTCACAATTATCAGACTAAAACTTATGAAAAATATAAAGTTGAAAATTTGATGAAAACGTTCGAAAAATGTTAGAGAAGGGATGGATTAACTTTTTTGATTGCATCTGATTCGGTTCCGGATCCTGTATGCATATATAGCATATATACAAGATTGAATGATCGAATATATATCATGTTTGATCATTCGAAATCAAGTTATATCAATTCGTATTTTTATCATTTCAACAGTTACTATGATAATTATTAAAAACAAGAAGCAACTTGGAGCAAGAGTTCAAAATCTTTAGACCAGGCTTTTTCTGCGCGCCTCTATCTTCACCGTGCAGAAATGACCAAGAAAATTCTGCACCAAACATGTTTTGCCTGTAAGTTTAAAAAATTACAATTATAGTAGTTATTTTAAGAACGTAAAGATGACCATGATTGAAAACCATGCACAATATTTAAATTCAATAATGCCACAATTAGACAACTGAACTTAACGGCTGGAACTGTGGCGGAAAAAAAGCAAATAACTGTTATAATTATTAACCCAGCGCACAGCGATGGAAAATTTTTGATTTTAACTTGCTAAATAACCGGAAAATGCACTATATTATGAATTCTCTCGGCAGAAACAACGAAAACTTCGACAGCTTGTCGACCAAAATTTCCGAAATGCTCAAAAAACTTTCTGCGCCGATAAAAAAACAACGAACTGTGCCTAAAAAAGCCTGCTTTGGACAATTATATAGTGGATAAATGCAAATGACCTATTTTGGCTCGAAATTTTATAATAAAAAATACAAATTTTAGTTATTGGCTGAAAATTTTCATTTGCTCAAGATCTCGTCCTGAAAAAACTGTGGTAACAAATCAAGACTTAAAAGACATAACCTGTTTTTTTACAGAGAAAAGTTATTCAATGGTCACATTAACAGTCCTACCAGAAATCGTACGAAAGGTGATACAGTTGAAAAATTACATTTGGTCAAGTATAATTTGGCTACTGCTGGTTTCGAAATTTTGAAAAAATTAATGCAAATCCGGGTGAATAAAGTTGTCATTATGACCGGATCTTAATCTATGACAGTATCGTATCCAGATACAGAAAACTGCAGTGATCGGATGCGTATTCAGAAAATAGAATAATATACGCGTAATCAATAATCAATAATTCCCTGAAAAATGTCAAATTTTTTGGCTCTTAGCTCCATAAAGACATTTCAGAACTTGAACGCACATTTTCGAGACATTTTCGTCAATTTTGAGGTCAAATTTGGTTTCTAGGATGACTTCAGACCCTCAAAAAACGTTTACCCATTACAGTTGGAAAGCTGTTTATGTTCGAGAAGCAACTCACGTATAAGAAATGAAGATTTTATGTATATAAATCAAAATTACCGTTCTCCGATAGACGTCGCTGGCATAGCAGGAACGGCCAGCGTAGATTTGGCAATGTTAGGCGTCTGAAAAACAGCAAACTAGATTCTAAAGCAATTTGTAGGCCTACTGACATATTTTTAAAAAATATTTCATTGAGTTTTTCGCAGTTCAAACCAAATTAATTGTATCTATATTTTTTCGAAAATACAAAAACGTATAAAACTATTCAAACATATATATGCTCACAACATTGATCAAAAATTAATCGGATGTTAAAATTGAGAAATATGCAATTTTTACTTTCAATTCACGTTGAGCAATTTCAGCCGAATGTTGCTTCCGAAGTTCTTCTAATTCTTTCTGCGCTTTGGTGAAATGTTTTTCTAACAAATAATTTCGGCAATTAACTTCTGGAAAGAAAAAGTTTTAAATGGAAGTTTCTAGAGTATCCGTCTTGGGAAGAATATCATATTTCATACATAACTTTAATCGAAACTTGCAGAGAGATAATTTCGCGACTTACCGAGTAGGCGTTCGTTTTCGTTTTGCAACAAACTTTTGTCGTCTAAAGTATCAAAAAATTAATACCTTGAGCATGATACAAATTTTAAAAAACGGGGCTTTACTTTTAGCGACTTCGAGCTCTGATTTTACGTCTTGCAATTCCTTTCGTAATCGGTCGATTTCGGCTCGCAATTCTTGTTGTTTATCTAAGTCGCTCTCCTTTTGGGCCTAAAATTTTGCAATTTTGAGTAACAAAACTACGAGACGAAAATTTTCTTACTTCAGCGTGGCAAGCTTCTTTTAACTGGGTGATTTCAGTCTCGAGACACTCAATTTTTTCTTCAAAATCTTTTGCGACTTTTTCTTTCGCCAAAAACGAACTTTTGTATTTAACGCCCAGCCTTCGTATCTTAAAATTTTGAAAATTCTCGACTTGATGACATTGGTGCATGATAACGTTACTTACACTTTCGTATTTTGTCTTCATCTCATTAATTTCTGATCTGCGTGAATACAGAAAAAATTAAGAGTGACAAAGTGAGAATAAGATAACGAGTGTAGAAGTCGAAACGATGTACATACGATTAAATTCAATATTCCTATCACCAATTTAGATACGTCGTTTGATGAATAATGTACAATGTATACAACTACATTTATTGTAATGAGTAAACAATACTTACTGTAATTGATTCTTTTCGCCCGACACTTTTTCATGTTCTTGCATAGCCAATTCTATACGATTCTTCAAAGTAGTCATTTCAGCGAGCATCACATCTAATGAGCTAGATTTTAGCGATAATTCGTTAGATAACTCAGCTGACTGAGCTCTAAAACCGAGAAGAAAACCACATTAAGAAAGACCAATTATAAAACTCATAGTATTTCTGCGTGTGTCACAATTCTAAAAATCCCTTTTTCCCAAAAAACGGAACATAAAAAACACATTACCGTAATTTCACGATTTCTTCGCATTCAAATTTGGCTCTTTCTTGAACTAATTGGTCGTATTGGTTCCTTAATTCTTGACACTGTTTTTCACCGGCGTGTATTTTGGAGTTTTGTTCAACGATGGTTAAACTTTGCTCTTTAATTTGATAGTCGAGTTTATTATTTGCGTTGGTCAATTTTACAACCTCAAAAAAAAGGAACTGTTTTCTTCTGTATGTACATTTATCGAAAATCCGCGCGAAAACTTGGGCAATAGTTTTATACAATGTACTCACATTTTCTTCAAGTTCGATGATTTTTCGCATGGCATCATTCTTCTCGTGGGTCAAAGTGTCGTTTGTTTCGCGCAAATAGTACATATCTTTCATCTTTTCGGCCAGAATGTTCTTCTCTTGAGTAACCTTTTCTAATCGCTTGAAATGAATGATAAAATTTGTTTGATGAAAATTGATTGAAATCATTTGGGAAGTTGAAGAAATTTCCTTCGACCTTAATATGACGATGATAAAAATATACTGTGCTTTACTTCGCTTTCCTTCTGCGCAGTTAATAAATCTGCCGAAATTTTTTCTATTTCTGCTTCCAAACACTTCTCTCTTTGTTGATATTTGAACAAGTCTTGCTCGACTTCGGTCAACTTTTTTGCCTTGACAGATCGTTCACTTCTCAATGCCTCGATAATCTGAAAAAAATGTCAGTCACAGTACGGTACATGACAGCATATGCACGTTGGAATTTTGCAAAACACCTTGTTCAACGATTGGAAGGATTGGTCTTGTAAACTTGCGATATCTATGGTAGACGACGTTTGGCCTTCTTCGGCGAATTTAGATTTTTCCAACATCGACAGAAGATTCGATAAATTTTGGTGTTCTTCAGATAACGATTCATTCCTAGCTTCCAAAGTCTCGCATCGTTCTTTATATTGTTTGAGATTTTCCTCGTGGATAGAATCGATCAAAGACAATTTATCCTGAAAATCAATAATTCCCATCAGGGAAAATCATCACAAAAAATTACGAAAAAATAAATGCAACGACTCTTGCTCCTCAAGACATGAGCATAAAATGATGCGACTCGCTTTTAGAGATTGCTTTTGCGGTAAAAAATTAACAATTGAGACGTCTTACGTGCATTTATTTAAGGCTTACGTTTTGCTGTTTCAAATCGGTCATTAAAGCTCGTAAATTGGCGTCCAATTTTAAAATCTCCGATTTTGCGATCGATAATTTTTGATTCAAATCTTCGACGTCAGTTTCTAAAGTTTCCGCTCTTTTTAGTTGATCCGAATATTTAGTTTGCATCTAAGAAAAAGTCGATGTTAACATCACTCTCGGAAGAAGTTATAGCTTTTATAAAACTTCACTTCAATTAAATCTTCATTGGTTTTGGTGTAATCTGTCTCAAATCGTTTACAACGTTCCTCGCTTTGTTTTAAGTCGAACGTAACACCGTCCAAATTTTTCGATATCTGCGCTAGTTTCTCGGCGTAAACGGTCATATCTGCGTTGTGTTTGACGTCTTTTTCATCGGAAAAGGATTTTATGCGATCCAAATCGGCGGCCAGCGCGAGTCTAGCGATTGAAGATTCTTCGAGTTGCTTTTCCAAATGTTGAACACGTTCTTGCAAATGCGATCTTTCAACTTCGATGGCCTGTAAAATTTACATAGTAACAGCATAAAATTCTCGATCGTAAATGTATTATCCTTAAATACAGAACTAAGAAGTTATCAGCTTGGGTGCTCGAAAGTCTTCCAAAATTGAATTCCAAGACATTTCCAGGAATTTTTCCACGACATTTTCAGGAATTTTTCAGCCCTTTACATAAAATAGTAAAAGAGGTGTATTAGAGGCTGTAAACACGTATGAAGCACATAGGATATTAACAAAATTTATCAAATTGCTGCAAAAATAAATTCGCATTTTTTCAATTTTACGATTTGTAAACTCAACAAATTTTTTTATCACAATATTTTTTCTGCTCCAACAATTTAATTTTAGCTGCATTTTTTCGTTTCATTAGTTATTGGTTTTCTTTTAATAAATGTAATGTACAATAAAATGAATGTTATACAAACACCTATCATAAGAGCTATGCTTTAAAGCTGTTTTACGATCATAACAACAAGTTTCACTTTATATTGTAATGGAAGAATCAGAGCGAAGGGACGGAAATTCAAAAAAATTAAATGAAAAACATGTGTAAAACGATATTCTACGTCAAAAATGTCGAGTTTACGTCGTAAAAAAATTTATAATTTCAGTTAAATAAACTTAACGAAAAACTGATGGGATGAACACCTTTAAAAATCTATAGCTTTTCGCGTATGGGCATCGGAAAAAATCGAAAAGTAAAACTTTGAAATGTGTTTAGATGTTCATTAAATGATAAAGTCGAGAGGATTTCCTTTTTCAATCAATCTAGACAATCATAATTCATAACCCCAGTTAAGAGAACACTAAAGTTAAATTCCAGTTACTCTTTTAAAAAGCGCTAAATATTAATGCTCAGAGGTGCATTAAGGATGCACTAATGCAATTAAATGCCGATAAAATTGTAAGTGCTGCGCTTGAGCCAAATTCAAATTAAGTGCAAAGATGAGTAATTGTAGGTTTATTTGAAACCGGAGCAAAGCGCCGAAAAACGTTGAAATTCTGACCATCGGAAACGCACCGGCCAATATGCAACTTTTTGGTCCTGACGGCCAATTTATTTTGTCAAAAATAACTATAGATTACTAGGCGAAATTTCCTGACTTTTCCAGGGTTGCTTGACATTTTGTCAGATGCTATAATTTTTACTTTTTTACTGTCGCTCAAACCATTCTCCAAAGATTGAGTCATCGACCGAAGATCTTGATTAATTTTCTCGGATCTCGTGAGCTTTTCGCGTAAATCTAAAATTTATAACGACAACACCAATTAACTCGACACATTAGGAGGAAAAAGTGTACTTTTAATTTCTTCCGTCGCCTGCTTATACTGAATTTCTAATTGATTGAGACGCCCTTGAATTTGTTGAGATTCTCGAAAGTATCGGTCGGAAGTTGTATCTAAATGGACATAAATTCAACTCAAGAATATGGAGACGGACATAACAGATTGTAGCATTATACCTTGATTACTGATTCTGGCTTGATCTAAATCTTTCTTCAAAATTTCGTTCTGCTTTTTCGATTTTTCTACTTGCTCTTCCGTAAACGCTAATTGTTCTTCTGTTCTCTTAATTTTCCGTTCCTGCTCAGTCAATTTGGCTTCTAAATTGGCGACTTTATGCTGGAAAATAATCACTCCAGATATCATAACGGATAAAAAATCAAATGGGAATTTACTAAATTTTCTTTCAGGCTCATTTGACTACTCTGTTCCGATTGAATTAAAGCTTTTTGGAGTCTATCGCGGTCTTGACGAGCAATGTCAATCTCGGATCGTAATCGAAGTATCTGTTCGGCTTCCATGCGTTCCAGTTGGGCCTAAAAACGTTATAACATATGCAATGAAAAAAGTTGAGTCTGTGAATTTACACAGAGAAACTTTTGAAGACCACTCATGAAAAGCCGCTTAAAAGCACGATAGGTAATCATTAAAAAAGTAGCCGACCATACCAGAATTTTCTCAAGTTGAGAAGTTCGGCAGAATTTGTTGTGTTGTTTGAAGATTATATCACGAAAATCGTAGATATTTTACCATTCTTTTCGGGTTGAATAAATCATTTTCGTCCCCCTTTGTTTTTTTCCGGTTTTCTCTTTTACGTAACTTCAAATCGCAATGCGATTAATTTTGGTAAAGGTTTCATAATGTGATAAAACGATGAAATAAAATTTTTCGGACAATTAGTATAGTAAGTTCTTCACAGACTACATATAGTTTACATTATTTATAGAAATTAGACTCGATTTTTCCAACCCTACATACTTGAATTCCAGAGACAACATCGCTGGCTATTTGATATTTCGATGAAAGTTTGGTCAAAGACTGCACTTCTTGACTCAAACTAGCAGTTTTACGTTGAAGTTCGACTTTTTGATTTTCCAAAGCGGAATTTTCCATCCTCAATTGGACAATTACTTCTTTAGAGTCGCTCAACTCCTAAAATTATTCGAAAAATTATGCATCAAAGCCATATAATTTACGAAGCATTATGAAGTTACTTGAGTAAGATTGCTCAAACTTTGCTCGTATTTTGAAACCGAGACGGAAATTTTTTCGTTTCGTTCACGTAAAGATTTAATATCCTTCTTGTAAGTTTCGACGTTATTTGATAAAGTTTTGAAACGATTTTGCTCGTATTGTATCTCGGCGTTCAATTTAACATTCGTCATACGCAAATCGGTCATCTCAGATTTTAATTTATCGATAGTTTCGTTCATTGACCTGAAAAAATAATAAATTAGTTTACATTTAAATAGATAATGAATGCTTGCAAATAGCAAAAACGACTCGGTAAAGCCAACAAAAGAAAAATCGGCGTTCCTGTGCATTTAGTTTCAGAGCCCTGATTCGTGTCATTCTGATTAGATTCTTATAACTGCAGATAAAATTCAAATGGTGAAAACTTTACGTTTCATTCCGCTTTCTATCTCCCCGGTACACTTCGAATTCGGCACTAAGCCGATCTAAAGCTGCTTTTATTTCGCTCTGATCTTTGCCGGGTGAAGAATTTGTAATTACTTTTTCCGGTACATTTCCAGCGTCACCATTCTAACAAACAGATATATGCATAAAAATTGAATCACAACATATTTTTAAGACGTGAAATGTACAACCATATCCGGCTTTTCTTTCCATAATCTTTGATAAGTATCGCGTTGTTCCATAACGGCTTGCATTAATTTTTCTTGTTTTTCGCGATGATCTTTCAATTGATCTAATTCTTCTATAGCCAGTGTCAGATCTGTTTTGATTTTCGATAATCTTAAATGATGCGAGAATAAAACATTTTCATTCACTAGTTTTCATTTCAAAATCAAAATTTTCCAAAAGAGTAGTCTATTGATATCAATTTTGGAGTAAAATCAAACTAGTAATTATACATAATGTGCCCAGGGGGCCTAAAATTAGAAAATGAACTATGGACTTGATTTTTTATAAGAATATTCTGCGAGCTACTATAAGAGTAATTTGAATCTATGTATGTGCAGTACAACTCAGTCGAAGACAAATTACTCAGCATCTTGAGCAGATTTGATCATTTCGTCGCGCTTTGCGTCGGCTTGCCTTAAAGCAGACATTAATCTTTGATTCTGGGCTTGTAGTTCATCGATGTTTCTAAAAAAATCGTAAATGCAAGATTCTTATAGTAAAAAAATTCGAAAATAACTTGGAAATTTAATTTTAAGACACAATTTCTGGAAGGATTCAACTTGATTGCGATAAGTGAAAAATGACCTCACCTGAAAATCACACATTTCGTGTAACTTGATGCGTTAGGAACGAAAATAATATATATTTTGTCTGAAAGTCAAAACTCGCATAGCTACAGTAAGATAGGCAAAGCTTGAAAATTTTCGATTTCACATACACGCCTTTCAACTTACGCAGGTTTAGGTGCGTACTCAATATTAGGCGAATGAACGAGCTACGAATTGCTCTTGCAGTGAGATTTATTAGTGTAAGGTGTGTATTAAGAATATGGCAGTGCTCGAAACATCAAATTTTGACGGCAAAAATTGCCATTTTTTCGCAAAATCTGATGCCAACGCTCAGAAGCACCAGATATTTCCTTATACAGTAGATACTTTGCGATGTCTCCCACCTGCCTCTAAAAATGACACAAATTCATGAACTGCTAGGGGTTAAATCTACAAAAAATACTGCAAACAATTCTAGTCGATAAATTTTGATTTTCAATTCTTCATCAACAAAAGTTGGCTTTTCTCAAAATTTTATGTTTCACATTAGAGGATAGTAAAACGTTGGGAGTGGACATAAATAGAAAAACGAAGTATTACAAGCTATTGAAGCAAGTCAGTTTGAAATAAATTACGTTTCATCTGCAAATCTCTGGGCCATGTAGCGTTTCGTCATTCAATATCCTCTGTTTCATCTGAGGCTATAAATTGGCTGCTTCAGTAGGATAGTAGTAGGTTCCTTGGTATCCAAGAAGGCGACTTTTTTGCTTTCCGTGACCAAAAACTTGCAAATTGTTGCACTAATAGAAATTCCCTTTCGGAAATATGTCCATTTTCCATCAGGCTGAATATCATTGCAGCATATTATATTTGTTTTAGATGAATTCCTTCATTAAATTTTTCAGTAGAAACTGCTTCTGCCGTGCAGTGAGCGTTTTACATGTTCTCCGACTTTTGAGTGTCTATACCTCTTCTACAATGTTGGATATTTGAGTCAGCTCCGGACGAAGATTGTAGTCTTTAACTCTGCCAAAAGCTGTTACACATTAACTAAATTCTTTTGAGTTGGCGAATCGAGTATGAAGCAGTCCGTTCGACGCCATTATCCCAAATCTTCAAGGATTATTACAAGAACTCTACTCTACGTTGTAGAAAATGGATGGGTACTCAAAGCCAAAGAACATATAAAACGCTCACTGCACAGCGGAAGCAATTTCTGAATATGTGGACTATTTACTAAGGAAAGTTTTCGGTTTCCTGAGCTTCGGCAGTGATATAGTCGTTGTTGTGGAAAAACGAGCTTTCTAACCTTTTTATCGCCTCATTTTTGACAGTTTAAAACTTTCTTAAAAGTGTAGACTGCAAAATAGGAAAAACATTTTACACCACATTAGAGAGCATTGTATTCCGCGTCCAATGAATGTTCAACCATAAAGTTACTTCATGCCTGGGCTGAAATATCTCAAGTCTGGTAAATAGACAGAAAAATGCAAAAAAATGTGAAAATTCCCAATTTTGGGTAATTGTAGCTATGCGAATCTTATGATTTATGTATGATGAGAATTACCTTAATATTCACCATACGAAACTTGTTCTAATGTCTCATTTATGAAATACATAAAATTGTGATTCTCCCACAATAGGCGTGGCAATTATCAAAAAATACAATTATAGGATGGTATTCATACAGTCGTGCGACCACCTAAGCACTACACAAACTTTCGCAATTTTTTGTCAGCAGGTAAAAGACATATAAACTATGTATCTACTGTATTGGGGAATTTTTTGGGCTTCTGAGCTTTAGCAGTGGATATATTGTGACCTTTGCAAAAAATGGCAACTTTTGCTCTCAAAGTTTGATGGTTTCTCAAGCACTGCCGCATTCTTAATACGCACTTAACACTAACGAATTCCACAGTAAATTGTAGCTTATTCGTTCGCCTAATATTGATTAAATTTACAGAACACGATGTCTGACGCACCTAAACCTACACAAGTTGAAAGAAGTGCATGTCAAAAAATGAAATATTGCCAACCTTTGGCTTACTGTAGCTATGGGAGTTTTGACCTTCGGATGAAATTAATATCATTTTCGTTCTCAACAAATCGAGTAACACCAAATAATTGATATTTAAGTACAGTTATTTTTTTGCTTATCACAGCTCTCTACATAAGGAGCTAGTGTGTTTTAAAAACTGAAAAAGCATACGATGAAATTTGAAGAGGTTTTCGCCTTTATTCTACTATTTTTCAATAAGACTAACCTGTACAAGTAAAAATCTTCTGCATTTAAAGTCGAATCACTAATTTGTTCGAAGCGATTCACAGTAACAGCTTCGTAATCGCCGCGCCGAACTTTTTCGATACATTGTAAGAGTTCCCTAACCTAAAATGGTCGAAGCAGGTTTTTTTTAGCACGGACGTACTTATAAGAGAATATTTCATCAGCACAGTTAGTACGCTTAACAAAGGATGCTTCCTTAGTCTGAAAGTAATGTGTGAATTTGTTGATTCTAATAACCTGTTTTTATTGTACTATCGATTCAGGAAATCATGCTTGATGTTGATACTTTAAAAAAAATTTGAACGGAAAAGAAAACATTTAAAATCAACTTTTTATTTTGTGGAAGTTATAGAATAAATGTTGGAAAATTACGATTTTTGAATTTTTACTACAATTTGTCGATGTATTTCATCCAATTTTCTTCTCGAACTTTTCTCAAAAATTTTTCACTTCCAGTCATAAGCACGCGTGCTAGTCTGAAATTTGTATTAGCGCGGTTCTGGTTGCATTAGCAACGTACTAAAAAACCACGGGCCGAAGTTTTGAAAAACGTTATAAGTTCAAGGGAATGTCTACTTGTGATGTTAAATCAGCATTATCACGTTGAAAACGTTCCAATTCAGCCTTGGCGAAGGTTAATTGCCTCAAATTTGCGTCTTTTTCGTTTAATAAACGTTGATAATCGTCTTGTTGAGCGGTCAATTGCATTTTCACTTGTTCCAGGTGATCAACAGTCCTATAATATTCATTTTGTTGCTGTTTCAGAATTGGCGCTTTTTCTTCGATATCCTAGTAGTAAAGAATGTTAGAAAATTTAGAAAAAAGAACATTAATGAATGCCTAAATTATACTTGCACCAATTCCCGGAAATATTGTTCTAAACGTTTATTTTCTAGCTTTTGTTGATCTAACTCTTCAACCAATTTCAAATGTTCGCGGTAAATTTGCGTCAAACTTTGACCAGATTTGATGAGTCGACCGGCAGCGGCCGCTCCGGGTGACAAAGCGGCTATTTCTTCATCGGAAAGTTGTACTGCAAAAATTTTAGTAAATTACATGTGCAGTGGAGAACCAAAATTTCAAGCTTTGAAACTTACCACGATGCTTGGACCGCAAAAGTTCGTTGGCTTTCTCAAGCTCGTCCTTCAATTCGACAATGATTGTATCTAGTAAAAGTTGCTCACAATCATACATCTACATAGATAGGGTAGGGGGTAAACTCCCCAACGTAATACCCCGGATATCTACGTGGCCCGAAAAACTGATCAGATACCTCTCGTGAACTTTTTTTTGAAAAAAATGTTTTTTGATTACATTCTGTATTGTATGATAATAATGTCTATGGAGCTCTTTTTCTGCTCAATCACTCCACCCCTTCAATAAAAAGTTTAGGGACCACTGGAAAATTCTTGCCGGGCATGTTTGCTCACAATTATCAAAAAATTGTATGTACTCTGCAGAATCGACTAACCTTTTTCTTTGAGCATTTCTTCTTTTTCTTTTTCGACATTCGCTAGTTCTTCCCTCATGGCGAAATGAGCTGCAAAAGGTCTTCAAATATTTGTTTTTAAATCTAGATTTGTAAAACGTCTGCCATATCATACTGTAATTCAAACAATTTCAGAATTTAAAACATTCCAACTTTCAGTTGAAGACCTTTCGAAGACATGCTAAAGTTGAAATGAATTATGCTGGTTTATGTTGTGAAACAGTCCCTTACATTGTTGTTGTTACGTATAGATTTCTCGTTACTAGTAAACCACAGAATGATTTTCTTCGATAACATAAGTACTCACCATTTTTGGCTTCATCAAATAAAGCTTGCGTGTCTTCTAGACACGACGTCAACTGTTCGACTTTCTTTTCAGCTTCCTCGCTTGATTCCTAAAATATGGAAAATAGTTGGAAAATTGAATCTTTTTGCTTTCAGCACCTTAAATATTTCCACCCCTGAATAAAATTTTTACTTACTTTGAATAAAGTCACTAATTTTGTCTGACAGAGCATTTCTTTCTCGTGGTCGGCTTGGATTGTGGCCAAATGATCAGCAGCCTGTGAGAAAGATATTCAACTGTTTCCAGGATGAAAATTCAAACTTTAAAAATGTATACACATACTTCTTTGAGTTTGCCGTTCAATTCTTCGGCTTGCTTTTTCAATTTTTCATTTTCTTCTTTGTATTTGGACGCGTCGTTTTTATGTTGCAGCTTTTCGTTTTCGGCAAAATCTACGTCTTTTTGCAAGTTTAAAATTTTCAGCGCCTGGAAATATAGAGCAGCAAAACGCGTCAATGTTTAAAATTTACGCAAAAAAACAAGATCATTTACATTTTCCCGTTTGAGTCGCTGTATTTGTTGCTCCCGTTCCATAATCTGATTTTTGAATTGAACCTTTTCTTCGTAGAATAATTCCCTTTCGTGCGCCCATAATTTTTCCTTGTGCTTAAAACAAAAATATTTCAGTTGAGATCAATGATTTTGAAGTTTTGACACGTTCAAGCGGTTGAAAAAAATCTACCTGTAAGGACTGCTCGATTAGAGATACGTCGTCTAATTTCTGTTGATTGATTGTTTTGTCTACAAGTTCTTTCTTTAATTGTTCTTGCAAAAGCCGAATTTGGTCTTCTAAACTTTGTATTTGAAGGCTACGATCTTCCAAAACGCCGGTCAACGACGTTTTGTCTTGCGACAAAAAATCGCATTTACGTTCTAGTTCAGCCTAATAAAAATATTTAATAAGCATGCCATGTCAAATTTCTCAATTGTAAATTAATTAGTGCTTTGTTCATTACCAAACGACTTTGCAAAGCATCTTTGGAACCTTCGAGATTGAAAATATGCTTGGTTTTCAACGTTCGTTCGGCTTCTAAAGAAACAAAACAAAGATTTGTTCTTTTAATTTAAGCCATGCCTCAAATCGTTAGTCAATTAGGAACATGTGTATATTTGATGATGAATCACGTTTTCAAATCTCACCTAAACTTTCAACTTGTCGTCGCAACTGTTCGCAAGCTTCTGATATTTCGTTATATTTTGTCGTGGTCTCATCAAGTCTGGTCGAAACTTCGAAAAACTCTTGCTCTTAAAAAATTTGATTTGATAAATGAAAAATCGGGGAAATTCGTCAGTTTTCAATATTCAGCCCAACTTACCGAGTTCGGCTTTTTCCTGTTTGAGCGTTTCGACGGAATGAATATCTATTGTATCATCCATATTATACACAAACAAAACGCTGTTAATACAATAGATGATGATAAATGACGAAGAAAGATGAATAAATATGGTAAAAAAGCATCTAATCTGATCATGTTTTCAAATTAAAAATCAGAGCACTTAAATCGTACGTTCTCCCATGGTTGAACACTTACATATATATCTTTTCACAGTTGCTTTGAAACATGACTTTAGCATAAGAAATATTGATGTTTGGGATTACTTATCTGATAAATCATGCATTCAAACAATGTGAATTGTTTTCGATCAAAATTATTGCAGTTTTTGAAGCTCAAAGTGCAGATGCGTAGACTAAAATGTCGGAAATAGGAAAATTGGCTTGATCTTCAAAACATGAAAAAATATTGGGTTTCAGGTAAAACATTTTTGGTGACCTTCAGAAGGTAAAAATATCACAATTTTCCGGCGTTTGGCGTCAATGGCTTTCACCTTTAATATTCACTATAATTAAGTAAAGCGCGACCGAGTGGGTTTAATTTCGTTTCTCAGTTATCCTTGAATGCTCAAATGCATCTGCAATGTCTCACTCAATTTTATAATGCGTTTTTACCAGGTAATATAGCACAAATTTTAATTTTTCGATCGAATAGATCACAAAAATATATGAAATCGAGAATTTTTCTCCATTTATAAATTCAATTAACCAATACCACCACGAAAAACGAGAAGCGTCTCAAGGATGACTTTTACGCCATTATAGAAGCTTTCGTAATCGAAATTTTTTGTGGCGATTTGCGTCAGAAAGATAATTATTGCTGTAAACATCTTCATTCAAACTCGACGTAATGCACTCCATCAAATTTTTATAAAGCTATGCTATAGAATTCTTGATATACTTTGCTAAATGTTATTTTCGCTAGTCTTACGTAATTTTAAAATCTAAATTTTTTGTATCTTTCTTGCTGACTAGTGATTCAAGAGGCTTTGAAATGTCTCAATATAGATAAAAGCGAATGAATAAAGCGTATAACGGCATTTTTGAGCGAAAAACTTGGCACGAGAAAACAATTTTTGACCTTTGGTTAGATTCTCATTTGGGTAAAAACGTTCTAGGAGAAAAGTGCTCGCAGAATTTGGACATCGAAAAATAACATGTTCACAATTTCTCATTGTGAAGTTGAGACAATTTTCTAAACAATAACAATCATCAAGTGCAGACTGTCCCACAGGGAGGGGTATGATGGGGTATTACCCCTACCTAAAGTCCTGAAAATTGATCACTTCTTGTCTAATTTTGAGACAAAATGACATGTTTAGTGGTCAATTAGCTACACTACCCCCTGAAATTTTCAACTTCACCCCTAGCCGAATAAGCTGACCTAGGGGACCCCTGATCACGTGAATAAAACAAGAATAAGCTAAGCACAAAAAACGCAATATCAATTATTCTCTAGAAAACGTTAAATATTAATGGTTAGAAATGTAGTATAACATTACTATACGTGCACATGGGAGATGGTTTCGGGGTATTTACCACCAGTAGATTTTGATTTTTTGCAGATTCTTGCTGACTCCCAGCAGATTTTAGCTCCCAGCATTGATCGAGAAGATGATGAAGGCAAATGAGCGGGAGAAGAGCAGAAAGTCGTCATAAAAATGAAAATAATGTCGTAGTTTAACGATTGTTCGAAACAAAGCACACTTAATTCCAAAAGTGTAACATTAAAACTTTGCGAAGCATACATGCACATAGGGGGTAGGGAGGTGTAAACCCCCATACCTGAGACCCTGGCCATTCCCCCTTGCCAAAAAAATTGTCAAACACCTCCCCTGAACTTTTTCCAAGACAGCTTTTTTGATAAATTTTGTGCATATTTTGTATGAAAAACAGGCTTGCAGAACTTTTTTTCTCACGCCCCCTACCCTTGGAAAAAAAGCCCATGGATCCTCCCCCTGGAACATTCTTGCCGTGCATGTCTGTTGCAAAATGTCGAACAAGCAAATAGTTTTGACTGATATAATTGAAGAATATGTTGCACGAATATTACAAGACTTTTATCTTCGTTATCAAGAAATAAAAAAATTTCTACCCCTGTCCTGGCTGACTCCAAGCAGAATTTCTATGCTGTGCATGTAACGAACACTACAGATGCATTAAAATAATCAAATTTTATTTGATTAATGGCACTAGACTTCCTAAAAGTCGCGCTTGAGCCAAACTCAGATAAATAATAATAATCATTTTCAAAGGGGAAGTGATTGGGTGTTCCCATACGGGATTTTCCCATCATTATAGCAAGTCATATGATAGCCATGAGGATACCAAATTTCTGATCGGAAAAATACTGAAAAATGCCCATTTTTTTGAAGAAAAATCTAAATTTTTGAACAGGTCAAAAATGCCAGTTTTCGTGGCGCTTCGCGCTACGAATACATTTTTAACGATCTTTTAACGACAAAAATTATTTTTCAACCGTTTTTTTTTTAATAAAAAGCGTATTTTTTTCTTCACTGACACCTCAGATTTTAAAGAATCAGTGACCGGCGCTAGGACAGTCGCTTGACTTATCACACCTCGGGGCTACGTTACATGTATGCTTCAAAGCCGTGGCGAATGCGTAGGAAAATTTTGAGATTTTGACCTTACAACTGAAACGCACAGGAATGGACGTTTTTGGTCTGAATGGCCGAATATTTTTCCACACTAGCGGAAAGATCCTAAATTTTTTCCACATTATGGTGCATGTGGAGAAAAAAGTTGCAGAATGTGCTGAGAAATGAATTTTCCCACGTTTTAGAAGACTAGAGATTAAATTTTTTTTTGATGCTATTTACTTTTGCCGGACAGGTTACTTTTGCTAGACTTTTCATTTTTCCTTCAAAACTCAGGAAATTAAGTTTTAAAAGTCTAAAAGTGACAAAAACTGAATTAAATAAGAGAAGTAGTTTTTAATCGTTTTATGATGAAATTGAGTAAATTCATCAATTTTAAAGTTAGGCAAGTATATACTTAAGTAAGTAAGCAACCATCTGAATTAATACCCGTATCCAGGATTTTAAAAAAAGGAGAGGAGAATTTTCCAAAATTTTTTTAAAATTTACTGAATCAAAAGAAAATCATTTTTGCGGTGAATCAAAAATCAAAAAAAAAGAATTTTTGCGGTGAATCAAACTGAATCAAAAGAAAATCAAATCACCAACTTATCTTCAGTTAGTTATGTGTGCTCGGATTAGTGACTAAATTCTTTGTTTCAATTCCCCCCTTCCCCCCACTAAATACAGGTCTGTCTGAATTTCTTCGTGCAACTAAATTTTTTCAAGTTCCATATTGCAACCTGGCCCGTCATACCTGTAGGAGGTACTACCAGTTGGGGTGGGGATACTAAGTTTCCTAAAATTTTGGGGGGTTCCCAAAAATCCCAAAAAGTCGAAGAAAAGCTGAAAATTCCAGAAATTATCCCAAAAAACGCAAAACAAGCTACTTTTTCCAAATTTTTTCGAGTTGATAGGTCTCAAAATTTAAGTATAAGCTTCGGAAAAGTCGGGGAGGGGTCTCCCCAATTACATTTATTTGGCATACCTGTAAGCGGTCCGTCCAGTTGAAGGGAAAATCCAAAATTTGGGGGGGGGGGTCGAGAAACGTCGAAAATTTTTCCAAAAAAAGTTTTTTGCCAATTTTTTTCAATTTTTCCAAATTAGAGAAGGGTTGGAGGGGATGGGCATAGGGTTGGCCAAGTTGAGGCGGAGTCCCCCCATACCTGTAAGAGGTCCGACCAGTTCGGAGGGGGGTAAATCGAAAATTTTGGGGTTGGGGTCCCGAAATTTCCAAAATTTTTGGGAGGGGGGTCAAAAAGACTCAAAAAATTTCGAAAATTTTCCCAAAATTTTTTCCAATTTTTCCAAGTTTGGGGGGGGGGGTGAGGGTTGGGGGCAGGGTTTTTTTAGGCCGATTTGGAGCCATGGCTCCTAAAAATTCTGATTGGCTCCTAAAAATTTAGGGGCACAAGCCAAATTGGCTTGTAAAAATGGGCGCCAAACCACCCTTTTTGATTAGGCTATAGGGCTTCCTGTACGGAGATGCATCTTTATGCATTTTGAAATGAGAAATACCAAAAATTTTCAGGCGCTTCGCGCCGGATATAATTTCATTTATGATTCTTGGCATCATTTCTGTAGTGTGGTTAGAAAATGTCATCCTAGCCTATGCTTATCGCATTCACAAACCAGCAAGTTATCCAGGATATTGAAATCCAGCAAAAATTTTCGGCGCTGACACATTACTCTAGTATAGTCATATTAATCTTTTCATTTTCTTTCCAAAACTCAGAAAATTGGGTTCTAAATGTCTAAAACTGATGCGGATCGAATGAAATACAAGAAAACTATTTTGCGATGGTTTTCCCGATAAATTTAAGCAAATTTATCGATTTTAGAGTGAGCAATCAAAAATTTATCCGTGAGACCAAAATTTTTGGCTAAATTTTATGAGTCGGTTCCCGGCCTTGAGCCTAATTAGTGTATATGAGTTGTCTGCATACCTGTAAGAGGTCCGACCAGTGGGGGGGGGGTAAATCCGAAATTTTGGGGGAGGGGATCGAAAAAAGTCGAAATTTTTCCCAAAAAAAGGCCAAAAACATACACTTTTTTGCCAATTTTTTCAATTTTTTTCCAAACTGGGGGGTGTTAGGTATATAGTTGGCCAAGTTGGGGGTGGTCCCCCAACCCCCACCCCCAATTACAGGTTATGGTTGTTTGTTAATTTTGAGCATGGCTTTCTGTGACTAGTGAGTAGACATTTATTTTTCCTTTAAAATTTTCCTTAGGCTTAGGCTTAGGGTACAGGTAAAGCGCTGTTGAGGCTCTTCCAAATGAAGTTGTTAGTTAAAACAGTACCAAGGGTCTTAAAGGTAGTGTTTATACTTTCTGGTGAAATTATGTAATGGTAGACAGACGCATTAAGTCCATACCTGTAATTGAGGGGGAGGTTGGAAGGGGGGGAACCCACCCCCAACTCGGTCAACCATATACAAAACCCCCTCTCAAACTCGGAAAAATTAGGAAAAAAGTGGCTTTTTTGGCCTTTTTTGGGAAAATTTTCGAAATTTTTTCGACTTTTTGGGGGTTTTTTCGACCCCCCTCCCGAAAATTTTAAAAATGTTGGCACCCCCACCCCGAAATTTTGGGTTTACCCTCCCCCCCCCCAACTGGTCGGGTCGGACCTCTTACAGATATGATTGGGTCCATAGGCTGATGGACCAGGTTCGATTCTTGAATTAGGTAGGATTTTTCTGTAGTGACAAGGACTACGTGAGATGTGTGCAGATTTTATGCAAATGAGTTCCTGAATGCCATGAGCGCCTGGATTTTCGCACTGATCTGGATAGCTGGCATCTTGAGGAGCAGTGTTTTTTTTGTGCCAGAACATGGTTTTTGGCACAAAAAAATTTGGAATGGCACAAAAAATTCTGGGCGTTTGTGCCATTTGGCACAAATTTTTTGACTGGTCGAAGGCTGAATTTCCATGATTTTTAGTCATTTTAGGGGCTGAAAACGCAAAATTTTCTTGGCGCTTCGCGCCGAGTCAATATGTAAGTATAATATTGGTTACTTCTATTTGTTTAGAACCTGACAGAATTGTATTGGAATATTATATTGGTATTATCGCAACAAACTATGAGATTGTCAATGACTGAAAAATGAATAGAAATTGTTAACTTCCAATGTTCATTCAGTGTGATTGAAATTTGTAAACCGAAATGTTTATTTTTGGTGTTTGATTCGAACAGAAAAATTGACATTGTTGGCTCAATTTTTCAACCAAAAGTTTACGCGACGCGACTTTCTGAATGCCATGAGCGCCTGAATTTTCGAACTGATCTGGATAGCTGGCATCTTGAGGAGTCAAAAATGCCAGTTTGGACTTGGACCATAATTTGGAAGGGAACCGACTTGTAAAAAAATTTCCATTAAATTTCTTTTCGAATCGTATAAACTGCTTTCTCGATCAGTTTTTCTTATCGCACTGACGTGCTTAGATAAAATTGAGTGGCACGATTTTTATGCAAATTAGTGCGGCGCGAGTTCCTATAGGTATGTTTTAACGCTGGAAAAAATTTTTTATGCCGTTGGCACAAAGTTTTTTGGCCCTTTGTGCCAATTGGCACAAATGTCCGCGCACAAAAAAAACGCTGTTGGAGCACCGTTTTTTCCTCCTCAAATGGGGTCTTTTGAGGAAAAAAATTTTGGGTATGGTTCTCATTGTGGAAAAAATGTTAGGGAACTTGAAGCCGAAAAGATGCGTTTTGGTGGACTTTAAAAGGTCGAAATCTCAAAATTTTCCGGCGCTTCGCGCCGGTCATGGGTATAATGATAACTGTATTCTATCAGGCGCGGCCGTTAGCATAACTACTTCAACTTACTAATTAATGCTCAACAGTTTCTATCAATCAAGCTAGCTCGTTTCATTTTCTAATCGTTTACAGTCAATTATGTCGCCGAAAGGAGAGATTTTTCATCAATTCTCTCAATTTTTTCTCTCGATGATTGGAATTTTTTAAACGTTTGCAATCTGAACTTTTGCGTTTATTGAAAGTGGAAATTGAAGACATCATTTTAGACTGCGATTTTTAAACTTTTGTTCACGAATTATCTGTTGGAGAGATTTATTTTTCAGCGTTTTAGAATATAAAAACCCGGAAATTTTTCCGGCGCTTCGCGCCGGAATGGGGAGCAAATTACACTTCAACAGTCTGATTTTAATTCATTTCCCAACGGTATAAAGGTTCATTTTCCAGCGTTTTAGAAAGTGAAAATCAAAAATTTTTTTCCGGTGCTCCGCGCCGGACCAAGAACTAAATAAAATTAGATGATTCTAATCGGAATCACAGTAATATTGATAGCGGATAAATTCATGACAACCCTATCGTTAACTTGCTTTATCCGCTCCTATAGAACACCAATATATTCTTCATGGGCTCTTTTTGACTAACATAACCATAATTTTCTCAATTTTTTTCCTCATTTTTGCAGGTTTCTGACTACAAATAAAACAAAATGCTTGGGTATGCTCATAAAATGCATAAAAAAGCATCTGTAGCCACATTATAAACGTTTTTAAAAATGAGGAAAATTTTTGGAAAATGAGGAAAAAAATTTTGGGTCCGGTTCTCATGTGGAAAAAATCTTCGAGGAAAAAAAACGGTGTGTTGGACTGTTGGAGTCCAAAATTGCCAGTTAGGAATATAATTTGGAAGCGAACCGACTTGTAAAAAAATTCCTAGGTCGTCTTTAAATGATTTTGATTTTCTTTTTATTCAGTAAATTCTAAAAATAAATTTGGAAAATTCCATACCTGTAAGACCTCCGACCAGTTGGGGGGGGGGGGTAGAAAAAAGTCGAAATTTTTCCCAAAAAAGGCCAAAAAACATACTTTTTTGAAAATTTTTTTAAATTTTTCCAAACTGGGGGGGGTTGGGGGGAAATGATTTTGGGTACTGGGTTGGCCAAGTTGGGGGGGGGTCCCCCCAACCCCCCCACCCCAAGTACAGGTATGGAAAATTCCCCCCTGCTTTTTTGAAAATCCTGGATACGGGCATATCGAGGAAAAAGATCAAATGACTACAGTATATCAAAAATACAGCACAAAAGTAATGTCATGCAAATCATAGTAATACTTGGGGCAAAAATCTACCTACATATATAACATGCCGTTTACTTTTGTGCAGCTATGGATATTTTTGTGCTGCAAACGCTTTGCTGAAGTCATTGCCTTTCTCGTTGCTGTTTTCTTATACACGTCGCCCAGAATGCATTTTGCCGAATTTTCGTAGAAAAATTGATCCACTGTTTTTGAAGCATGAATAATGGATAAATTGATAGCAAGATTACGATTATATTATTTGATGGATTAATCATCAAAGAGCTTGTTTTTCTTATGAATGAAAACTCAAGTTGTAACGAGCAGTTACGTTCTATATCTATGGATGTGTTTCAAACTTTTGATATTGTTTTGAACAATGATATATATTATGCCGGCGAAACTATTTTTGGCGATGTTTTGCTTGAAAATTCGAAAAATGTCCGAATTTCAAGTAAAGTTCCGTATGTTCACTTGTCTGTTTTTACAAGTAGCATGGAACGTGTAGTAGAAGACATTAACAGTTTCTCCAAAAAAATCTTCGAATAGGCGAACGAATATGAAAAGAAAAAGGTGACAAAAGAGTAAATGAGAAAATGAACTACGAGAATGATGAGCTAAACTATCAACAAGGAAATCCTCAAGATAAAAAAAATAAGCGTCTTTCGTGTAGGGGAAATTTACAAAGAGATTTAGAACGAAAATTGACAAAAACGGGTCATAACCGAATGACGGCGAAGATTGAAAACTTGAAAAAGAAGGACTGGAAAAAATAACAGGACAAGCAATAAAGAAATAGAAGGACGACAAAGTGAAAAAAGCAAGAGAAACAAAGAATTGGGAAAAAATCAGGCAAAAAACGCCAAGACGAAAAATAACAAGGAAAAGACAAAAAATAACAAGGAAAAGACAAAAAATAAAACGAAAATAATATTGGTGAAAAGGTAAAAGCGTAAAAAAATACCCAAGGAACATAAAAAATTAAGACCCGTTGCACAAAAGTTTGTAATAGAATGACTATGAAATAGGTGCATCGTTACGGCAGTAACTTCCACATCTATCGAATTTAGTATACCATTCTATCACCTGTCTACATATGATGCAACGTCACAACTGAAGATCTCTTAATGAAAAAAGATCAAATAAATATGTTAAAACAAAACATTCAGAAATAATAGTTCAACTGCGCGGTTTGGCTCGTGTCGAATTCAAAAATTTCGGTAACGCTGACCCAAAAATCGTTAAAGACAGCCAATTCATTTTGGATCGACAAATTTGTGTTTGGCCGCCAACGCTAGCCCAAAGATGCAACACCAACGACCGTCAAAAGCCGAATTATCTTCTGGATCAACAAGTGGGACAAATTTTGAGCCGCGGATCACACAATTTCCCATTTTCGTTCCAATTATCCAAGTGCCAATTGCCTTGTTCTTTCGAATCCAAATCGGGAAGGATTCGATATTGGATCAAGGTGGCACTTTTTGATTGCTTTTCGACCCCTCGTTCAATGAAGAAAGGCATCAAGTATTTTACTATCGTTGGCCCCAATATCGACTGCAAGGACGAAAAATATTTGGTAAAAATCATGCAGATGCACGGAAAAAATTTTGCGTGACGTCAGTTTACTGTAGAATAGATGGAAATCAATTTTTACGGTCTACTCACTTCCACCAACCTAGAACCCCAGGGGCCGATTCCATTAAAGAGACAAGCTCCAGCTGAGCTGCAGCTTAAGCTGTAGCTTGACCCAATATGTTATACATACCATTGTCGTTAAGGTGCAGCTCAGAATTAAGCATTGCCGAGCGACATCTGTCAGCAATTTGATTTGTCAAAAAAGTTTATCGATCTTTTCGGTTTTTTCTCAAAAATTTTCTGACTTAGTCTTAGGCTTAGGCTTTGAGTCAGGCTTAGGCTTTGAGTTAAGCTTAAGCTTGGAGTTAGATGTAAGCTTAGGGTTAGGCTTAAGCTTAGTCTTAGACTTAGGCTTACGGATAGGAAGCAGTAAACTGCATTTTTTCAACCAATCAGATTGATGACACATTTTTCCGACCAATCGAACTGATGACAGCTCTCGCTCGACAATGCTTAGCGCTGCTCAGCTGCATACGAAACATATCGAGTAATATAACCTGCAACTTAACGGCAATAAAATCCAGCGTTAAGCTGCAGGTTAAGCTGCAGCTCAGCTGATGCTTAAGTTTGTTGACCGGTCCAGGAGCTCAGAATCGGAATTTGCAGTTCAGGAGTGTTTTCAGGCACCAAACTAGGAGCTCATGAGTTTAGGAGTCGTTCAGAAGTTCAGCAGTTTTCGCTTGCACTAAGCAATCCTAGATGAATTGTTCCTTTTTTCTCCGAGTGTAGGATTTCCGGGGATGTTATTTTTATGTTATTATGTTATTTTTATGTTACATGTTATTTCATGCTTTAATTATTGATTTTCGCTTAATTCATGTCCTCATTCTGTAATTTTATGTCTCGATGGTACACATTATCGTCAGGTAAGGATTACATTCCGAGAAATGTTTCAGATTTCACAATCAAATGTCAAAAAAGCGTCACTCATTCTAAGTTCTGTGGAATACGAGAAGCGCCATTTGAAAAAATCGTTACCTTCAAACATGACATAACAACATTTTTTCAAGATGCATCGTAAAAAATCAAGATATGAGAGTTTTCCGATATTCGATTCGCATTATTTTCAAGATAATCTTGAAAAGAAATCAAAATCCTATCTTCAAAAAATTAACACTTGATATTTTTCTAGGCTCCGATGATGGGCCACGCCCGCAAATCCAATTACGCCTGCCGCCGAACCAAACTCGTTTTGGACGTCAAATTGAAACGTACGGCTTATTTTTGCAACGAATTGATCAATTTGATCGCTCGTGTCGATAATCAAACCGATCAGAGCGTCGATCTGAGAATTAAATTGCGCCAAAACGTGCAGTACCGTTCGGACATGGTCGCACAATCTTACGGTTGCAACAAATTGGTAATTTATACGGTGTGCGAACATCGCGGCCCGATTTTCGGCGCGAGGTGCGATGGTATTTACGATAGTATGCTGGAGCATCCTATCCGAATTCCCGTGGTTCCTCCGACTATGGTGGGCGTATGCAGATTGATCCAGATCTACTACATTTTGGAAGTAATGCTTAATTCACATTAGTAGTTATCAAAAGTTATTGCGGAGGGTAGTGAGTGGAGTTTTCTGCCTTAAAAACCGGGAGTTGAGCATCAATTGACATATTTATTGAGGGTACTCAAAAATAGAAATTGAACGGAAATATGTCGTGGGGTTATGGGGAGTTAAACTTTGACTGAAATCTGGTTCACCTGCCCCAAGTAAGGTAGGAAAACTATACCTTTGACGTCAGCCATATTGAATTACAGTAAAACCGTTCATTCTCAGCTGTCACTTCAAGATGAAAATTAACTGAAAAATTACAGTTATGTGTCAGTGGAAACTTAATATCCAAAGTCAGCAGCTCAAAATCATGACTTTTCAGACGTCAAGCAGACCTGATCACGCATTATTTTTCTGTGTCGTTCAAAGATGAAGGTATAATTTCGAATCTGTCGATTTCATTGAGCTGCAGTAGTAAGATTACTCGTTCCAGGTATCAATCGAAGACGAAGAAACAATAGAAGAAGTTTCAAGTGTCAATTTTCCATTCACTATCGGAACTTTTGAATCTCGAGTCAAAAATAATCGTATCGATTACGGTGAGTGTTTTTTTTATTTTGGTAAGCTACCCGGAAGAGTAATGCTTTGGGGAACGAGAGCTCTTGCCGTAAATGACGTCTGCAACATTTACATACAATTTTTGACTTACGTCTCTTCTTCTAGAAAAACAATAAAATTTTTGATAATTTCAGAAATCTTGGATTATTCTTCAGTTGTTTTACTGTAATTTTGAATCTTTGGAGACGTGAGGAAAGAAAAGAAACGCTGTAGTGTCGCTGCCTTACTATAATGAGTATTTTTTGTGCTAAATCACTTCTGAACGATGTTTCATGAACTCGGAGTACAACTTTTCTCTTGACAAGCTTATAAATTTTTTACGTCCGCAAGTCACGTGACCAGTTATTTGTATCTTACTTACGTCAAATTTTAGATTTTTGTTCGCCGCACGTCGAAGGTGGTATGTTCATCGATAAGAAATTCCGTTCCTCCAGAAAAGATCATCTAACAGCCAATAGCGACGATCATTTATTTCAAATGTCATTTGCCACACCGACCTCGTCGTCCGTTCATTCGTTGACGGACGACGACGACGATGACTACGACGAAAACGATCATCAGGGGTTCATGGTCATCCTCTACAGACCCATGTACGTCGCGTTAGCCGACTGCAAAGTTCTAAGACGCAAAGGTAGTCGCCAACTGCAAGACGCGGCTAGAATGATGAAACGTCGATCTACATTGAAATTGAGGTCTAGCAAGTCTTACTGTAACTTGCAGTGTTTATCGTGAAAAAATTGCTTGGTGAAAAAGTATCATCAGCAGTTTTTCAAATGAGTTCGTTACAGTATCCTAATTGTAGTATTTTTGACGTCATATTGCTTCATGTAAATTAATTAACTGCGAAATGGGCATACGCTATAGTGTCAAGCGCAAATGGGTTTCGTTCAGTAGATAGCCTATTTTTAGGTTCTCACCTCGAAGTTCCATATTTGTAGATTTAATATAGCACGCATTTTGCTTTTTGATTACAAATTTTTGATCTATTCTTTTAAAGTTAAATTATTACCAATATTTAGTAATTACAATGTGAGCTTATTGTAATAATTCTTAAACACCAATGAATACTGAACTTACAAAATAGCGGTAGTCTAGTTTCTATGCTACAGTAGCTCATATTGAAAGTGGCGAGTAGAAGTATTGCTTGTAAGAAAATTTTAAATCTTCTAAAATTTTCAATGCTCACATTGAAGAAGTTGGTTTCGAAGCAAATGGAGTCAAATTTTATAGATAATAATCTCATTGAGAGTTTCCCTGAATTTGATTTGTCAGAAATCTGTCAAGAATTTTTGTGACTTCTGACCACCAATATTTTCATGTGCACATTCACTGTAAGTACATACTTTTATCGCATGAGTAGATTACAGCTCTCTAATCAACGACTTTCAAGTAATGTTCCAAAAGATATCTTTTTGTATCCTTATCTTGCTATTTTCATCTTTTTGTCTTCAAAAGGTTCATCTTTATCTCTATCTTCATCTTTTAACGATGTTTGTCTTGCTCAAAAAGATAAGAATGTTTATTTTATAGAAGAACTTCCAAAATTTACATTTTTATGATTTATGACAACATCGATTTTTTGTTAAATCGATGACAATAACGGTAAAAAGTTTGTCAGAAAAAGGCGGAAAATGATGGAACCTATATGATGCAAAACATATATTGTAATACTGATAAAAATCTGAAGAGTATAAACTTTAACAAAAAGTGACAACAGTACTATAACACGTTTTAGAAGACCGTGATGTTGTTTCCACCTAAAAGCTTCAAGAACTGTTGCCATGATCAAATATAAGTTTTTGAGCCGAAAATCTTAAGGATCGGAAAAGCCCGATTAGTTATTTTAAAAACAGTACAAAAGCGACCAAATAATACACACTTGACCTTTTATGGTCAATATCTTTGATTGCATGAAATACTAGTGGCATATTCGTAATCAGCATCATTGATTCACCCATAACGCAAATTTGTAATAGGGCACCTTGTTTCCAGTTAAAATATGCGATTTTATAGAACATACATATTCGTAAATCACGTGAAATCTTAGAAAAAACTCCGTGTCCCCTAAACTCCATAACTGCTAATTTTTTTCATCCGATTCGTTTTTTTTTTCACTCAAAAAGGCACATAGATCTAATTAAGTACTTTCGAGGTTTTTTGATTATTCCGATATATTTAGAGCCTTTAATTCTAAAAAACGAAGGAAAGAAATAAAATTTGCGAGTTTGAAGTCTTATTTACAGGCATAGTGGAACAAATTTTCTAGAGAGCTATCCAGGAGCACAATGACGTTGAACTACATGAAAAATCTACTGTCAAGGTATCTATGGTCAAAATTACGAAAAATTATGAAACGTCGTTGATTTTGAACTGATTTTCTACCTCGTTAGCTGATTGAAAACATCAGCTCATTGCCCAAGTCCGAACATCATTTTAGGCCTAAAGAATTAAACCTTCAGCACGGAATAGGTAATAAAAAATTCATTTTCCAGCCTCCCGTATGATCATCCAAAAATGTTTCCGGCGCTTCCGGCAGGAAGGAAGGACGATTTAAATCAAGTCTATTATTCTTATTTTTTGCTGAGCCCAAAGATGGCAGCAGTGGAATTCCTGGCAAACTAAGGTTTCTTTGTTCAGTCTTCTTGTTGTAATTTAATTGATTAAGCAATTTAATTGATTTTTAATTGTTCTATTGGAAATAAACTATCGGGTGATGACAACAAAAGGCAAAACTTTTAACATCCTGCTAATTGGGCTGATGCGCAGCTAGGCGAATGAGGTTTATACTGCAAGTACGTATTAGTATATATATCCTCTTTACAAACAGGAAGTTTCACTAGAATATCTTCTCAACTTAACCAGTTGTTGCATAATGAAACCCCCCTCTCTCTCTCTAAATCAACCAGTGTACAGCTTCTGTAAAGCACACTGGGATGAGGACAGAAAATCGATGATTAATCACTTTCTGGGTAAGGGTGTTCCACAGAGACAATTTATCGAATATTTAAACGTTGGGAGTCCAATTTACCAACTGACTGATCTGTTGGGACTGGTCGGAAAGCTAAAATCATGGCAGAGAAGGGCAGCAAGGGGTTTCAAAAGGTGATCGAAAATTAATCAGAAATTTCGACATGCCAATTGGCTGAAAATCTCGGGTGCATCCAATCATATATTGTCAAAACAATCGAGAAGACTGAGATCATATATTTAAAAAAGGCTGAGATTGCCGCCAAATCAGGATAGCAAACGGTTCAGATTCAACCACACTGTGGTCATATGGTTAGCAAATTTTGAGGCTGCGAGTTCATCTCTTGGATGATGACTCGTACTTCATGTTCTCACACTCAAACAAAAATTTGAGCATTGGGTATTAGTCCAGCGATGTCAGCAGTGTGTCCAATGACATCTAGCACAAAACCAAATCTGAATTCAAGAAGAAGCTGTTGATGTGGGTAGTAATTTAGTTGCACGAGCCATGGTTGCTGTCACGTCCAAAAAATTTGATGCAGCTCGACAAAGAGGCGATGCAGCTTAAGTAAGATGGTGTATAGTTCGATTGTATAATATTTCAATGCTTTTTACCAGAGTGAAAAATCTTTTCTGGGACTGAAGACATGACACTTCAAAAATTTTGCCATTTTTTTGTCATCACCCGTTATCCTGGTTAATATTAAAATAGTTTATTAGAAAATGCCCCGATAGGGCAGAAAAAAACAGAATATACCCGCTTGCATAGTTGCCAAGCCAGAAAAAGCAGTGGACTAGATTTTTGAGAACTTGGGTTGAAATTAGAAAAAAAAACACTTTCGCTATATTGGATTTTCATTCTTCCTCGAAAAAAATTTTCCATGTCTGCGAAAAAGGACATTCTGCAGCATCGTGCATTTTGTCCTTCCCCTGGCATCAACTACAGTAACATTTTTCTGTATGAAAATTATATGCACATGACTTCAAATGTAAAGAAATGGTAAACCAATAGCATTCTAACTACCGACCGATTCAAAACTTCTGATTCTCACACTAGCTGAAAAATGGTGAGGGAGGCATATTACAGTCATTTTCAGAACTATAAAGAAACCTGAGATTAGTTGCACTAACCCTACATGAAGATAAGCTCAAAATCGGGATCAAATTGATGATAGTGAGTTTCAGCTAATCGCAATGTCCAAATTATTTTCTTCCAGTGCACAAACAATACTCACTCCAGGATTAACTAATGCTGAGGTTTAGGTTCGAGCGTGGGAATTGCACAAATTTTTATATTTATTTGCTTTAGAAATAAGAAAATTATGCGAACATGTTAGTGCAACCAGACAGCTCGAGCTGGGGATAATCTCGATATTGAGCTCATTATAGTCCAAATGACATTCCAATTCTAAGAAACTTGAGATCAAACCGAGTCGCCTTTTTATTCGAGATTATCTTGAGCTCGAGCTTAGAGCCCATTAGTGCAATTGAGCCTTGGTTACAGTCATTGGGCACCAATCTGCAAATGAGAGAACAGAGTAAACCATACAAAAATGCTCCTGGTTCAGCCATGCCTATACTAGGGGGTAGTACTAAAACCCGGATCGGGTCCACGGATCCGGATCCGGATCGGGTGTCTAAAACCCGGATCACCACGGATCGGCGGATCGGCGGATCGGGGGTTTGGCTCGCCAAACCATGGTTTTAGGTGTCTAAAACCCGGATCATCACGGATCACGGCGGATCAGTCCGGTGATCCGGATCCGTGGAAAATTCGTCTAAAACCCGGATTTTCATCACGGATCACCCCCCACGGATCGGGTTTGTATGTATTAATTTTTGATCGGGAACCCGAATTTTTGATCCGGATCACGATTTTTTGATCCGGATCAAAATTTTTGATCCAGATCAAAATTTTTTGATCTAGATCAAAATTTTTCGAATTTTTTCGTCGTGATGAGCATTTTCACGTCACATAATCAGAATTTGATCCAGATCAATATTTCTGATCCGGATCAATTTTTTTTTTCAAATTTTCACCTAGAGTAAAAATGTTCGTATTTTACCGTGGTGATGAGTAAATTAACGTCACATAATCATATTTTGATCCGGATAACGATTTTTGATCCGGATCAAAATTTTTTTTTTCAAATTTTCACTTAGAGTAAAATTTTTCGTATTTTACCGTCGTGATGAGTAAATTAACGTCACATTATCAGATTTTGATCTTGAACACGATTTTTGATCTGGATCAAATTTTTTTTTTAAATTTTTAATTAAGTTTTTTTCAAATAGCCACCTAGAGTAAAATTTTTCGGAAAAGAAAATTGTAAAACAATTGAACCACAACCATGAATCATCCCGAATAACATCTATAAGATGTTGAACATCTGATAGAACGGTAATTAAGCCATTAATATTGACCTCTCACTTAGTAATTGGATTAAAATTGGATCCGTACGGGATCTTTAGTCGTTTGATTCAATTACATAATGAAGTCTTTCTTGCAGGTGAATATAAAGAAGAGAAAAGCATTGAAACATCATGTCGACGGAATGATAGAGAATAAATGCATGTGTATTAGGAATTTTTTTATTGCAATTATGTGTACGGATCTGGATCTGTGTATATGAAAAAAAACATAATCAGAGATTTCAACCTGGAGTAAAATGTTTCATATTTTTCCGTCATGATGAGTAAATTAATGTCACGTAACCAGATTTTGATCCGGATCACGATTTTTGATCCACATCAAATTTTTTTTTCAAATTTTCACTTAGAGTAAAATTTTTCATATTTTCCCGTCGTTATGAGTAAATTAACATCACTTAATCAGATTCCGATCCGTCACATACACATAAACAGATTTTGATGGGATCACTATTTTTGATCAGCATCAAAATTTTTTTCAAATTTCCACCTAGGGTTAATGAATTTGTTCCGGATCACGATTTTCTATCCTTGACGAATGTAAATTTTTTGTATTTTCCCGTTACATGGAAAAAAATTAAAAACATTTTGAAAAAGAAAATTTTGTAAAACAATTGAACAACCGTTTAGTTATGTTGTTCTAAATTTGCTGATTCCATTCAACATCTGATAGAACAGTTGTTAAACCATTTAGTGATGTTGTTCCATAGGGCCGGCACATTCTGCACATTCGGATCCCTACGGGATTATTTTTCGGTTGGTTCAATTACATAATGGAGTCTCTTTTGCAGGTCTATATAAAGAAGAGAAAAGCATTGAAACATCACGTCTACGGGATGACAGAGAATAAATGCATGTGTATTAGTAGTGTTTTTATTGGTTTAGTAGGGTTTTTTATAATAAATGCATGTGTATTAGTAGTGTTTTTATTGGTTTAGTAGGGTTGTTTATAATAAATGCATGTGTATTAGTAGTGTTTGTACAGATCTAAATCTGTGTATAACCGGTTTTACAGAGAATAAATTGTATTAGTAGTCTTTTTATTGCAATTTTGTGTACGTATCTGGATCCCTGTAATGCTAGTTGAGCAAACATTAATCACTTTTATTGCAAATAACCGTGTTTACCCAGCCATATATGTTTTCCCAGCCATATATGTTTACCCAGCCTTATATGTTTACCCAGCCTTATATGTTTAGGCAGAAAATTTTTTAACGAATATGGATCCGTGGAGTGGTTTATTTAAATTTTGTGTATGGATCTGTATCTTTATATGTGAATACGTAAAGTATTTTTATTGCGCAGCTGTATCCGTCTATAATGTTGTGCAAATAAAATGTTAGCCATTTATTGTGCTTTATTATGCAATCAAGAGTCGGCATAGTTTTCTGGGTGAGTGCATTAAGGAAGGTAACTTTACATATATTTGTGTATAAAAAATTTAGGAGAAAATGTAAAAGGCTAATTCAGATATGGGAAAATTGATAGAACAGTAGTTTAGTCAATGATTTTTATTCCCGTAAATAGAATATTTGAATTTGTATTATGTTAAACTGCACCTAGGTTTGAATAAAAAAAAGTTTACGGATCTGGATCCGTGTATATACTTTCTATATGTCTATGTTTAACTTAAACTGCAAAAGGATTGAACAACCTCAAGGTTCGATATTGCCGTAATCGACAAAATAAATTTTGATAGAACAGTCGTTAATTCATCAATTAAGTTTTTGCCTTTCTGGTTTGTTCAAATCCTAATGAGCCCATATTGGCACACGTATATGAATTTGATGAAACTGTAGAAACATCAAATTGACGGGTTGGCGCGAATTTTTAACGTGTGTCTAAAACCACATCAAAAGTAGGCAAGTGGAGTCACCAGATCAGTACATTTTGATCTGGCGCCATGTAAATAGTTTTTATGAGCAATCATGAATGGGTTTTGAGGATGTGCAACTTAAACTGCAAAAGGATTGAATAACCTCAAGGTTCCATAATTCCATAATCGATGAAGTAAACTTTGATAGAACAGTCATTAAGTCATTGATTTAGTCCTTTTTGGTTAATCAAATCCTAATGAGCCAATATTGGCATATGTATATAAACATGAGGAAATTGTAGGAACATCAAATTGACGGGTTGGCGCGAATTTTTAACGTGTGTCTAAAACCACATCAAAAGTAGGCAAGTGCAGTCACCAGATCGATACATTCTGTTGTCAATGCTGGAATACATTTGCAACCCGTCACTTTTATGTTTTATAAGAAAAGTTGAAAATATATACATAATTGCTGTTTAGCTGGTATGATAGAACAGTAGTTAAATCATTGATATAATGTTTAGCCTGTTCTATTTTTGTTTTTTTTAATAAAATGGTAATTCAAATGTAAAATAACCAAAAAATTTTTTCAATAATTCAGGTTGAAAAAAAGTATAAAAATGCGCTCTAGCCGCAGTTTAAATCTGTTAATCTGCCGTTAGACCACACATTCGTACTTAATTCGAACTTTTTTATATATCGGTGTTTTTGTATGAAACATAAAAACTACGGGTTGGAAGAGAATCAATGCATATAGTCAGAAACCTCATAAAACGAGTTCGAATAGAGATGGATTATCTATTTTTCAATCAATCACAGGATTCCTACTTTGTACCAATTATGTACCAAATTTTATTTACATTTAAGCAAACTACTATGTACAGTAACAGAAAAAAAGAAAACAACAAAACAATGAATAACCAATAAACAAAAAAGGTAATAAAATAACCAAAAAAAAGGTAATAAAATAACCAAAAAAACAAAAAAAACTAAAAAAAAGAAAAACGATAAAAATAATAAAAAAATAAAAAACGGAAAAATGTATACGGAGATACTATACAAATACAATCACAAATACAATAACAATTTAACAATTATTTACAGTATGCATAAAATTTATAAAGCAATAAAATTTTAACAATCAATAACAGACAAGATAAGATTTAAGGTGCTAAAACTGAAATGAACAATAACGATAGAATTTTAACAATCAGTAACAGACGAGATAAAATTTATAAAGCGATAAAATTTAAACCAGCAATAACAAGCGAGATAAAACTTTAAAAAATTGCACGAGGTAAAACCGGTAAATAAAACACAACAAAAAGAGAGAAAAATTAACAAAACAAAATTAAAAATATTTAACAATCTAGAAAATACAAGGCATATTGTAAAACATGCCCATTTCCACTACCTTCTGCTACTTGTACCATTTTTTCCTGCAAATCGTCGCAAAGGAAATATTCTTTTGATGAAGTCCCCGGTCGAAGGACGATGCATGCGAAGTGGTTGGAGATATAAAGGATAACCGACAACAGATGATATCTGAAAAATGTAGAGTTGAAAAAAACAAAACACAACTCCAGTTTGTTTTTACCGTCGTCGATTAAACGTCAACTCCGTCGGCAATGCAAAAACGTCATTGAATGGTGCGTTGCACAAATAAATTGGGGGCAACATGAGTAGCTGTTGCATCCTAAAGGTAGGCGCAAAAAAAGTTCGTATACCTGGACATTTTGTTGACCCGTTCTCATGTCTTTGTCCACAAATTTGCTTATTTTTGTGAAGATGTTTATTCGCCAAATTCTCGATCGTTTTATCTTTTTTGGTACTATAACATAAACGGTAAAGTCCTTTACTCCCTAACGGGGAAAAACAATTTTCGCAAACCTGAAACGCAACTTTTCACTTTAAAAAAAAATGATCCGTATTGGCTCGGTACGGATCACCTAAATTTCAGACTCAAAAATGTCAAAAATAGTTGGCCGACTTGTTCAACATACCCAACAGGGTCAGGGGAACACGTTAAAATCAAAATTTTGAAATTTTAAAATTTTTTTAATTTTTTTAAAATTTTTAAAAAAATTTTAAATTTTTTTAAAATCATCATAGAAATATCCGCCGTACTCAGAAACGTAGGAAAACAAGTTTCTCGAACCCAGAACACAATTTTTCACTTCAAAAATTGAGTGATCCGTGGCCGAGTGATCCGGGTTTTAGACATGCATGTCTAAAACCCGGATCATATTCTCACGGATCACCTAAATTTCAGACTCAAAAATGTCGAAAAAAGTTTGCCGACTTGTTCAACATACTCAACAGGGTCTGGGGAACACGTTAAAATCAAAACTTTAAAATTTTAAAATTTTTTAAATTTTTTAAAATTTTTAAAAAAATTTTAAATTTTTTTAAAATCGTCATAGAAATATCCGCCGTACTCAGAAACGTAGGAAAACAAGTTTCCCGAACCCAGAACACAATTTTTCACTTCAAAAATTGTTTGATCCGTGGCCGAGTGATCCGGGTTTTAGACGTGCATGTATAAAACCCGGACCATATTCTCACGGATCACCTAAATTTCAAACTCAAAAATGTCGAAAAAAGTTTGCCAACTTGTTCAACATACCCAACAGGGTCAGGGGAACACGTTAAAATCAAATTTTTAAAATTTTAAATTTTTTTAAATTTTTTAAAATTTTTTAAAAAATTTTTAATTTTTTTAAAATCGTCATAGAAATGTCCGCTGTACTCAGAAACGTAGGAAATCAATTTTTCCACTTCGAATTGGGTATGCAAACACTTAAAAAAAAAGAACTTTTAACAAGTATCTCAAAAACCTCAAGAGATTAATTAACAAAAGACTTACAGTGCATAGCCGGTTATTTCTTGGGTGTTAATCCACATTGGGCATTTGGCTACGGAACACTCGCTGCGGCGTTGTAGAGTGTACATGGTGCTGATATGGCTCAAGAAGAACTCGTCGGCGGCACCATATAAATCCATCTTTGTGCCCGAGCCGTCTTTGGTTATATTTTTTCTTCTACCGCATTCTTCTGGTAGCGTATGTAATTCACCCACTCCAATGCAGCTTCCCCGAATTGGTGTTTAAGTGCCAATGTCAATGATTTTTTAAACATTGACAATTCGATGGGTAGCTGTAATGTATGAAATTAATTCATGAATGTTATGTAATACAGCATTTAAATTACCTGTCCCAAGAATTTTGGACAAAACTTGGCCTTAATATAGAAAGTTGTAAGGCCAGGATCGATTGTACAAGTAATCTGTAGTTGATATTTTTGCACAGTCGGCGAATTTCAGAAGTATTGAAGAATGAAGCAGTGCGCGCATTCCCAATAAAATTTGTTTTCAGGTTTTCTTCGATTGTTTTTAAGCGAAAAATAAATATCGGAAATATTTTCGCAGTCGGGATGGTACCACATTCGGCAATTTTCGGCAACTTGGGCATCGCATTCAAGCATGCGATTGACAGTTTTATCGACTTGACATTCGCAGAATGTCGGCTTCGCATCTTTCGATTTTAATGATACGTTCAATAAAGCATCGTCGTCGACATCGCTAAGGTGGGCGATTATTTCCTCATCCTCTTCGGGTTCTAAATTCGAGAGGTTGTTACTAATTAGCGTTGTCAAGTCCATCTGAATGCAAAAATTAAATTAGTTCAACTAAAAAATAATTCTAAAATAAATGAAATATTACTGGTTTTGGTCGCATTTCTGGTATTAAATCCGTGTCTTCAATTTCATCGCAGGTTGGAATTTGTGAATCAATTATAATTGTAGTCTCTCTTAAATAGAAAATGTTAATGTTAATAAAATAGGTCGGAATATGTAAGTTTATTAAAAGATGTAAGTGCAGATCGTACTTGTTAAATGTTTACCTTTTTGTATTCAGAGCTTCAGTGGTTTGCGATTGTGATTCAACCAAAACTGTAGCCTGTGAGTTGAAATTGGGCGGAGAGGCATTACCAATGTTATCGAATAATGATTCGCATTCTTCTTCGATGCGTCTGAATTGAATAATATGTACATTTGAATTTTAACCACAATGATAACAAGTATATTTTAACCACTTACTCAAGATGTTTCATGTATAATCGACCGGCATCGTAGGCACAATTTGTTGTTTCCTCTGAATGCCCACGGCAATTTGTAAAATTGCTGTTATTTTTTTCAACAGCATCACTTTGGGAATCGTAGGCACAAGTAGCTGTATCTACTTGAGTGTCGAAATCCAAATCTTTTGTCGCAGGCTTCTGAATTTTGACGTCTTCAACACAAGTAGCTGTTTCTACTTGTTTGTTTGCAGGCTTCCTGATTTCGACGTCCTTATAACAAGTAGCTGTTTCTACTTGTGTGTTTGCGGGCTTCCTGATTTCGATGTCATCATCACAAGTAGCTGTTTGTACTTGAGTTTCGGAATCCTCGTCATCAAATTCAATATCGGTAATTTTCGGCTTTATGTTCGTAAAGTCGTCCTTGCGAGGACGTTTGGGTCCCAACTTTGATTGGCTTATTTTTCGTTTGTCAGCACGTCGCAAAGTTGTGATGTTTGTGGTTGCCTTTACGGTAACTGGTAAATTGCACGACAAACGAGCGGCAATCAAGTTGGCGCATGCCTTGTCGTCGCAACCACAGCTGGTAGGGTTGAATCGAACTAGATACACCTTGCTGTTTTCAGTTACGTTGAAGCACTAAAAAAATTTGCAAATTAATTAAAAAAAATATAAACTACATTATGAATTATTACTCTTGATAGGGTGTTGTGGACCACCTTTCCATTTTCAACCAAAAATTGACTGATTCAGAAATTTGAATCGGCATCTCCGCGGTGATCTGATTTTGGCTCTTCCTTCTGCGGTTGTACGCATACTTGGCCAAATCGACAATATTGTAAAACCTTTCCCGGTTCGATTATATCTCTTTTCGGCATTTCGTTGGCAGGCCTCATTGGAATGTGGGCGTTGAGCTTGAAATCCCCAACTCCATATTTGGCGCGGTCATAATTGACGTTGTAATAATTAAATAGGGTGTAGAAAGCAAGAATGGCCACGTCGATGGGCATTTCTCGCCAAGAAGTCCAGGTCTTTAGGACTTTGTTGAAACTTACACTAGCGTTGGTCGTTACGCCTAAAATACGTATTTAAATTAATTAATGAAAACTATAAATTATTAATAAAAAAATATGTATTTAAATTAATTAATAAAACTATAAATTATAAAATAAAAAATCTATATTTAAATTATTTAATTAAATTTATATATAGCTTTAATAAATTAAAACTATAGGCTTTTGACGTATGAAAACATTACATTTGTTAATATTTGAAATAATATCAAAATTAACATACCTGAGAAGCTGGAGTACAATCCGATCAGTTCCAACACCCATTTTCCGCTTGTTCGAACAGCTGGCGCAATGGACGAAAAGTAATATTGTTTGAATTTTTCGGGCAATTTTTCACTAAGTTCTTCAGCTTTTAATGCTGCTAGATTCTCGGAGTCCGATTTTAGAATCAAATATAAATTGCTCACTATGGCAACACGCAAGTCGTTATTTTTGGGACACAATTCGGTAATTTTACGAGTAACATTTTCGACTAAATGTCGCCAGCAATAAACGTGAACCGTGTTTGGCGTCAAATTTCAGAAATCAAATTCGCGATCGGTAATTATAACGGTTTTGATGTTCCCATTCGTTATACGAATGGGTAGCTGTCGAAAAATTTTTTGTATAAAGCCACAATGGTTTTCTTTGAATTTTTTCTCGTGTAAAAGTACGCTGAGTGGGAAAACCGGTTGGCCGATAAGGCTTTTTTGGCGATAAATTGCTGCTGACGCATAAAAATCGCCCAATTCAAACGTTGTGTCGTAAAGAACGACAAATGGCTCGTTTGGATATTCTGTTATTAATTCGTTAATTATTTCGGGCGTGTCCGGCAACACACATGAAACCAAAAAGTCTTGAGCCATTTGTTCTATGCTCATTATAAATTGGCGTTCATTCTCGCGAATGAACGTGTTTAAATTGTATATGGCGTCCTTTGTCGGCCGAAATTTATTTTGAATGCCGTATTTGAAGTTGGACATCTAAAAGAGTAATTTAAAAGTATGACTGTTATAAAAATTGTACTAGTTGAGATATCTATTTCATTATATTTACTTGTTTTCGATCTCTGCCATGTACGACAGCTTCCAGGCCCGGTGGAGCAGGATTGTCTATCCTAATTTTTTCATACAATTGAGAAGCGGTAAGGTTCGGGTCTCGTTTAAGTTCGACTTCTACGAGTTTCTTGATTACTGGAGCATTTCTAATAAAGACTCTGTCACTGTTCGAATTATAATGCTTTCGCTTGACGCCATATTTTTCATCGCCAAAGTAGTGGACTACTCCGACGTGTAGATGTTTGTCTGCCGGTGTATTTATCTGCCGATATTCCATTCTTTTAAATTTCTTCTTTGATTCGGAATTTCGATTGCAGGCGACAGCGTAGTGAGTAGCTGAATACTTTGGATTAGACCTCGGAAGTTTTCGAACTCCATCGTTTATCCAATTATAACAATCGCAGAGAAAGGTTTCTATGAGGAAGTACAAATATTATATAAGGTTAACATAAATAATGTGACCTGTATATTACTATCTTCTTTGCTGGAGTATGGAAACAAGTAAATGTCTCCTCCTTTTGGACATGGTGACGGTTTGTTGATTAATCGTTCTGCGTTAGCTGAAGCTGAAATATTAGTTACAGTTGGAAAACATACAAACAACTGGTAAATAATTTTGGATGTAAGTTTCACAAAAATAAACAATTCGCTTACCGATTAACTTATCCAAGTCCTTATGTTCTAATCTGCATTGTCTGTTGGTCATAACGGGAATGGCACATCCTGAAGTAACTGGCGTAACTTCCGTTTCGGCAGATGTTGCATTTGCATTTGATTCGATCTTGGGCAGATCATCTTTAGGTTGATCAACTTGCGACGGTAGACTAGGAGTTTGCTTGAAGTCGTGGTCGGAGTTGTATTGGTTGTCGTCCGAATACATTAGTTGAGTAGCTGTAAGCGACTTTGTCAATGTCAATTATTGCTGACTTTGTGAGTAGCTGACGGCGAATTTACTAAATATTCGAATCGAAATGCTACGTCATGGTCTATATCGGCAGAGAATTATTTGGTGACATGTGAGTAGCTGACGTAAAAGCGGTAAATCGTTGAATTTTTATTTTCTACCGTAGACGGTGAGTAGCTGTGGATCCAATTACGTAATTGCGAAAAAATACAATTTCATTCATTGTTTGCTAAAGCAAAAAATACGAACAATAAATAACAATCAATAAAACCATAAGCATTTACTAAAATTACTCAATACGTTAGGCTAACACAAAAAGTAATATTAGTTGTCAATCTTACTTTTAGGCGTCATTCGTTGTTTCTTTGAAACGCAAGACTCGGGCAAAAATATTTATCTGCATTGCGTTGCGCGATAAAGAAATGAGGCGCGAATAACAATGTTACAGTAAACAGCTACCTGCAATTTGAAATGTAATATGTGTACAAACATGAACACAGTTGTATTTAACAGTCACAATATTTATTTCACATAAAAAATTTAACGACATTTTATCTTCTTTAGGTTTTCAGGCCCAGATTTTTCTCCTGGTACAACACAAGCATGCAAACTTGTTTTCCTATGTACAATTCTATACATAACCTATCAATCCAACCTGTTGTGCAGGTCTTTCCTTAAGAGGCGTAAGAAAAGATATATCTGGTCTGAACTGACCTGTTAGAACTGATCCCTTGGCTAAGCCTCGGTGATAGTGCAACAGTCCGGTTCCCCAGACCTACAACAACAAAGATAAACTTAACTCTAAAAAGCGGGGCCTTACCAAGGACCTCCGCAGTCTCCTAGCTGAGACAAGGAATCCCCTCAGGGATAAACTTACTAGGGTATAACCCGTAAGGAGTTTCCCAAGGCTTACCTGGTGTAAGCTGGCGCCTGGGCCTCTGGCCCTCCGCCTTCGTCGACGCGAATAATCTAAATAAACAAGCAAATATGTTAAACAATATATCCGACAAATTTGTAAAAGAATGTGGACACACCACAATGAATTATATGTAAAAACAAGACGAAGTGCTGGGAAGTTTTAATGGACGCCAGCAATAACAAAAGTAATATAAAAATTGATGATAATAGTGAACACTGATTTCACTTTATCTTTTTGGTCTTTTCTTGGCGCTCCATTCTATGCAAATGTCTGCGCCGCTGGTCGTCCATCTTTGTCGATTTGCATGTCGATTTCCCCACACCAATTGGCATCAACAGGGTGCCCAACATCCCTCCCGCGTCGAAACCGACCTACGGGAGGTAGGAAAAAAACTTTCGGCCGGGTTACCCCGGCATTAAAAAGCATTAATCAAAAAGAAAAAATCTACTATTCCGGCTGACTCCTGATTTACAGTTTGTCTCACTCGGACTCCCGTTTCACAGTCTGTCCTAATCGGACTCCTGTGCTGGTCGTTGGACACAACAAATACCAAGGGCTTTGCTGCAATGGCTGGCAAGTGACGCCCATTTTGACCTCCGCGTTGATGGAATAACCTCCTGCCTTAAGGAGTACGACGTTGGCGTCGGTGCCGAATGTGGTCGATTTTGGGCTCGGCCGCTCAGTCTGCATGTTGTGGCAATTCGTTGGCCGTGGGTCTAACCGCATGCAAATCGATTTCCCGCGTCTCTATTTTTTCTAAATTAAACTAAAATACGAGATTATATTACGATACAAAAAGACGACACGGGAATGTACACGTATCACAAAATTAAAATGCGCTAAAAATTGAGCGAAAAATGTGGCCAAAAATTTAGAATGTTTTTGCGGTTGCATTTTGCACCGGTTTGTCGAAAAGAAAATTTTTGATGGCCAGCAGCACCGAAATTTAAATAATATTTTTGGATTTTTTGTTTTTTGATTTTTTTGGATTTTTGTGATTTTATTAGTGTTTTTGGGTTTTATATTTTATGAAATTAATAAAAATATGATTGCGAAAAGATAAATTTTTGGGCCAAAATTTGTGCAGCTAATTACTGCTGCTGCCCGCCGCCTCGGTAACCTCCTCGAGGTCTACCTCGATAGTATCCCCTCTGGCCTGGTTGGCCTCGGGTCTGACCTCCATCTTGGCCTTGATTACAGCCTTGTTGGCTTCCGCCGCGTCTACCAAGTGGCTCGAAGTTCGGATTATGGAACTGGGCCTCCGGGTCTTGACCTTGGTATTGCCAGGTTCCTCGGCCTCTATAGGGTCGCTGGGGGCGCCCTCTGAAGCCTCCTCTGGCTTGACCTTGGTCATACCCCAGTCTAGCCCTGTACGGGGCTGGGTTTGAGAACATATCGTCTCTCCCCTGCTGCCCTTGTGTTGGACCACTGCTAGTGGAGCTGCTGCGCTGAGGTTTTTGAGTCCGGAAAGTTGAATTGAGAGATTTTGATGATATTGATTTTGATCGAGAAAGCGGACTTTTATAAGAAGTGCTAGCAGCCTCACTATACTACCTCTGGCTGGTCGCAGTAGACGATTGTTGTATCGTCGGTGGTTGTTTCTTAGCCGGAGGGAGTCTAGGCACCTTGAACTTACTTGGGCTCTTGGCAGCCGTTCGCTGATATTTATCAGCTTGCGATCTGTCATCGCCTGGTGCCTTCCTCTTAACACCCATCTGGTTTATCCTCTGCGAGCCCATAAAGATGTACTGGTTAAAGGCTGCAATGTAGACATCATCTACACGGTTTCCCTGGGCCTCAACGACTAGTTGTCTGTTCGCAAACGAACAGGCCTAGGCATACCACCTACTAATTGCCATTGGCGTGATCGGCGCAAAATCCAACTGTAGAAATATCATTAGGGTCACCTACCTAATGGCCGTAAAGACGTCTGAAGCGTTGTAGTCCTGAAGCCATCTGGGAATAAGAACTAAAATAATCCATTCCCAAATTTCCTCGGGGACGCGTTCTCCGTCAAACATAAATCCGCCCTGCATTTCGAACTGTTGGCGGTAATTCTCATGGATTTTGGCCATGGCATCATTGACCATTCTATAAATGATCGGCCGTTCCTGGCGATCAAAGGCGAAATAATTGGGGACCACTGGATTTTCGAATGAGATAGGCCCAATTAGGCGCCTTTGTTCCCGTTGCCACTCCAATAATCAATCAGAGTTTCAGCTAATTGACCAGGAGTGACAAACTGCTGTGGCTCCCTTTCGGGTCTGTTAACCACCACATTCAGTTTGACCTTCTTGATCAACTTTTCCTCCGATTCAAGATCGGGCTTTACCAAAACGCTTCCCGCAGGTTTGCTACTTCTTGCGGTATAGCTGGTAGGCACGGATTTACTCTTGCCAGATGACGTACTAACCTCTCCGCCTGTTTTCGATACCGTTTGTGTCTGAGTGTATGAAGCAGTTGCAGTGGATGCTGATGTCCTATCTGATTTCGTCTGGCCTTTGGAGGTCGCCGTTCGCGTCTGACTTTTTGCAGTCTCCGTCCTCGTTTGACTTTTCGTAGTCTCCGTTCTTGACTTTTGACTTGTCGAATATTCCAGGGTCATGGTGTCCTCGGCCGTGTCGTAGGCTTCATTTTCAGAACCGGTGGCGGCCGCTCCTTGTTGCTGCTGACCTTGAGCTGCAAGTCTGTGTGCTTTGGCCTTACCTATCCTTTTCCTGCGCCTTACCTTTTCTCTGGCCAAGTGTCGGATGAATTTTTCTGACATACCTTCAGCTAACATCTGCCGAACTTTATCTGGGGAATAAACTCCAGGAATTCCTTCCTCAGCAAATTTTTCCCCTCTTCATCAGCTCTGTTGCTGCAATAGCTGAATCTGAGCTGTCATCGGCTAATGCCTGCTCCTTCAGCTTTCTCTGAATTGCCCTCTGACGCAGGAATTCCTGCTGCGTCAGCCTTCTTTGTTCTTGGATTTTGGCCTGTAGGGCCTCCTGCTTCGCTTGTCTATCATGATCCTTAGGATCTTTGGCTTTCACGGGTATCTCCTGGGATGCCTCTTGCATCTTTTCCAGTCTGACATCAATTCCTGACATTTTTGTCACTGCTTCATCAATTTGAGTCTGGATTTTCTCCTCCTCAACAGCCTGTTTCTGAGTTTTGACCTCCATCGCATCCTTGTTTTCCGATGTCTGGCCCTCAGATTCCAGAATTTCGCCTTCTTCTTCTTCATCAACATCCTCCTCTGAACTGGACTCAGAGTCTGAATTTCGTATCTTCGGCAAAAGCTGCTTTACTTTAGGTGGCAAAGCAGCTGGTGCCGGAGGTACTGATTGCATAATTGTGACGACTTCTGGCTCAGGCTCGGCTGGCTGCTGTATCTGAGCTACCTGAGTCAACTGTGCCACCGCTGGTTGCATTGGCGGCGGCACCACGACTACTACTGCAGCTGCTTGCGTAGCAGCAGTGTCCAAAGCTGGTTGTGTAGCTTTGACCACTGGCGCTGGCACTTGCGGCTGCATTTTAACTTGTCCCGCCCCTCCGGCTTGCGCCGTTTGGGAAGTAGAGGGACGATTTAATGGTACTTTAGATACCAACTCACCAGCTGGGGTATAAGTTAGTGTATAGCCAGGCATCTCCAAAGCAATTGTCCTCTCCCGGAAGCATTTGCTGACAAACTCCGGTCTGAGCTCGAGCGGGTTGCGTGGTGCGTAGGTCATTGGATAATCGGTCGGCGATGCGTCTTCCGTCATCGGATACCGCAGTCCCGGTGTCAAAGTCTCAAAGCCTACATAGTAAAAGGTTACATAATAGTAAGGGTTTACCTTGTAGGCTTCGTCCTTCAATATCGATTTGTCGTCGCCGATTCGCAATATTTCCTCGGCTTCTCGAAATCGTAGCGGGACCTATCCGAACCGATTTTGCCATGCATATACCCCTTTTTTGGATGGAAAGCAGGGTTCCGACGGCGTTAGCGTTGCTGCTAGCTCTAAATAATAAGCCAGGCGGTCGCCTGACTTCCAGGACATTGGCTTTATCATTTCCTGTCCTTCTCTAGTATAACTATTTAAAAAGTTATAATTCAGCAGAGCGCTAGTTTCGTAATCGCACTCCGCTCTTGAGTGAGGCCATGCCAAATGATAGGCCAATGGCATGAACTTACAGATGACCTCTAACTCTGCAAAGTTTTGCTCATCTAACATGCCTGATATTTTGGCTAAATTTGGCCTATAAAAGTTGGTCTTATAGGCCTGTCTGTGACCTTAAATACCCACTGGGTAGTGGTTGTTCGCTGAAAACACTTCTTCAGGAGTTTGATCGGGCTTCCCGGCCTGTTGCCAGTATAGCTTAGCATTTTCATATAACGTCAAAGAAATCTTACCGTCTAAATCCCAATAGGTTCCACCTGACTTGAGATTTCCCAATCCTTTGCGATGTTAACCCAGTCTGGTATCTGAACATCCTGGATTTCGTCGGGATCACTGTCTTCAGTGTACCCATCATCCTTCATCGGTTTATTATCTCTCGGGAGCAGTGGATAAAAACCACTTGGCAGTTGAACTCCCTGAGGACGGACGGGATTACACTCCGTGGGTGCGGTATAATAACCGGTGTTATTTCCCTGCATTTGTACGGCCCAACGGTTGTACATTTCACATTTCATCATGTGATAGACCATGTTAGGCTGTACCTGATCGGTTTCCATTACTGGGGTGCCTAGCCCCATTTCTCTATTCACATTGCCTGGAATCATTAAATACTGTTGGTAAAAGTGTAAGGCAACGGTATTGATCTGTTTGGGATCAACCTTGTCATGATCGAAAATCTGCATTTGCATTAGCAGCTGATCAGCCATGCCATAGTGAATCGCAGCAAACATGACCAATAAAGAGTAATATGCGTCTAGAGCAGCGTACCTAAGCTCTTCCGGCAGTATACCTCTTTTGGCAAACTGATCACGGTTCGCCTTTAATGAAAAGTCATACTGATAAGGGCCCACGTCTATCAAATAAAATTCCCTGAACAGTCCCTTTAACCGGAAGGTTTCGGGACAAATACCTGTTTGAAAACATTTTTTCTCCAGGTTAACCCCTACCATGGTTAGGGCGAAACGGTCTAAATCAAAGTACCGACCTTTAGTCTTCCTAAGAAATTCCCTTAAGGGCACAGTTTTATCTCTGTCCTTATTATCTCGTCCTGCACCACATACGTTATAGATACTTACCAAATCCTCCAATACCGAGTATCCGGCGAAGAGCATGTCGGAATTCAAAAAGTCGTGGAGGCTGGTCCATTCTTTGAGTATCATGGTCGTGGTATCGATAACGTACGTTTGACCGTTTGTTAACGCGAAGGTCACATATCGGGCAAATTGCTTCCCCATCGGATTGTCGACCTCTCTCGTTTTAAACAAGACGGCAACTTTATCCTGGTGGACTTTTTCGACATCGAATCCACAAACTGGCTGTCCTCTGAAGATTGAAACTTCTCGGATAAAGTGGAGTACCTGGCTGACTTTCCCAATGTCTACCAATCTTGGTTCCTTGGGATTAGCCGGCCAGTACCCAAATGTGGCTTTGAACCACTGATCCAGTTCATGGATTCGCACGACCCTCTTGAGGTTATAATCTAAACATAAGATACTATTAATTTTAGTGTTTATTCCCCTTTTTTCAGCGCATTTTTGGGTCTATACTACACCAGCACCACAACACCAAGCGGGTTAAGTTTCGCAGAAAATAAATTTAGTGCAGGTTGTTAGGTGAGCCACTGATATACAAACATTGAGCTGGTAGACAACTAACACCTTACCAAATCTTACCCTTGCTACCTCTATATGTTGGGGAGGGTAGACCTGATCCGATTGTCCACCACTTGATCGGACACCAATCTCTGACCAGCTGCTTGAGCGACCAACTACGCTCCATTTATGGCGCTGTATTTACAATTTTTATAGCGCTCGAAATTGATAATTTTGATGATTTGGATATCGAAAAAGTGATATAATTTGATTTGATTTGAAAATAAATAATTTTTTGATAAACTTTTGATGATAAAACTTTACACAGGCTGAACCCAAGGTTCTAGGTTTCCCTTGAATCGTATAGCTCTCGGTGGTATCAGGTATATTTCGAAATTGGAAATTCCCTGCTTGGCTTCGAGCTTCCGCTTCTCAGTACTCCCATTTTTCGTTCCCTCTAAGTTCTAACCTCGTCTGCCCTTTGGGGCGCCGAGCTGGTCTTCCAGTGACTTCTGGGCATTACCTGCGGTTTCCAAAAATGTTCGATAAAAATAAGTTCGAAATTTACCGTCAATGAAGAAAAAACGATTATCTTGGCGGTGCTGGGCCCTGCCAAATTCGACGTGGCGCTCTGCGTGCGACCACTCGCACGTCAGAGCTTGTTGGCGGTTCCGCGCGCCCTTTCCCATCTCTTTTCATTTCGAAATTTTTCTTTCGATGGATAAATTTATAAACTTTAAAAATTTTTGGAATGCTGAAAAAGTTTAATCTAGCAGTTCTGCTAATTTCCTTTTTATCGCGGTTCGGGGAATATTTTACTTCTTCCTTCCGATGGAAGTTTAGAATTCAGATAAGCGGGGCAGCTATAATTTGATTTTAGAAAAAATGAAAAATTTGAAAGTTAATTTTTTGGAAAAAATATCGGAAATATTTTGGGTTGTCACTTTGGTCTAAAATTCCGAAGAATTTTTCCCAAAGTCTGAGATAAATATAAAAAATTTACAAAATTAATACGAACACTACATAAACGCGATAAATATTACAAAATAATACATTTTTAATTAAAATTAGTACCTACGCGCGCGAGATATGTACATAATTAAAAAAAATTCAGCGCGAGATCACGCATAGATTCGCCTTGAGCGAATTTCCAAATGATTTCATTTGGTTTGGCGCTCCAGTCATAACTATTTGTGCCATATTGGAAAGTGACGTATTTTTGTCACGTGGCGCGTCCTGATTGGCTCGCGCTATTCGCGGCAAGACCCTAGTGGTCTCGTAACGAAAATGTTTCAGCCTGCTGATTGAAACAGTTTGGCGATTTAGCGGGTTGTCCCAATGTACAATGGTGACAACGTTCTCCGCTTCTCGTGAAATGTCCGTAACTATGAACGGACCGGACCATGGTAGTCCTAATTTTTTCTGCTTGTCTACTTTGAGCAGAACCCAGTCCTTTTCTTTGAACCCATTTTGCTTGGACTTTTTGTCGAAGTATTTCTTCGATTTTTCGGCAGCACTCTGGATATTTTTGGCAATATCCTCGTAAAGGTTGACTAAATGATTGGTCAACACAAATTTGTATGCCTCTGCATTGCTGTCCGGCATTACAATGTCATATGCTTTCGATAAGTTTAACCTGAAGGTTGCCTCGTGACCTCTAAGCAATGAAAATGGGGATTGCCCTGTGGCTGCATGTAGTGTGGCATTGTAAGCAAACACCACGGCTCTCAAGTATCTCGGCCAATTATCTTTTTCCTCTATGGCCACCTTTCTGAGCTGTTTTATGAGTGTCTGATTGAACCTTTCTACCATACCATTACCTTGTGGATGGTAGGCTGTCATATAAATTTTTTGACACTCTAATAACTTGCAGATCTCCTTCATCAGATCTGAGGTAAAACAACCTCCTCTATCGCTGAGTAGTCTCTGTGGAGTCCCGTGTCTAAATACAATAGCTTGTAGAAACATATCTACAATGGTGCTAGCTGACTGATCCGGGATCAGTTCAGCTTCAACCCACTTTGTAAAATAGTCCTGAAAAACTATGACATACGGTCTCTTCTCACTAAGTGGAGAAATACCCACGATATCCACTGATACTATGTCAAAAGGACCTTGTGGAATAATTGGTATCAGTGGAGGAATTTCCGTGTTTCCCTGATTAGCCATTTGACATACTGGACAAAATTTTATCCAGTGCCTGACATCCTTTTCAATTCCAGGCCACCAGAACCGTTTTTTAATCATAGCAAGGGTCCTTTTGAACCCCTGATGAGTCATCATTATGGCACCATGGTACTGGTGCAAAGTATTGTCCCTTAGGCAGGATGGGATGACCACTTGATCGTCTGACCCCTGTCCAGCTTCGCGGTATAACACTTCATTCTGGATATAAAATCCACTGTGATACTTGGTTGTCCCATTTGGACCCAATCTATCAAAGTATGGTCCTAATACCTCATCCTTTCTCTGCAAGAGGGCCATGAGATCATCTCTAATTAGCCCTTTTGGCAACTCATTTTCTTTGGGGTCTGCCAAAGTAAACTCCTGTTCTTTCTCTGGGTATAACCAGGTAACTCTTTTTTCCTTACTTTTTTCCTGGTTTCCCTTACTTACCTTTTCATTACCCTGATTGTCATCAGGCTGGATCTGAGCCTGATCACTCTTCTCCGCTTCTTTCGCCATGCTCCTTGTAGTTACGGCATTTACCAAGTCTGCAGGCGAGTTTGATTCTGGATCACCCTCAGAATCTTCTGGATAAATTTGAGTAAATCTCGGACTTATATCAGTCCTCTGATTTTTCTTACCTTTAGGCTCCGGATATAACGGAGTACCGTCTTTGGGATTCCGATCTGTCAGAATTCTGAATCTCTTCACCAAATTGAGATGCTTTTTCTCAATAAGCTGTGCCTCAAGATCTTTCAGATTTCCAGACTCTCGTCTATCCTCTGAGAACATGTGTTCCCATTTTGGCGGTATCTTTTCCGCTTGATCGTCTGGTTCCTCCATCCTAGACAAAAAGTCTGCCATGGCATTCTGTTTTCCAGGCACATACTCTAGCTTATGGTTGAACTGAGAGATGAATGAGTACCATCTCTTCAACTTACCATTGGTCATGGCATTGACCTTCATTGACAACAAAGGTTTGTGATCAGTTCTTATGATCACATTATGACCTACTAGGTAGTGCTTGTATAACTTTAAGCCATACACTATTGCCAAGCACTCCCTTTCCGTGGCGACCACTTTTTCTCGTCCGCCTTTGAAATTCTGCTATTATAAGCAATTACCCAGCGGTCGGACTCAGTCTCCTGGTAAAGAACTGCTCCTAGTGCCGTTCCGCTGGCATCTGTCTGAAGGACAAAGTCCGCAGACCCGTCCAAAACCGGATACCTTAGAAATGGCACAGACAATAGTGCTTCTTTCAGGCTCCTAAAAGCGTGATGGTGAACCTCCGTAATTTCCCAAACACAGTTCTTCCCAGTTAATTTATACAATGGTTCAGCATGTTTAGCTAACCCTGGTATGAACTTCTTACACCACTGCAACATACCTGAAAACCTTTGCAGTTTATGTTTAGACTCTGGGAATGGGAAATCATTTATTGCTTTGACCTTTCTCGGATCTGGGGAAACTCCATCCGAATTTAAGATATGTCCTAAAAAATGAACTCTCTCAGGCAGGAATTCACACTTCTCCGGTTTCAAGGTCAAATGAGCCTTTCTTAGAGCTTGCAGGACTAGCTCTAGATTAACTAGGTGTTCCTCAAACATATTTGAGAACACAATAATATTGTCTATATAAACTAGACAGATTTTCCACACATATCGATGCAAAACTCTTTCCATCATACGCTGGAATTCGGCTGGCGCATTCTTTAGGCCAAAGGGCATGACTTTAAATTGATAAAGCCCTTCTTGGCATATGAAAGCAGTTTTTTCTTTGCTTTCTTCATCCATTGGCACTTGCCAATACCCTGATTTGAGATCTAAGGTGGTATAAAACTTTGCTTTACCTAAACAGTCTAGATAGTCATCCATTCTAGGAATGGGATACTTATCATCCTTGGTAACATCATTTATACCCCTAAAGTTCACTACTGGTCGCTTGGTACCATCCTTTTTACCTACAAGGAATAACTGAGCTGCCCAAGGCGACTTTGATGGCTCAATTACACCCTTTTTAAGCATATCTTGGACATGCTCACGAACATGTGGCCGTAAATTTATGGCAGTCCTGTGGTACCTTTTCGCCACAGGGGCTGCATCGCCTGTATTGATTTTACAGGTCAAGTAGGGTGTAGTAGTTGGAAGATCATTGGGCAGGCTGAAGACGTCTCTATATTTTGCGAGACATCGTAGAGCTTGCTCCAATTGCTCTGATGGTATGTTGGATTTAGCCAGCATATTGTACAAAGCTTCCTTGAATGCTTTCTCATCCGCTTGAGGAGCTTCAGGTCTAGCTTGAACTGCACAAGTTTGCAGCTTCTCCAGATCCTCAACTATCTTCCCCTTGAGTTGATCTTGGTTATCAGTATCACACAACACTGAATTAGTATGGCGAATTATTTGATTTCTTTTCAAATGGCATCCTGATCCTGTGTTGTTGGATACCATAACTACAAAATCATCTTTGGTACCATCAACTATGGTACTGTCAATGTGGAACCTTTCCTCATTTTCTTCAGACTCTATGATGATTCCATTAAGGCGATTATCGCCTACCTTACCCCAAAGTTTTGCTCTCAGAAGTATATCAGTACCACTAGGTAAGTAGATGGGATTCACACTCACCACTGGCACCGAAACCTGTAGCAGACAAATCTTTGGCTGATATTGGTCGGTGGCGCTCGCCGTGGATTCCGTGGCGCTCGTGGTCATGACCTCTCCGCAACTCGATTGGGGCTGGTCCGGCGTCACGTATATCCGCTGTTGACGGTTGTTGAGCGTCATCATCCTATTCCTGAAATCTATTATGGCTCCTACCTGAGGATGAGCCAAAAAGTCTGTTCCTACAATAACATTTTCACCTGCTTCAGGTATAACAATTGCTTTTACGGGGAACTGTCCACACAATGTATCCATCCTAAATTGGATATACCCATGGGCTTGGACTGTCTTACCGTTGGCTACAGTAACATTTAATATCCTCGGATATTCAGTGTAATCCTGGCCCAAAGTTTCTTTCAGAAACTTAGCCGACATGACAGTACACTGAGCTCCTGTGTCAATTAAAGACAGTGTCTTACGACCTCCTATAACAACCTCAATATGGAATGGGGCTGTTCGGGGGTACGTATCCAGCAAATGTTGTTCCTGAGGACTAGCTGGTGTGCCTCTCCTTACTACTTGTACTGATGGTACTACAGGCTGTGGGGCAATTGCGTTCATTTGAACGATGCTACCTAACACAACATTTGGGCAGTTCACTCTCTGATTTACTTCACCTGAAAGACTCATTTGTGATTGTCTTGCAACCATTACACTTGAATAATCCTTCTGAGGTGGCTGATTTGTGAATTGACCCTGCTGAAGAGTCTGAGTTGGTCCCATAATAGCCTGAGGTGGCTGAGGTTGCTGTATTGCAGCTTGTTGCTGGTATTGCTGCATCTGTTGGAACTGCTTCTGCAGCTCCCTTTGTTTCTTGAATTCCAGAAATTCATTGTAATCGGAATTCTGTTGATAACTCTCATGGCTATCCTGATAACCTGAATAGCCTATATTATACGCACCTCTGCCTCTACTATTAAAATTGGCATTAGGGTAACCTCCTCTACCTCTATAGTTACCTCTAGCGAAATTGTTGAAGCCTCCCCTGTTGAAGGTAGGGAAGCTGGCTCTGCCTCTGCTCCCGCGCTCGGACAATACTCTCAATGTCCTGCAGTCTACAGTATTATGTGTTATGTTCTTATGGAACTCACACCATGGCTTTGTCGGATCTCCGGAAACTTGACCTCCCTGACTGGTACTAGGTATGGCCACATCAGACCGATTTTCCATTTGCCTACCATCAACCTTTTGCTGAAGCTGATCGAACCTTTCGACCAGTTGTACCATCTCTTTAGATATTTTTAATAGAAGGGATTCTTTCTTACCTTTTTCGGTCTGAGCCCTAGGGGCTTCCCGAACTGGAATCTCTTCTATTTCAGGAGAATCACTCCTTGACCTTTGGGTTTGGGCCTGTACCTGATTACCTACAGTTTGATATGGTTGCCGAAACCTTTGTCTCTGGCCTAGTTGATATCCTTCTGACTGGTTCCTGGCAACTACAGCAATTTCAGGATCATGGCCACTAGGCATACCTACTTCATTAATAACAATAGGATCCTGTTGTGTACATCTTTGAAAGGCATTCCTATATCTTCGTTCAATGTCATGAACTTCAACTGCTAGATCATACCAAGTTCTAAAGGTATGTTTTGAATTCTTAAGTTCAGACTGGAACGTGGGGTCACTCTTATATATAAAGGTGTCCATGATCAGTCTCTGTTTAGACTGATAGTCTAAATCACCCTTTACTAGTTCCACTAATATACTGACCCTTTTCAGAAACTCTACAGCCTGTTCATTGGGTCTTTGTTGGATCTCAAATAATTCCCTCGTTAACATTTCTAGGTTACATTCAGGTGCAAAGACATTTATAATGGCTCTCCTGGCCTCCCTATAGGTCATGTTGTCTCCTGCAACAGCCTTCGGTCTACCTTTAGAGAGCCTCAGCAGTGCTTCATACTTAGCTGATTCGGGTGTATCCCTACGGAATTCCCCTTCAAGTGCTGTTAAGAAGCTAAGCACCTGCTGATTTACCATACCCTCATCTAAAAGTTTGGGTAACACACCTTTAACGATATTCCTGACTACAATCTCTTGTGCCAAATTATTTGGTGGCACTTCCCTCTGATCATAAGCTTCTGTTAATACTGGATCAAGATCAGAGTTGAGGGATTGCAGCATAATTCGATTTGGATCTCGTTGAGGTGGTACACCTCCTTGATTTGGTGGGATATTGTCTCTGTCAAACCTGTAGTCCCTATACGGGAAACATGCCAATTGATCTGGTCTAAGGGTATTTGGATCAACTATGTTTCCTCTACCATCATAGACCACTCTAGTTGAAGTTGGATGCTGCGAAGCTATCTGATTTTGATTCCTGAAGTCTGCTGATTGCTCAGCTCCCTCGAATCAAAGATCTCTAGCTGGACCTCTCCAACTTTTGGGCTCAAAGTTAAGCCTTTGCCCTTCATCAAATTCAGGCCTATTACTAGGCCCTGCGCCTGCATTCATTTCAGCAGTGAGACGGTTGTCTCTTTCTGCACCCCTAACACATGGTCTAACCTGTCTATCCAGCTCCTGTCGGCGCCTGTTGGCTTCCCTTTTATTGTCCTCAGTGGCGGCATTCGCGATGATGTCGAATAAGGCTTCAACGGTCCCTTTCAATTCGCGTAGCTGCGTCGCCAACTCTTGATTGGACATCTCGGGAGCTCTTTCCTGCGGTTGGAATCGCTCTTGTTCCTGGGGAATCCTCTCTAATCGTTGGGGTCCCTTTCTTCCAAATTTGGTCGAATTTCGGGCGTAATGACGTCCCTTTTTGGTCCTGCTAATTCGACCTTTGGCGCCAGTGACCTTTTGAAATTTCACTGCGGCGGTCCATCGGCGTCTGGGTTCGGATTCGCCGGGCCTGCCTCTTGCGGATCGATGGCAATCGCTGGTGGGTGGTCAATTGGTACGCCTGCATCTTGAGGCGTAAAATGCATTGCATTTTGCCGCAATGGTTGAACCCTCGCGGGAGTTTGATCTGGGATCACTGGGTCCGGAGCAGCATGCCGTTGCTGATCTCTGTCTCCCAAATTGACTAGATTCCCAGCACTCGCCACTCTGGGTGGTGATCTGTGCAAAGTATTACCTCTTGGTATTCTTTCATTAGGCATTTTAAAACCTGCTAACTTTCGGTAGAAACCTGGAGGATTTTCTTTTCTCCTAGTCTGACTACGAAGTTCCGTGGTAAGGAGTTAAAAGCCACCACTTGTTGTGCAGGTCTTTCCTTAAGAGGCGTAAGAAAAGATATATCTGGTCTGAACTGACCTGTTAGAACTGATCCCTTGGCTAAGCCTTGGTGATAGTGCAACAGTCCGGTTCCCCAGACCTACAACAACAAAGATAAACTTAACTCTAAAAAGCGGGGCCTTACCAAGGACCTCCGCAGTCTCCTAGCTGAGACAAGGAATCCCCTCAGGGATAAACTTACTAGGGTATAACCCGTAAGGGGTTTCCCAAGGCTTACCTGGTGTAAGCTGGCGCCTGGGCCTCTGGCCCTCCGCCTTCGTCGATGCGAATAATCTAAATAAACAAGCAAATATGTTAAACAATATATCCGACAAATTTGTAAAAGAATGTGGACACACCACAATGAATATTATGTAAAAACAAGACGAAGTGCTGGGAAGTTTTAATGGACGCCAGCAATAACAAAAGTAATATAAAAATTGATGATAATAGTGAACACTGATTTCACTTTATCTTTTTGGTCTTTTCTTGGCGCTCCATTCTATGCAAATGTCTGCGCCGCTGGTCGTCCATCTTTGTTGATTTGCATGTCGATTTCCCCACACGAATTGGCATCAACAGGGTGCCCAACAAACCCAAGATTCGTAACATTCTTCATTGGGCAACACATAATCAATTTTTGCTTCCTGTTCATTGTCCACATGGAATGAGTGACCAGTAAACATTACAGTAGGAAATGAATGTTTACCTTTATGCACAAACATGGACTTTGCCCCTGAGATGCACCTTAATAGAATAGTGTATCATTCTTGCTTGAAAGAATAATTACTCAACAAACATTTTTTCACTCAAAATGCCTTGCATTCATGTATCAATAAGCATTGGAAGACATCGAAGAAGAGTGGACAATGCCCGGCGTCATCCACGTCATTTGCGTAGACAGGCCAGACAGCTACTCAACGGCAATGAAGATCGTGTCGTTGATATGGCTAATCCGATTCCGGAAATTCACCAATGCGAATATACACCCCCGCAAGAAGAACAGCTACTCAACGGCAATGAAGACCGTGTCGTTGATATGGCTAATCCGATTCCAGAAATTGACGATGATGATTTGCCATTGATTCTAATAAGAGCACCCCAAAGAGGTAAATAGATTCCACATTTTAACCATAATCATTTGAAAAATATTAAAAAGAAAGATAATTATGTAAACAGAAAGATAATTATGCTGTATAAAGCAGATACATTGAAAGTTAATGTATGTCTGCACTCTACGTTAATTTTTTTCCAATGAATGTGCAGCGCCACGAGGACAACAACGTCGACGACGCAACAATAGACAAATTGGGGTTAGGCGTCGGAACATGAGATGTGGTGCAAATCCTCCCCGCCGCGAAGAAAATCCAGATAATCTACTGATCAATCATGTTAATGTTGATCATTTGAATGACGTAATTATGAATGGAATTGGCCAAGGCTTTGCAGAAATAGAAGATCCGCCACCTATATTCGAAAACAGGGATGTTGATGCGGACATAAACATTGCCCATATTCGAGGAGCACGCCGAGTATGCTGGCGAATTGGGGTAAGTTTATATAACAGAGTACGTTGGTGGAATTCCAATGGTTGGGTTCCTTGCCCGCGTAGGTCCTCCTTCAATACTAGTTTAAATTTTTAATTTTAATGAAGAGTAATGTTTGTTATTGTGTTCCGTAAGTACTGTGAGTTTTTCATTTTATTGTGATGTGTGCATGTGCTCATTGTTTACTTCTAGTCATTATGTATTCGATGTGGTTTTTTCCAAACGCTACTTAGGTTATTATGCTCAAAAGCTTACTGCTGTTGTACAAATTTAACCCAAAACATAAGTGAATAATTTTACAATTTGAAACGTAACATAGAAAATAGAATGTTTTAACAATTTCAATTTATCGATACATGTAAGATTAACACTTGTTTTGGAAGAAACCACGCTTTGTATATATGTAATGTTAAAATGTTTTAATTTGTGCACGTTAATTTCAATTTTAAGTTTTGTTAACATTTATTTTATTTCTTTATGTTTATGTTTTGTTTTATGTTAATTTTTGTCAAATTAAGTTTTACTTTTTCCCCAATTTGTTAATGTTTTGTTTATTGCTTTTTTTAATTTTGTTAGGTTTATATTACGCACATTCATAAAAAAAAATTTGAAACCAAAAAAAAATTAAAAAAATAAAAATTTAAAAAACCCAAAAACTAAAAAAAAATTAAAAAATTAAAAAAAACCCAAAAAAAATCTTTAATTTCCTAATTCTGTCTCTATCCATCTACGTTTTCTAGTCATGGTTGTGTACATTTTTCTTTATATATTTGTTTCATGTTTTGCACGGTTTTTTTAAGTTCTTTAAGTTTTGCACATGGCCGTGCATAACCTCAGGGTCCACGTCCCCACGGCTGGGCACTGTTGCAATTAAATTTGTAACAGTGGCAAATGGAGGAGTTGAGTAGTAAAATACTGCTCGGTTTTGAAATATTTTACCGACATTCATTATAAGTGACTACAACTTTTCATTGTTGGTTCATGGTAACGCGAAAGTGCATAAAACTATGATATGCATTTTGTGTTATGACAAACAAGTTGTATCCGGTTCCTGAAAATTGAAGAACAGGATGAATAGCTTACTGTATATCGATTTACTCGCAAAAAGTTTTTTTAAAACACTCACGTCACGCCGCGCCGCCCGCCCAGCCCAGCCCATCATCAACGCTTCGATTGTGCAAAACGGAAAGTCGAGAGCTAGTGTCATAGCTTATGGCAACTGTCAGAACAATAGGTAATTATTAATTATGACGGGGGGCGGACTTTGGGATTTACGTCACTTTTTTTTAGATGGCGTTGTAAAACTACGTGTTGTTGTTGTACACAACACAGCTACTCATGTAGTCACGTTTACAACAATAACCTTTACGATTTGTTTGTTTCGTTGATTGTTGAAGAAGCGATTTACTGCTCTGTGCAACTTGTTGTACAGCTACTCACGTTTACAACGATAAACGTGAGTCCTCATTTAATTTATTTATTGTTGAACAATCGTTGGTGTTTCCTGTTTCACGACAACTACTATGTCCTATTCGCACTCACATATTGACGAGCCTGCGCCGTTTGAAGTTAGTTGTCTTTCAATATCACACATTTGTAATAATTCTAACTTGTATTATTATTTGTAGCCTCCGATCAACGCCGAAGTTGAGGACGAGTTCGATGAATTAGACGCCGTAGAAGTACACTACGAAGAATTCCATGAACCGCGAGAACCAATAAAAGAAATTGCGCCGAATACTTCGTCGTACAACCATAATAATGTGAAATGCAGTTTTGATTACGAAACTGGATTCGGCGCTTTTGTTGATCGGACAGTTGAATCAGACGAATTTGAAAAACCATGTCAGAAAGCTGCGTAAGTCCTCTGTTATTTTTTTCCATTTGTGAACGAGACCCAAACTCCTTTTCTTCATTTCCCAAAAATTCCCCAAAATTTTAAAAAAGCTTATAATACGGCTACGGATACATAACGTTTGGAAATAAATTGAAATCAGACTGATGAAGTGTAATTTGTTCCCTAAACTGGCCTGAAGTGGCAGAAAATTTTACCTTTTTAAGTCAACCAAAACGCATCTTGTCGGTCTACAGTTCCACATAGTTTTTTCTGTAAAATACACCAAAAAACCCCTTTTTTGTTGTAGATTATTTACAACTGCTTTTAGGTATCATTCACCGAACGAATATTACGATACTTTTTTACACTGGATAAATCAACAAGCCGACGATAATGATAAAATGTTGTTGGCGTTCAGCAAACACTTTCAGTCAATCGAGTACTTGCTAGATCCGCCTTCATATGCCACAGGAAAATTAAACTTCAGCGGACAGCTACCCAATTGTGAGTTGATATGTTATTTTGACTTAATTGCAATTCAAATCCAACATATATCTTTAGTCGTTTGTCCGAATCAAAAGATTCAATTGACAATTTTGGAGCTTGGAGGTGATGGCAAGTGGTACGAAACTGATGCGTATTGCGATGCAACGCTACTCAATGTACCCGATAGTGAGTAATTGAGCAGAATAAAATTTAATAAAATTTATTACTTGCAAATGTTTTTAGACAAAAGCGCCAATTTATGCGTCGACATCCTCAAGTTTCGCATAAACAAGTTGCAAAAGTGGATGGCATCGAAACATGCACCATTTGATACTGATGCCGAAGATCAAGATGATGCAGATGAAGACCTGGAATGGGACCAAGATGCCGCCAATGCCCTAGGAAAATTTGTCGAATTAAGTCGCCAACTGGGCCGCAAAATGTGCAACATCCTTTGGAAAGGAGATGATACGGCGATGCAAAGGTATATGTGTATAAAGCATTCACGTTCATTTTTTGGGTTCCTAGACCTATTTTTTTTTGGTTGAGCATCATCATTTATTTAGAACACTAAACTGCCTCAAGACCATAAAGCACTTGAGCATGGTGGACTCCAACACCGCAATGTGGCGGTTAAAGTTGAAAGAAAAAGAGACGGGCAATAAGTATATTGACAAAGCCTCCGGAATGCCGCTCCGACCTCTCAATGAAACGGCACCACAGATTAGCGAACCAATTCGCGATCTATTGATTCGTGGAAAACATCATGATCCAACAGCTACTTGTCAATATTACGATATTGGCGCAAATCGCAATGACCTGTTTGACTCTTGCCGTCTGAACGGATGTCAACAAGAGGCTGTTCGCCTTTCAGAAATGAATTTTATTTTGATAACACAGGTAATAATATCAACATATTTATATCTTTCAACCCTTACGCTTAACTTGTTTGTACAGGGCCCGCCTGGAACGGGAAAAACATCCACAGCTACTTGTATTATCAGATGAGCATTTGCCCTTGATCAGGGTCAAAAAATATTGATAACAGCGCCTTCAAACACTGCTGTAGACAATATCATACGAGCACTTTTGAAAAGTGTTGAAAATGCAGGCAATGAAAAAGAACGAGTTCAAAATAACATCGTGCGCCTTACCAGCAGAGCTAAGTACTACCAGCCGGACGATGATATTCGACCCTACACAATGCGAGCCGTAGCAATGCAGCCGGAAAATTTGGCATTTTGGTAAAGATTTCTAAACTTTATAATACATAATTTGTTTCCGTCTGTTTAACATTGTACTTGTTTCTATCTTTTTAACTTCAGCAAAACAAACTGGAGGCAATGCATCGAAATGAAGTATGGTGTTCGACACCAGACACCACTCACCAAAGACGAAGACAAAAAAGCAGATGCGTGCCTATTCAAATATGAAAAACAGCTACTCAGGTGCAAATATCGTATAATCTTTACGACTTGCAATGGAGCAGCCGATGCCTGCTTAAAACCATGCTTTTTCAAACTGGTATTGATCGACGAAGCAGCCCAGGATACTGAACCAACCACCTTGATTCCGGTTACAAGACTCCACATAAGTGGACGAGTAATGAACTGTTAAATATTTTCCTTCCAAATATTATGTTTTCCTTTCATTTTCGCTCTTTCAGGTCACTCTTTTAGGCAATCCTTGCCAATTAGGGCCGTGTGTGACTTCCAAAGAAGCAGAACGAAAAGGATTCAGTCATACCCTGTTTGAACGGTTATTCAACATGAAAATGCCATACAAATTATTGAACCAACAATATCGAATGCACCCGACAATTGGAAGCATAGTCAGTAGTTTGACCTACGAAAATCGGGTACAAAATTGTACCACGAAAGGTAACAATGTGACTCAGTATAGGGACAATGTTTAAAATGATTTGAGTGCTAGTAAATTTTATCGTTTCAACATTTGTGCTTATAGAACAACGCATGCTGCAACTTCCGAAATCATTTCCGACAATGATGACTGGCCATCCCATAGCTTGGATTCATATTGCGAAAGAAGAATCCGCCGACGATAATTCAAGATCTCTGCAAAATATAGGTGAAGCAATTGCTTGTATCAATCTGGCGGCTTCCTTAATTGGACAATACAAAATGCGCTGCGAGGACATAGTTATTATAACATCCTACAGTGCACAGGTTAAACAACTATGAGCAAAAGTAGAGGAAGCATGCAAAGCCATTTTAAATGGCACATATTTGCAGAATCACAGCTACTCACGTAGCGAATTATTCGTTGAAGATCTACATAAAATTCGAATTGGAACAGTAGACGGGTTTCAGGTGGTAAATTATGATTAGCACTTAACTCACAATACATTATTTTAGGGTTTCTCACAGGGACAAGAATCGGACATTGTCATTTACGACATCGTGCGATCAAATCAATATCTGACCATCGGATTCTTGGAAAACTTTAAACGTTTAAACGTCGCAATAAGCCGTGCTCGATGCTTGCTTGTTGTCGTTGGCAACGCTACTATGTTTCCATCGTTGGAAGCAGGAAAGTGTTTCATCGTTAACAAAGATCAAATCAACACGGAGGGCCGACGACATTGGCGTAAATTGGTAGAATGGTAGGCAAAAATTGATCGTTTATAAACTTAATACTATTTTAGTATTTTAGTAGTGCATTTTAGAGCACTTATTCCACTAAATTTTGATGTTTAGGTGTATTAAACATCACTGCATACTCGATGCCATTGGCAAGGAAGTTTCGCTCCCATTTGAAGCCACTTGGCCTTGCATAGGCGATCAACACGAAATGGTGTTGGTTAGAAGTAAGACATACTGAGTTATTTTAAGCATATACTAACTAGTTTATTAGAAAATGCCCCAATGGGGCAGAAAAAAGGAGAATATACTTGCTTCGACAGTTATCAGGGTAGAAAAAGAAGTGGACTAGATTTTTGAGAACTTGGGTCAAAGTTGGAAAAAATTCACTTTCTTTATATTGGATTTTCATTCTTTCTCAAAAAAATTGTCTATGTCTGTGAAAAAGTATATTCTGCAGCATCGTGCATTTTGTCCTTCAACTGGCATCAACTACAGTAAAATTTTTCTATGTGAAAATTATATGCACCTGACTTCTAGTGTAAAGAAATGGTAGACCGATAGGATTCTAACTTCCGACCAATTCCAAACTCCTGCCTTTCACACTAGCCGAAAAATAGTGAGGGGGGCATATTATAGTCATTTTCAGAACTACAAAGGAACCTGAGGTTCGTTGCACTAACCCAACATGAGGATAATCTCAACATTGGGATTATATTGATGATCCTGAGTTTAAGCTATTCGCAATGTCCAAATTATTTTCTTCCAGTGCACAAACAATACTCACTTCAGGATTAACTAAAACTGAGGTTTAAGTTCGGGTTTGGAAATTGCAGAAATTTTTATATTTATTTGCTTTAGAGATAAGAAAATTATGCAAAAATTTTAGTGCAACCCGACAGCTTGAGCTGGGGATGATCTCGACGTTGAGCTCGTTATGATCCGGATGACATTCAAATTATACCGAACTTGAGATCAAACCGAGTGGCCTTTTTGTTCGAGATTACCTTGAGCTTGAGCTCAGACCCCTTCAGTGCAACTGGGATTTGGTTACAGTCATTGGGCACCGATCTGTAAATGGGATTCAGCCATGCATATTTTAGGGGTGTGCACCAAATACCGTATCCGGTTCTCCCCGACTCTAATCGGAGCGACAAAGATGGGTGAAATGGCCTCCCATTTCCAATCCCGCAAAAAGCACTCTTTCTGCAAATTTCAGTTTAAATCCAAAAACTGTGAATGATGCTATTTTGTTCAATAGTTAAACAGAAGAGAATAAATTTGCTTGTAGCTTGTAATCAGTAGAACTTAGGGAGTAAATTCTATATGATATGTTATATAAAATGAGTGAATGAAACGTATCTTGCACAATCGATTTAGTTCTCAGAAGACTTTGTGCTGTATCTCTTTTTTCTAAAAAAGCTGAATGGGATTTTTTGTGCCACTTTCCCTCTGTTGATTCCTTTTGTTGACACCAAATTCAGTAAAAATGTTTAACACAGTTGGAAGCAAACATGTGTGAGAGGTGACATGGGGGTATAAACTTCCACAAGGGTGTTGAAACTGGAAAATTTGTTATGCAAAAAATTTTTTGGTCAACTTTTTTTGAATTTTTTTCTCACAAAATGCTAAAACACCAAGGTCCCCCCTGTACCCACCTAAAAATTTCAGAGATGCACATTGGTTGGAAAGTGTCTTGATGCATTCAGCTGCAGAATATACTTTTTCACAGACATAGACAATTTTTTTGAGAAAGAATGAAAATCCAATATAGAGGAAGTGAATTTTTTCCAATTTTGACCCAAGTTCTCAAAAATCTAGTCCACTTCTTTTTCTACCATGACAACTGTCGAAGCAAGTATATTCTCCTTTTTTCTGCCCCATCGGGGCATTTTCTAATAAACTAGTTCACCTCTTTTTAGTGGGCCTCAACAATGCACGAGAACTATCATAGAAGCACATTGAAGTTTTTAATTTGGTCATCTGCACTTCAAAAAAACAATAAAAAAAACTTCAAGCAACGAATTCTCACCTCCAGCAAAAGTAAAGGATGTGTAAACCGCATAGTACTCAAAAAACGTTGTAAAGATACTGAAAGGTGACCATATCTATTGAATTCCTCATGGTTTAGAATCTTTCAACCCAAAAAATCGCAGAAATACCTTTGTTTACACAAATGACTTTTTTCATGTAAACAGACTCCGTTCATTGAATTTCCCCTGGTCAGAAACATCTTCCCTCAAAAATCGCAGAAATACATTTGTTTACACTCAATATGAATTAGTGTGTAAAGTGATCGCGTTCATCAAATTCTCCATGATCGAAAACCCCACCCACCGGGAAATCACGAAAATACGTTTGTTTACAACCATAATAAGTTTTTGTGTAAAGTGATCACATTCATCAAATTCCCCGTAGTCGAAAACCCCTTCCAGCAAAAAATCACGAAAATACGTTTGTTTACACACGGGATAATTTTTGGTGTAAAGTGATCACATTCATTGAATTCCTCGTGGTCGAAAATCCTCTCCACAAGAAAATTACGGCAGTACACTTGTTTACACTGTGGATAATTTTTTTGTGTAAAGTGAGGACGTCTTTTGAATTCCCCGCGGTCGAAAACTCCCTCCACTGAAAAATCACGGAAATACGCTTGTTTACACCCCGGATAATTTTTCATGTAAAGTGACCGTGTCCATCAAATTCCCAATAGTCGAAAACCCTTGCAGCCCAAAAATCCCAATAAGGCTACAGGTATATTTGAAACTGCAAAAAATTGGTAGGTAGTGCATTATGCTGCAAAAAAATTTTTTTGAACCCACAAGTATTATATAACAAAATTGGGGAATTTGGCGTTTTCCGGGACTTTGGACAACCATATAATTAAATTGAGGCCATATTTCAAAAAAAGAAAAATTCGCATTTGAGATTACACCCCCAAGATGCTTAGGCCGAAGTATGGAGGTTGGATATGGCACACCAATTGCTGGGCATGGTGGAACTGGGGGGCCTTAAAAAGTGCGTTTTTTACCTGTTTTTGGGGCCCCACCGAGCACCACTTTCAGATAGAGGCGAAATGACAAAAGGCACCCCATAGTTTGCCCTTACGCCCGATATTATGCAAAAAACCCGAAGGTTCTAGCTCTTACCGTTTTCGCTCTAGAGGGGGGGACATGAACTTTGGGGGCCAAGTATATTATAGGTTGACGCTGTCGCGCCACCTATGATTTCAAATTTGCATTTATATCTCTGGGTTTAGAAATGATGTCGACGCAATATGCACTGACCGTAGGCATACGCGAACATCTAGTAAACGAATTTCGTCACGTCGTTATGCCTATTTTGGTTCAAAATCATTGCCACGTGTACATGGCTCCCGTTTCCACCTATGTTGCCGGTTGGGCTGAAATTGTTGTGTCAGATGTACAACAGAGCCTCCACAACCACGTTGTCAACATAATTACGAACAATCTGCGAAATTACGACGAAATGCGAGTCTGTAAGTACTATTAAATGAGACATGTTATGGGATTTCCATTACACTAACAATTTTAACAGCTACAAGAAATTGCTTCGTAAACCCGTCGGATGCTAATCGGGGTGTCACTTGTCGATCTTGGAAATCACAAATTTTCAAGAACGATTTACAGCTACCCAATTTTATGGACAACTGGCATTATCGGGATGCAAATTACGCCGTATCGCACGGCATAAAAGGTATTTATTTGCCTTTTTATGGATATTTTCTATGACGATTTTAAAAAATTTTAAAATTTTTAAAAAAATTTTTAAAAATTTAAAAAATTTAAAATTTTAAAATTTTAAAATTTTGATTTTAACGTGTTCCCCAGACCCTGTTGAGTATGTTGAACAAGTTGGCAAACTTTTTTCGACATTTTTGAGTTTGAAATTTAGGTGATCCGTGAGAATATGATCCGGGTTTTAGACATGCACGTCTAAAACCCGGATCACTCGGCCACGGATCAATCAATTTTTGAAGTGAAAAATTGTGTTCTGGGTTCGGGAAACTTGTTTTCCTACGTTTCTGAGTACGGCGGATATTTCTATGACGATTTTAAAAAAATTTAAAATTTTTTAAAAAATTTTAAAAAATTTAAAAAAATTTAAAATTTTAAAATTTTGATTTTAACGTGTTCCCCAGACCCTGTTGAGTATGTTGAACAAGTTGGCAAACTTTTTTCGACATTTTTGAGTTTGAAATTTAGGTGATCCGTGAGTATCGGATCTGGGTATTCCAAAAACTCATTATCATTTATTTCAGTTCTTTCGCGACACATTGTTGTGTGGCATATACATTTACGCCACGATATTTTCCGATTGATGGTGGGGCAATTAACCAAACAGCCCTATTCAATTTATGATGAATATAAGAAACACCATATTCGGTTGATAACCGAAGACGGACAAATCGCCACTGTCTACAAATTTATGTGCGGATATTCGACAACGACGCGAGGTTACAGGCCGAAAGAAGATTGGAGCCTCGAAATGGCTTACAATTATTTCGTCCGCTGCTTGAGGGACATATTGGTCAAATGGGCCAGAATGAGTAAAAATCAACAGGCGAGGAAGGAGGCCGATGAATTGGCCAATAAAGCCCGTCAAAGGGGTATACACGTCCCGATGGACGTATTCTATTAGTTTTTGTATTTTTCCGTATTTTTTTTTTGTTATTGTTTTTGTTACTAGTCTACCGGTGTTCCGGGTGCCGTTTTCGTTTGTATTCAACGTTTTGTATTAGTTTTTGTACATACTAGTCCAACGCAATTTTTCTTTCAAGTAAATTAAGTTTCACATTCTAATTTACTGAGGGAAACTGTAGGGTTGATGGGGTAACTGGAATAGGCAAACTACATATATAAATAATAACATACTTGATTGGATTTTTTCAATTTCAAATTTTCAATTTTTCAATTTCTAAAAAATAAAAATGGAATAGTTTTTTCAACTGTAGAAATGTTTTATACAACAATGTGTATGCCTTTATGTTTGTATTTGCCCATGATCGGATCATACGGATCACGCTATAACTGAAAGGCACATGATAAATAATTATTCCAACCCGTAGAAATAATGTTCCATTCGAATGCAGCAAATAGATATACCGAACACGAATATTGTTGTCAAACAGTAGGACAACCCTCGATTCTGTCAATCTGCACTTAAACCACGCCAATTATCAAATCAATAAAAAATCAGAAATAATGAATTCTATTATTCTGCAGTTAAACCACACCTATTATAAAAGCGCAGATTCTCGAGTTTGGGTGGACTACTGTTTTCTTTAAATTTCCTTTAAACCTTTTTTTATACAAACATTCACAACCATCTACATACTACAAACTAAAAAGACATGCTAAACAGTTTTTGTAACCCGTAGAAATAATGTTCCATTCGAATGCAGCAAATAGATATACCGAAAACGAATATTGTTGTCCAACAGTAGGACAACCCTGGACTTGTTAATCTGCAGTTAAACCACGCCTATTATCAAATAGGAAATCATGAATTCTGTTATTCTGCAGTTAAACCACGCCAATTATAAAGTGGCAAATTATGAAGTTACAGGGCTGGACTACTGTTTTTGATTTTTTGATCATTTAAAGCTTTTTTTAACTTTGACAGCTATCTACACACTACAAACTCTAAACACATGCTAAATAGTTTTTTCAACCCGTAGAAATAATGTTCCATTCAAATGAAGCAGATTCATATACCAAATGTGAATAATACAACCAACAGTAGGTCGGGCTCTGTTAATCTGTCGTTAAACCACTATTCCTCATCAAAAAGTGGAAAGCAGGTTTCAAATGCTAAGGGCGAAAAACAAAAAGCAGGTTCGACTACTGTTTTTTAAAATTTAATGCATTCCAACCTATTTTTTGCATTGCAACCTATTTTTTGCATTGCAACCTATTGTGATAAGACGGATCACACTACAAACCAAATACTCATGCTAAACTTTTATTCCAACCCGTAAATATAATGTTTCACTTGAATCCAGTGGATATATTATGTCATGGACAGAAATGCTAACAAGATAATTGGACCAGTCTGTTAATCTGTCGTTAGACCACACTCAGCATATAGCTGTAAGTAGCTTGTAAGGCCAAAGACTAAGCTAAAATTGGCTGGTCCAAATTATCTTCTTTTCTTCTTTTCTCTTCTAAAACTTTTTTTCCATTTCTAACAAATGTGTTATGTTGTATATGTAATTTTTTCCATTTCAAACCATTTCCGAATAAGACGGATCACACTACAATGTCGGATAAGACGGATCACACTACAATGTCGGATAAGACGGATCACTCTACAAACAAAATACTCATGCTAACCTTTGATTCCAACCCGTAGAAATAATGTTTCACATATTTCAGGTGGATATATTATGTCGTCAACATGAATGCTAAAAAGGTAATTGGACCAGTCTATTAATCTGCCATTAGACCACTCTCAATGAAAAGCTGTAAGCGGCTTGTAAGGCCCAACAGCCAAAAGCAAGTTCACTGGTCCAAATTACCTTTCTTTTCTCTTTTTTCTTTGTTATTGTGTTATGTGAATGTCGGATCATACGGATAACACTACAATGTCGGATCAGATCCATCATACTACAAACCAAAAACACATGCTACATTTTTGTTCCAACCCGTAGATATAATGTTTCACTCAAATCCAGTGGATACATATAGTCCTCATCGGAAATAATGGCAAGACAGTAGAACAGCCGTATTGATCTGATGTTAGACCACATTTTGTTGAGCAATCAAATGCTCTTCCTTTGGTTGACTACTGTTTTGTTAAAACTGTTTTATTGATCCAAAATACTACATCAGTGAGGTGAAATCCAGATCACAACAATTATATGGATTCAAATGACATGCATTTATTCTCCAACGACCCGTCGGCATGATGTTTCAATGCTTTTCTCTTCTTTATATACACCTGCAAACGAGACTTCATTATGTAATTGAACATACCGAATAATGATGCCGTATGAATCCCATTTTGATCATACAACAAAGCAGGAAATGGCTTAACTACTGTTCTATCAGATGTTCAACATCTTATAGATGTTATTTGGGATGATGTCACGGTTGTTGTTCAATCGTTTTACAAAATATTCCTTTTCAAAATTATTTTTCAAACTTTCCAAATAAACATGCTATATTTTTTTCTAACCCGTACAAATAATGTTTCAATGAACTGCACGAGATACATATACCAAAAATGAATTATGTTGTCAAACAGTAGGACACTAGGATGTTAATCTGCAGTTAGACCACATCTCAATGACGAAAAATGGACTAGAAAATGGACTACTGTTTTTGAATTTTTTCTCAATAAAAGTATGAAAAATTTACTTACTCATTACGATGGTAAAATACGAAAAATTTTACTCTAGGTGAAAATTTGAAAAAAATTTTGATCCGGATCAAAAATCATGATCCAGATTAAAATGTGATTATGTGACATTAATTTACTAATCACGAAGGAAAAATACGAAAAACAATGGGACAATTTTTCATATAGAGTTATTTGCAATAAAACCGGTTACACGGATCCATATCCGTACACAAAAGTGCAATTAAAATACTTTACGTATTCACATGTAAAGATACAGATCCGTACACAAATTTTAAATAAACCACTCCACGGATCCAGATTCGAAAAAAAATTTGCTGCCTAAACCTATAAGGCTGGGTAAACATATATGGGTGGGAAAACATATATGGCTGGGAAAACATATATGGCTGGGTAAACATGGTTATTTGCAATAAAAGTGGTTAATGTTTGCTCAACTAACATTATACACGGATCCAGATCCGTACAAATAATTGCAATGAAAAAAATCCTAATACACATGCATTTATTCTATATCATCCCGTTGACGTGATGTTTCAATGCTTTTCTCTTCTTTATATACACCTGCAAAAGAGACTTCATCATGTGATTGAACCAACGGACTAAAGATCCGTACGGATCCGATTTTGATCCCATAACTAAACAAGAGGTCAATATTAATGGCTTAACTACCGTTCTATCAGATGTTCAACATCTTATAGATGTTGCTCAGGATGATTCACAGTTGTGGTTCAATCATTTTACAATTTTCTTTTCTGAAAAATTTTACTCTAGGTGAAAATTTGAAAAAAAAATTTGATCCGGATCATTATGTGACGTTAATTTACTCATCACGACGGTAAAATATGAAAAATTTTACTCTAGGTGAAAATTTGAAAAAAAAATTTTGATCCAGATCAAAAATCGTGATCCGGATCAAAATCTGATTACGTGACGTTAATTTACTCATCACGACGGTAAAATACGAAAAATTTTACTCTAGTTGAAAATTTGAAAAAAAATTTTGATCCGGATCAAAAATATTGATCTGGATCAAATTCTGATTATGTGACGTGAAAATGCTCATCACGACGAAAAAATTCGAAAAATTTTGATCTAGATCAAAAAATTTTGATCTGGATCAAAAATTTTGATCCGGATCAAAAAATCGTGATCCGGATCAAAAATTCGGGTTCCCGATCAAAAATTAATACATACAAACCCGATCCGTGGGGGTGTGATCCGTGATGAAAATCTGGGTTTTAGACGAATTTTCCACGGATCCGGATCACCGGACTGATCCGCCGTGATCCGTGATGATCCGGGTTTTAGACACCTAAAACCATGGTTTGGCGAGCCAAACCCCCGATCCGCCGATCCGCCGATCCGTGGTGATCCGGGTTTTAGACACCCGATCCGGATCCGGATCCGTGGACCCGATCCGGGTTTTAGTACTACCCTATACTAGGGGTGTGCGCCAAATCCCATAGCCGGTTCTCCCCGACTATACTTGCACTCCCACGGCAACAGTACGACATTTTTGAAAACAGAACTGGAGCGACAGGGATACGTGAAATTGCTTCCCATCTGCCATCCTGCAAAAAGCCCTCTTTCTGCAAATTTCAGTTTAAATCCAAAAACTGTGAATGTTGTACCTTGTTGAATATTTAAATAGAGGAGAATAAATTTGATAATAGCTTGTAATCAGTAGAACTTACGGAGTGAATTCTATACGATATGTTATATAAAATGAGTGAAAACATATGCTACACAATCGATTTATAGTCTGTTTTTTATAAAATGCTTCCAAATAGAAAAGTGACACAAATCAGTACTGTCGTCAAAACCGTTTACATAGAGCTCTTGCCGTATAATTTTTCACTCAAAAAATTTTTAAAAGTGTGGTCAGTATGCTCACAAATTTCTATCCCTATACGATATATTGTTTATCAGAAAATCATGAAAATCCGAAATACTACTTGCTTTCCACTTTCGTTGTTTAGGAGCATTTCTAGAAAAACAGACTATAGTTGTAAGAAGACTATATGCTGTAGTCTTTTCTAAAAAAACTGAGTGGGATTTCATGTGTCACTTTCTATCCCAAGGGTTTTAAACTCGAAAATCTGTTATGAAAAAAATTTTCGGTCAGCTTTTTTGAATTTTTTGTATCAAAAAACGCCAAAAAACCAAAACCAAGTGTGTTGATACACTCAGCTGCAGAATATACTTTTTCACAGACATGGAAAATTTTTTTTGAGAAAGAATGAAAATTTTATATAACAAAAGTGAATTTTTTCCAACTTTAACCCAAGTTCTCAAAAATCTAGTCCACTTCTTTTTCTAGCTTGGCAACTATTCAAGCAAGTATATTCTTCTTTTTTCTGCCCTATCGGGGCATTTTCTAATAAACTAGTCCACCGCTTTTTAGTGGGCCTCGTGCATGAAAACCTTCGTAGAGGCACATTAAGTTTTAAATTTGGTCATCTTCACATCAAAGCTACGAATTCTCACTTTCGGTGAAAGTAAAAGATGTGTAAACTTCATAGAACTTAAAACACGTTATAAACACAGTGTAAAGTGACCATTTACAGTGAATTCCCCATGATCAAGAACCTGTCAACCGAAAAAACCACTGAAATACCTTTGTTTACACGCAGAACAATTTTTTTGTGAAATGACTATGTCCATTGAATTCCTCATGGTCAAAAACCCCTTCCACAAAATTATCACAAAAATACGCTTGTTTACACCCCAGATAATTTTTTGTGTAAAGTGACAGGGTCCATTGAATTCCCAATGGTCGAAAACCCCTTCCTGCAAAAAGTCACGGGAGTACCTTCATTTACATTAATGATTTTTTGTGTTAAGTGACCGCATCAATTGAATTCGCTTCGGTCGAAAGCCCCTTCCACAAAAAAATCACGAAAATACGCTTGCTCACACCCAAGATAATTTTTTTGTGTAAAGTGACGCATCCAATGAATTTCCCACAGTCGAAAACCCCTTCTACAAAAAAATAACGAAAATACGCGTGTTCACAACCGGAATAATTTTTCATGTAAAATGACTGCGTCTATTGGATTCCCAATGGTCGGAAAACCACAAACCAAAAAAATCCTAATAACGGTATTGGTTCAATTAAACTGAAAAAAATTCGGCACCCTAGTGCAATGCTACAAAAAATTATTTAAGCCGTTAGTTTATATAACAAAATTGTCAAATTTGGCGTTTCTCGGGACTTTGGACAACCATATAATTGAATGGAGGCCATATCTTTAAAAATGAAAAATCGCATTTGAGGTTGTACCCCCAAGATGCTTAGGCCGAGGTATGGAGGTTGGATATGGCACACCCATTGCTGGGCATGGTGGAAAAAGTGCGTTTCTTGCATATTTTTGGTGCCCCACCGAGCTCCACTTGCAGATAGAGGCGAAATAACAAAAGGCACCCCATAGTTTGCTCCTATGCCCGAAATTATGAAAAAAACCCGAAGGTTCTAGCCCTTACCGTTTTGGCTTTAGAGGGGAAACATGAAATTTGGGGGCCAAGTATACTATAGGTTGACGCTATCGCGCCACCTATGATGTGTTTTATCTTCATCTATATTTTTATCTTTTTAATTTTTCATCTTGCGCTTTATCTTTATCTTTGTCTTTTAAAAAAATAAACTTGTATTTCTTCTTGATCTTTAGCTTGCTGAAATTTCTTACCTTTTTGAACACTACTTTCAAACCATGAGGTAAAAAACACAAAAATCTTTGCTTCACTACAAATCGATATAGCTCAGAGTACACTGTAGCTATTATATGAAATTTTTAAATGATCCTTTAGGGAACCAAACTAAAATCGGGAAACTTTTTGCTTGATTCGCCGAGATAGAATAACAATGTGAAGTGGACTGTCATCGGAATACCCTGAATTTCTTGCTACAGATTTAAGGCAGTGAGCCATATGCCCTCGGTGATGAAAATAGAATTAAATATAGACAATCTATTGAACGATAAAGAATAAGGTATCTTATTTTTGTAACTTTTTGCGAAAGTTTTTTATTGATTAGCTTGATATTTCATGATTTTGACGCATTGGTGTTCATTCATGCTCTACATAAATCGGTTTCATTTTCTTCTCAATATTGTACATATTTGAGTATTGATATTTATAGACCAGATATACCATTTGATATATTTTTTGAATAATTTCAATGCTCACGGTTTAATAATAATACAGGCAAACCTCTGCATAACAAAACTCCAGCAAACATAAAGATCGTGCCATAGAAATTATATTTTCAAATTCAGCTCAAAATGATTTAGCGACTGATGGGCTTTTCAACTATACCTCATTTTAAATCTTTGTAATTATTTCACACAAAATTTCTGGGAGTTTCAAGAATGCTTACCGTATTGTTCAATTGACTAACTGTGAAAATCAACTTCTACCTGCCCCCAATTGCGTTATGGCTTTACGGATTTTTACTAGCTTGTGGCGCAGCAAACCAGCGACGGTCTATTACTAAATGAGCGACTCTCAAGTGAGCGATTCCCAAGTGAGCGCATTCTCAAATGAGCGACCGAGAATGTAATAATACTTTCTTCATATTTTTCTTCTTTATCTTATATTTTTCTTTGTATATATTCCTTTTTTGTTTCGTTTTCTGTGTGTGTTGCTCATGTTGTTGTTCATGTAAGTTTTTACGTTTTCATCTTTTGTCTCTGTTTTCTTTCGTTTCACCCTTGGTTTTTACGGGGGCTGGGAATCTGGTGGACATGTTGGTTTTTCATTAAAAAATGTATTTTCTGAGATTTCGTAGAAACGTTCAAAAGTTAACACCAAATTCCAACAGCACAGATCATTGTTTTTGAATTCTATGATTCTTGGCAAAACTTTGACGACAGTCTGTATATCAGACAAAAAGGATAAAATCGCAAAAAACGGCTGAACGGAGTGACATATAGTGGATTTTTCAGCCTATGGTCTGTTTTCTCCAAATGCTTTTGCATAGTAAAACCGGGAAGCAAGTGCTAAATTTGTGGGAGCAAATCAACTGGCAGTTCTTGACCGTCAAAAATGCTTTAAGCACACGTTACAAGACAAATATTTTCCTATGCTCACTAACTGTGAGCCGTTTTTCATACTCTTACAACATGAAGGTATTACAGCTCTACCATCAACGACTGTAAAATAAATAAGGTAAAAATAAAAATACAAAAAGTGATCACTGCAAGCAAATACAGCTCAAAATAAACCGTAGAAATGTATATGAAATATTGAAGCAAGAAACAATACAAGTTCATGGGCATTGGGGCGCAAGATGAAAAAAGTTTAGCTTGATTCGTGGGGTACGACAACCTGGTAAGATTTGGACAACCCAGTAATTTTTGTTTCAAAATTTTTGCAGTGAATCTTACGCTCTTCCCGATCACCTTGTCAAGAAAAAACAATGTATAGATTTGATTTACTGGACAACTGAGAAGTAACGTGACCATTTTTCTTCAAACTTCGAAAAAAATTTCATTGATTAGCTTGTTGTTTCGTAATTTTGACGCAACGGTGTTCTTGAACTTGAGCCGTGTGCGATTTCAACGGGTAGAATAATTTGAAATAACATTCACCGTATTGACCGTTGTGGTTGATTTCTTCCAACGGCGGCTGGAATAAATGAAAATTGAGTTCAAGATCGGCATCTCGGTTTTTTCATCAACATGCTAATCTTTGGAATTTGATTCTCAAGCCGATGGTGGTGAAAAGCAGATCGACTTGATTCTCATAGGTTTTACTCAAAAGATTGATGCTTCTGGGCTAAATTCAAAATAGCAGATCCCAAAGCTCCCAAAAATCAGTTGGTAACAAGATTTACTGATGCTAAGCTTATCGAACTACGACAAGCTCAATGATTCCATTGAACTATTTCAAAAGCTATCGATATCGTTACTTTGATACAAATTTTAATTGTCAAGATTCATGAAATGTAAATTCTCCAATGAGCATTAACGATTGATTCGACTGCAGAATTTTATGCAAATTCAAAACACATCTATACTGTCGAAATCAGAAATGATGATATTTTTTAAAAGTCAAAATGTCTACCGCACCTCAATGAAATTCAATTATTGATGTCGTCCTTAAAAGATTTTGACTACCAAAGTTTTGATGAGATTGGTGAACCAAAAGCTGCAATCACAACTGAATCCGGAACGGTCATTGTATCATAAGCAACACACCTTCAACCGAACTAAGCAAAAGCCATCGATCGGTATCATTTTCTTGTCTTTCTCAATCTCAAAATTTCAACCATTCACGGCTCTAGGAAATATCTGTTCATCTGAATAGCTTTTGAATATCATAACCCGACCAAAATTTCTATACCAGAATCACATTGTTCAGACTAGATCTATCCTTTGACATCTCTGACTTTTGGTGACACAGCGCTAGAGAGCAGAAACTGTTTCATCAAAAAGACTTGCTCCAACTGAGCCGCAGCTTGAGCTGTATCATAGTTCTATACGTTATACCATCGTGTGCATCTCAGCTGCAGCTCAGCTTTCTCTACGTGTTTTGTGAGTATTGGTGGACTTTCTGGGCACGTATCGTTTTGAACCTTTTGACATATTTCGCGCAAATTTTCAGAGAGTTTCAGGCACACTTACCGCGTTGTTTAATTGACCAACGGTAAAAACCACTTTCTTGTTGAAACCGGCCACCACTTGCGAAATGGCGTGCCGGATTTTGATCAGCTTGTGGCGCGGCGAACCGGGTATGGCGTCGGTGGCCTCCAGTTCTTGGATTTTTCGGTTCAATTCGTCGCCCAATGCGCCAAATCCCTGCTGGGCGACAAGGAACCAACCGCCGGGCATGTTGTTCACTTCGTGGGTTAGTATGGGGATGGCGCCCGGGCGATTGTCCTCGATTTTCAAGGCCTGGTAGACCGAAAGAACGACGGCCAAGCAAGAAAAGGCGAGCGAAAATTTTTGGAACGACATTGTTTTCGCCGATGAAATAATACTTTTCGCTGGAGAAAGTACGATTAAATAGTTTTTTTAGTTGATCTAAACAAAGTTTGCTTATGACATTTTCGCTTTCTTATCGAAATTATACATTTTCATTCAAGTTCACCTGTAAGTTTTAATTAGATAATAAAAATTGCAGTTTAAGCACAAGTTTGTGCCCCTTGAAAGAAATGTTTATCGGTAATTTGATGTTCATTCTCTAATATCAGCAACTTTAAGGTACACATTTTTTGCATAGAAACAGGCAAGCTTTTCGATATGAGTCGACAATCGCATGCTTGGGTATTAAATAAATGTTTAATGATTCTAAAATTCGAAAAAGGTAAATAGATTGAAAAATGTCTTATTTACAGGAAAAATTTACAAGGGAAAACGACCGGGAAATAGCCACCCGGGATGGAAAAACAACGAACGGGAAATAGCCGCTTGAGTGGTCGAAGAGTCGTCGCTCAAATTTCAGGGATTTTGATAGTGCGAAAAATGAACGACCCAAGCTGTATTTTTAGATGAGACAGATTGATGGAAACGAACTGCTGTTGGGACATTGTTACAGTAGGAACCAGTTTTTTTGGGAGTGGTATAATGACGTCACGCTTCTTGCATAACACGCCTAAAACGGAATCGGAATTTTATGACGTCAAAAAAAGATGGGCATTAAATTTTATATTTTCGAAATTGAAATTTTAGAATTTTCGACAAAAAATGGCAATCGTAAAACAGTATACGGCTTAAGCTGCAGCTCAGGTGGAGCTTAAGATGATTTTTTTGAAATCAAGATGAAGAAAACCAAGATAGCTGATCAATCGGGATTCAGCACGTTTAGCAATCGGTATCATGCTCTGCCTACTCTTGCAAATGAAAATTTTTGAAACTAACCAAGGACTTTGGTTACTTTCTGTGTTTATATCCGGAACCCAGGTGAAGGCTAGCTGGATGAGGGCGCCATCGGTTTTTACGGGGACGTAAGTAAAACAGGGAGGTTATTTTGCACAGGGAATCTGATAGACATGTTGATTTTTTATTGAAAATTTTATTTCCCGACATTTCTTAGAAAACTTTAAAAGTTTACACCAAAGTTCAACATTATTCTTGAATTCTATGATTGATGGCCCATCTTAGTTAAACTTCGACGGTCGGCTGTAAAATCGAAAAAAGACAGCTAGACAGAGTGGTATTCAGTGAATTTTTAAGACAGTAGTCATTTCTCTCCTAGTGCTTTTAAAAAGTAAAACTGGAAAGCAAGCGCTAAATTTGTGAAAAATTTTTGACATTGTAAGCGTAGCAGTTTTTGACTGTCACAAAATGCTTTTAGCACACCTTACTGAGCATTTTTCATACTCTTATCAAATGAATGGATTACAGCTCTCGCATCAACGATTTCAAAAAATAGGTAACAATAAACACAAACGGTGATTCAATGCAAGCAAATATAGCTCAAAATGTACCGTAGAATAGTAAACGAAATTTTCAAGCAAAAAAGCGTATAAGTTGATGCGTTTTGAGGCGCAAGATCGGAAAACTTTAGCTTGATTTGCTGAGGTACTATAAATTGGTTGAGATTTGGACAACCCTGTAATTCTTGTTTTAGAATTTATACAGTGAACTTTACGCCCTTCATAATTGACTGGACAACTAAGAAGCAACTCCATTTTTCTTCAAACATCGAAAAAAAATTTTATTGATTAGCTTCTTGTTTCGTAATTTTGACGCAACGGTGATTTTGGACTTGAGCCACGTGCGATCTCAACGGGTAGAATAATTCGAAGTAACATTCGCCGTATTGACCATTGTGGTTGATTTCTTCCAGCGGCGGCTGGAATTTGAAAAGATGGAGATTAAGATCGGCATCTCACTTTTTTAATGCGCAAATCTTTTGGTATTACATTCTGAAGCCATTAGGGGTGGCATTGACGGATCGATTTCATTCTCATAGGTTTTACTCAGACTTTATATTTACTTCTAGAGAGGGCTTAATTCAAAATAGGAGATTAATATCGAAACTTACAAAAATCAAAAATTAATAAAAGGATCTAATGATGCTCAGCTTATCCAAAATCTTCAACGAAAAGCTCAATGAGTTCATTTCATGGCAATATTTGAAGTAAACTAAATTTATAAAAGCATGTTTAAACACATTCTAATACTTTGGTTGAACCATTTGAAAAGCAATCGATTTCGATACTCTGATCAAAATTGGGGAGAAATACTTCGATGGGTTTTGATGATTGATTAGATTTGAGAATTTCATGCGAATGCAAAACTTCGACCTAACGATTGGTGTCATCTCCGAAAAACTGCAATCAAAATAACTGAATCAAGAACTTTGATTTCATGATGGAGGAAACATTTTCAATCGTACTAAGAGATCCATCAATCGGTATCGTTTCAAGACAGTCGCCCATATGAAAATTCGATCATTCACAACTTTGAGCTTTTGCTTATCATAACCCAATCAATATTACCATATCATAATCATGTTTTTCAGGCGAGTTCTATCCTTTGGCATCTTTGTTTTCCGATTTTTTATGATACAGCGTTAATGGTCAGATCACACAGGGCTTTAACATGACGAACAACGTATCTTTGAGTATAAAATTTTATTGATTATCGCAAAAGAGATCAACTTGGTATCAATTTTTTCAAAAATTTATACGTTCAACGTTTCAATAATAGTCAAATTTTTGCATAAAATAATCCTATCAAAAATTGATATCTCGCCGTGAAACTTATATTTTCGTATTCTGCTCAGGAAGATTATTGATTGGTGGGAATTTCGACCGAGTGTCATTCAGAATATATTTCGTCATCAATAAAATTTCTGAGTTTCAGGCATGCTTACTGCATTGTTCAATTGACCAACTGTGAAAACCGCTTTCTTATTAACACCGGCCACCACTTGCGAAATAGCTTGCCGGATTTTGATTAGCCTGTGGCGCGGCGAACCGGGCACAGCGTCTGCGGCTTCCAGTTCTTTGATTTTCCTGTTCAATTCACTACCCAAAGCGCCAAATTCTTGCTGGGCGACAAGGAACCAACCGCCGGGCATGTTGTTCACTTCGTGGGTTAGTATGGGGATGGCGCCCGGGCGATTGTCCTCGATTTTCAAGGCATGGTGGACCGGGAAAAAAGCGGCCAAACAACAAAAGACGAGCGAAAGTTTTTGGAGCAACATTGTTTTTTGTCGATGAAATGATATTTTTCGTCGGGGAAAATAGATTATTCAATCCAACAAATTTGCTTTAATGTTTTCGCTCTCTCATCAAAATTATATTTTTTATTCGAGTTTACCTTCAAGTTCTAGTTACATGATAAGAATTGCAATTTAAGCAACTCTCCGAAAAATATTTATCATAACTTCGAAGTTTATTCTGAAATATAGGAAATTTTCAACTACACCTTTTTTGTGTGGAAGCACGCACAATGCTAGATGATTAAAAAATAAGTAGATAGATTGAAAAATGTCTTATTTGCCTTCTTTCCATTCTCAGATCATGTGATCACTGAAGCTGATCTAGCCCGAATGTATCTAACCGCCACTTAGTCAACAGGACCGGAATATTTAGTCACAGCGTCAAGTATGTTTAATTGTTTAATTTGATACTTCGTTTTCACAAAAGAAGAAGCTTGCAGGAAAAAATGTTTAATAACTTGCCTCAGGATATTACAAGGCTGTAAAAATCGTACTAAAGACATCTTAGTTACTTTTGATTTGTAGGGAACAATATACGAACTCATCGAGAAATTTTGACAATTTTGCCAGAACTGAAGAAGATAAAGTTTGTAGTTTGTCTTAACGAGGCTCGTGGACCAGAAAATTCTTGTCATTTAATACAGTAATTGGGTTATTAATTTTTCTGTACTGAACTTTCGTCAGTTCGCTGAATGTGTTACTTCAAAATAGACACAGCTTGATCACTTGAAGTTGCAGTGAGCTGCTTCAGCAATGAAAGCTTTTGTGCTTGCTAATCTTTTCCTAAAGAAAATACAGATGAAGAACGTTTATGCATTGATTCCAGGAAAAAATTACTGTAAAAATATGAAGTAAAATAGTTGATTGATCTAAAAAAATTCCACGAAAAAGTTTTTCAGTCTAAAAGCTATAACTAAGACGCAACGGTGATATTGAGTTTGGGCACCTTGCAACTCATCAAGTTGTTATATTGAGATAACATTCGCGGTATTTACTGTCTTGCTTTCTTCCAAGTAACGGATATAATGAATAAACGTGAAGATGAAGATTGGTACGCCGAATGCAAAAAAACCAAATCTAATCACTAAATAAATCTTAACTTGAACGTAATTGAATTTCATAAAATGTGATTCTCGAGATAGGCTCACTTGCACCTAGGTCCAAATTCAGAAAATTCGAATTTCATTGCCTCTCAGACGAGGATTGAATGTTCCAACTGTAGTTCATTAGTTCACAAAATGAACAGACATATTCCTTTAAACTGCAAATTCAAAAATGTTTTCATGGTTGCTCATTTTAAATAATCTCTATGTGAAGAGGAACTTTCATTTTCGATGTAAAAATCCAATATAACCCTTTCCAAAAGATTTTCTAGACAACCAAAAAGCTGTTGGCTGGGAGATATAATTGAACTTGACTAAAGAAGTTTTGAATTGTGCAAACGAGAACTTTTGGAAACTTAAAAAACTTCCCTGAACCACTTCGGAACCTTGCTGAATGTTCGTAGATCTGGAAGCTAGAGCAAATGAATTTCCGCAATTTCTTTTGAACTCGTTATTGTAGGAATGCACTTTTAAGAAAAGCATGCGCCTTAGAACACATGATGTTCGCTAAAGTACTACAGCCATTTTGGATGGACCGTTTTTCGGAGGGTATTCTCATGGGAGCGATTCCCAAATGAGCGATTCTCAAGTGAGCGAATTCCCGATAGGGCGATTCGCAAACGAGCGATGGGAATGTAATAACACTTTCTTCATATTTTGATTTTTTATCTTTTATTTTTCTTTGTATGTATTTTTTTTCTTCGGTTTTCTTATTGCGTTGCCTATGTTTTTGTTTATGTATGTTTTTACGTTTTCATCTTTTGTCCCTGCTTCCTTTCATTTTTTGTCATTTACTTTTTTCCTTTTTTTGCTCACGAAACTATACATTAAAAATTGCCATTTTTAATACCCATAGTCTAACGAATATTTCTTATACAGTTCGGCATGCTCTATTTCCTATTAAATTTTATTGTTTGTGAGTTTTTCTTCATTCTTACTTACTTTTCATCCTAGCTTTTTGATTTAATTTCTCCGTCTTTGTCTTTCTCTTTTTTATTCTCCTGCTCCTTTCTTCTCTTCATTCTTTTTCACATCGCTGTTTTCCCTTTTTTTCTGCTTTCTCCATGTAGGATTTTCTTTCTTGTCACTTTTATTCACCTTTCTTTGTCTAATGCTTTCCTACCTATTTTTCCTTATTCTAAACACCTTCATTTTTGTTAACGTTCTCTTTCTCTTGATCTTTTATTTCTTTCCGCATTTTTTTGTTCATGTTTTTTATAAATATTTTCACACTTACAACAATGAAATATTTAAGCATGCCGCCGAACTGTGTAAGAATTATATGGCTGGTTATTTAAGATGACAACTTGTAATGTATTGTATCATGAACAAAAAAGAAAGAAGTAGATGAGGAGAAAATATAAAATTAAAAAACGGAGAAAAAAGATGAAAACGTAAAAACATACGTAAACCAAAACATAAGCAACACACACAGAAAACTAAAGAAAGGAGAAATACATACAAAGAAAATTATAGTATAAAGAAGGAAAACATAAAGAAAGCTTTATTACATTCTCGATCACTCAATTGGTAATCGCCCACATGAGAATCGCTCACTTGGGTATAGACCGTTTTTTGGACCACCCTGCAATTCTTGTTCCAAATTTTTTGCAGGGAATCTACCTGAAGACAGGTCGGCATTTCGCCGTATGAAATTTACTGGACAACTAGAAAGTAAACCATATTATTTTTCTGCAAAATTTTCATAAAAAAATTCATTCATTAGCTTGTTGTTTCGTAATTTTGACGCATCGGTGTTCTTTAACTTGAGCCGCGTGCGAGTTCAACGGGTAGAATAATTTAAAATAACATTCGCCATATTGACCATTGTGATTGATTTCTTCCAACGGTGGCTAGAATACATAAAAATGGAGATCAAGATCGGCATCTCGCTTTTTTCACCAATACGCAAATCTCTGGCATTTGATTCTCAAATCGATGGTGGTGGAATTGTTTATCATAATCAAAAACAAATCTTTTACTCAAGGATTTTATGCTTCTGGAGAGGGCTAAATTCAAAATGGCAGATCTCAAAATTTCTAACAATCAATAAATCAGTAACAAGATTTGCTATCGAACTACGACAAGCTCAATGATTCCAAATCGTGTCGAGATTCGGCATGCAACTCAATATATAAAAGCGTGTTCAAACAAACCCTATTAATTTGGTTGAACTATTTCAAGAGTTACCGATATCGTTACTTTGATCCAAACTTTGATTGTCAAGATTCATGAGATGAAAATCTTCCAATGAACCTTATCTATTGATTAGACTGCAGAGTTTCATGCAAATTCAAAACTGCCACATCCTTAATGTCAAAATCAGAAATGGTGATATGATTTCAAAAATCAAATGTTTGGCGCACCTCAGTCAAATCTAATAAATGGTGTCATCTTCGAAAGATTTTGACCACCACAGTTTTGATCAAGTTGGTAAACCAAAAGCTCAAATAACAACTGAATCAGGAACGGTTGTTTTATAATAAGCAATACATTTTCAACCGAACTAAGCAAAAGCCAAATCGGAATGATTTTCTTGTCCATCTCACATGTAAAAATTTTGACCATTCACGGCTTGAAATCAGTTCACCTAAATAGCTGTTGCATGACTCAATCAAAATTACAACATCAGAATTACGATGTTCAGATTAGATATATCTTTTGACATTTCCGACTAGTGATGATACAGTGCTAGAGAGCAGGGGACACTTCATCTTAGGGATGAGCTCCAGCTGAGCTGCAGCTTAAGTCGCAGCTCAACTCTATGCGTTATACCATTGTCTTTAAGGTGCAGCTCGGCTGCAGTTCATCTTTTTTCGACATGTCTTGTGTATATGAAATTTTTGATCACGTATCCTTCCGAAACTTTTGTCATCATTTGGAACAAAATTTTCGAGAGTTTCGGGTACGCTTACCGCATTGTTCAATTGACCAACCGTGAAAACCACTTTCTTGTTAAAACCGGCCACCACTTGCGAAATGGCGTGCCGGATTTTGATCAGCTTGTGGCGCGGCGAACCGGGAATGGCGTCGGCGGCCTCCAGTTCATGAATTTTTCGGTTCAATTCGCTGCCCAATGCGCCGAACTCTTGATGGGCGACTAGGAACCAACCGCCGGGCATGTTGTTCACTTCGCGGGTTAGTATAGGGATGGCGCCCGGACGATTGTCCTCGATTTTCAAGGCCTGGTAGACCGAAAGAAGGACGGCCAAGCAAGAAAAGGCGAGCGAAAATTTTTGGAACGACATTGTTTTCGCTGATGAAATGATATTTTTCGCTGAAGAAAATACTGTTAAATAGCCCCTTAAGTTAATCTAAACAAAGTTTGTTTATGACATTTTCGCTTTCTTATCGAAATTATACTTTTTTATTTAGGTTTAACTTAAAGTTTTAATGAAATGATAAAAATTGCAATTTAAGCACAAGTTTGAGCCCTTTGGAAGAAACGTTTATCAGTAATTTGAAGTTTCTCAAATATCAGCAAGTTTAAGGTACACCTTTTTTGCATAGAAACGGGCAAGCTGTTCGATATGAGTCAAAAATCGCATGGTAGGGTATTAAAAAAATGTTTAATGATTCTAAAATCCGATTAGGGTAGATTGAAAAATGTCTTTTTTACAGGGAAACTGTTCGTATTCTCAAATCGCGTGTTCACAGAAGCTGATATAATTTGGATCATCTGACTGCTGCTTACACAACAAGACCGACATACTCAGTAAGTTCAAGTTGATACTATCCTTCACAAAAATAAAAATTTTATAATGCGGCAAAAATGTTCAATTCTTTACGAAAATACAGTCAGGTCTCTGAAAATCGTACTAGAAACATCATACTTACATACTTTGGATTTATCTGAACTAAGTCAGAGATTTTGGTCATTTGTCCAGGATTGAATAAGATAATGAATGACATTGTCTGTTTTACCACTGATGTACAAGAAAACTTTTGTCCCCGCATTAATAAGGTTATTAATATTTCTGTGCATAACTTACTTTCGTCAGTTCGAGACATTTCAAAATGCAGTTGGTTGCTTGAAGTTACAATGAGCACATTCTACATGCCTTGCCTCGGATTTAATGCACTGAACGTTCTATATTCTAAAAAATCATTTTCTGAAGAAAATACAGTAAGATACGTATATACAGTAATTCTATGGCCTGATTTCTTTTCATATGCCACATGACCATTTAAGAATCAGTGTGGAATTACATAATCAAAGACCCTAATTTATTCTGAGGTGAATGTTTTTCAAAAACAGAAAAGTATTTTCCTCTTCACTTAAAATGATAAGTCTCATTTTCTATAAGCAAACTGCATCAATGAATACAAAAATTCGAAATTCATTGAACTGCGCAGATTCTAAGCGGTTCATCAATTAAGTAATAACCTTTTCCTCGTATTCAACTCGAATGATGCTAGCATAAAGTCTGATCTATTTTGCGCACTCCCGACTGCACTAATGTTTTTTCCAACGCGTTTAGATCCACTGTATCCTGCACGTTAAAGTAAACCCATTTTGAATCATGCAACCAAAAATTATGACCAACTGTGAGTAGCTAAACTCCACTAAATTCCAATTTGCTGCATTGCGCATGTTCACGGTAAGCCTATTCTATCATCAAAACCAAGCCATGAGATCGCAGCGTCTGACTGTAGTTTAACCGAAAATAACCGAAAATCATATAAGCTCTTTGCCTTAGGCACGTTTAGAATAAACTTTTTTTCATAGTCTAAAGTGTGTCTAAGATTATCAATTCGACAGAATGTTCATAGGTCATTAACTGAAAAGATGCAGTTAAAAGGTAAAAGAAGAATCCATGCTTTTCTCGGTTTATATTTCTTTGAATTTTCTGCCATTCGTTATTTTTCTGAATTTTTATCAAAGAATATTAAGATTTTCTATCAAGTCAACTAAACTGCGTAAAAATTCTGACGATGGAGTTTCTATCAATCTTAACATACATAAAAGATACGTACAGCCATTGCGAAATAACTAACTTTCAACAGCAAAAGAATCGACAAGGTTTTCAGAGATAAGCAATAAAGATTTACTTTTGATACACTGAAACATAATTCATCTAATTTTGACAAATGTTTTATAGTTTTTGACAAACGTTTGACAAATTTTGACACGCTGTAATTCTTACTCCAGATTAATGCAGTGGAAGATGATTTTCTTCTGAATGACCAGCTGTTAAAGGAACTCCTCGTCGATGCCGTACCTCTCACCACTGGTCATTTTGCGATTCGTCTAACCATCCTGACCCGTGCTCCGCAAAAATATCTGGATTCGGAACCCGTGAGTTGGGTGAAACATCAATCCTACAGGTTTTGAACGTATACAACACAATTATATTGAGTCCGTTTATTTTCGAATGGAGTTCAAACAGATCCATAGGCAGATAATAAACCTGCATCCTTTTTCTCAAGTTGTAGTCGCGATTATAGATTATCTGAAAAATATGTCCGCTAACGCTGTAGGTTTATTGTTTGTATGTACTTTTCTTTAGACAGTGATTTCCACAAAAAATTTTCCACGGTTCAGGAATATTTTATATCATTCAAAAACTTCCGGATATGCCGATAATAGTGGTAGTAATTAAGAAGTTCATGAGTTCGTAACTCCGGAGATATATTGAGAAATGTGTTTACAATTCAGAAGTTGGACAAAACATTTAGTCAGACGTTCATTGGAACTTTAATGGTCACTACCTCCCTCAAGTTTTCATAATCTATTACTGAACATGAATGTAAAAACTATAGGGGGCACACTAGAATGGTCAGTAGGGTGTCTTTAAAACTTTCCATGATTAATAATTTTTTCCAAAAAACTGGTAGGAATTGAACTGTCCACCGTTAACATAAGAGTTCGAGGATACAAGTATGCCGCCACGTCTTTGAAAATTGTCGTTAAGAAGTGTTTTCAGAAATTTATTTCCAGTCAATCAAAAGAGGATGAGGTTCTTTACGATAGTTTTGCCATAAACGAAATCGATAGACTGATCCTGATAAATTTTTATGTTGTATCAAAATATTTTTTCTGGGCAGGAGTGCAGCAGAATAGTGACATGCCATATTTATTAGAATGTTAGAGTTGTGCTTGCTGGACTTCTACTACGGGGGTGATCTTTGGTGTAGAAGCACTATTCAGAATGGAGTGAAAAATTTCACAGTTACCCACAGTGTCTAGTGCATTCACTTGATCAGAAACGAGATCCCTCTCTAGTTACAATTCTGAAACAGTGATTTATGGGCTCAGAAGGTTGATTCTCTTGCTCTACTTTTCTGGTTCATCTATTAATATTTTAGTGCTTTCAAAACAAAATAAGTCAGAGTTGAATTTTACAAGGTATCTGAACAAATTTTGCAAATTTTTTCTCTCCTTCAGTTGAATTTCCAACAACTTTGCTTTCAGCCATCATTTAAGTTACCAGAGTACATATGAAAACGAAGTAATTATTGAGCTTTTAGCGAATGCATCTAGAATACTCGTCAAAGTGAGCTGGTTACTTAATTCATGAGAAATAATGGAAAAATTGGCACCAAAAATGTAATGGTTTACTGTAAAGGACTACAGTTCATTATATACTGTAAGTATAAATATGAAATTCAAAGATGAGAAACTGTAGAGTGGATGGGCTGTCTAATCAACATTTTGTAGTCTATTTTTCCAAAATGAGTCTCCAGAAAAAAAAGAGATACACATGAAGACAAACAACCAGCCTACGTAGCGTGTTCCCTATACAGAAAAACCCACAACAGCGAAACTCAAAACAGCGAAGTCTCAAAACAGGGATTCTCAATACAGCGAAATCCCAAAACAGAGATTCTCAAAAGAGCGAATCTTAATACAGCGAATAGTAAAAAATTCTATGCATTAGAGTGAACGCAGATATCATTTTTACAATAAATATGCAAATTGAGTATATTCAAATCTTTTTTGCTAGTTGAGATAGTCTATTTTTAGTTGCATTTGGCCATCTAAGTTTCACATGCTTTTGTGCTGCAGTTGCGGTAGGTATAGACGAAGGGATCATTCCAAAATCACAAAAAAATATCCGTCAGAAAAAACATTTTTGCGAAACGTTTAAAAAAAACAATAACGATTTCCGATTAAAGTTGTTTTGTATGGAGCTTAATTGTAAAAAAATTAAATTAATGAAATAAATAAAACAAAATGAAATAAGGAAATAAGATGAAATGAATAAAATAATTAAGCAGTAAAGGCAGAACACATAGAGCAAAGGTGAACAACCGGAAAAAATTAAACAAAGAGAACAAAAAGTGGGTCAAAATAAAAAAAATAAAAAAGGAAATAAGTAAAGGGGAAAAAGAAACAGAAAACATGCATGTAGATATGTTAGTAATAAACAAATGAGAATTAAATGCTGTAATGTCGTGAAAACACATGCTATAAAGCCATAATGTCAGTAATCTGGCGCTTGATGCCAAAATGTGTGACAACCAGCATCACCAGATAGAAATGGAGCACCAAATGGGCCATGGGCCAAAACGTCTATCCCGTCCAATTTACATTCTTCGATTCTAAAGATAACTTTTTTGAAAATTCGCCATTTTGGGAATTTGTTTTGAGATTTCGCTGTTTTGAGATTCGCTGCTTTGAGACCTCGCTCTTTTGAGAATCGCTGTATTTGAGACTACGCAGTATTAAGAATTACTGTATTGATACTCCCCAGTAATGAGAATAGCTGTTTCGAGACTTCACTGTATTGAGAATCACTGTTTTGAAACATCGCTGTTTTGAGAATCGCTGTATTGAGTTTCGCTATTTTCAGTTTCGCCGTCAAGTATTTCGCTGAACAGGGTGGAACCCTTTCATTTTAAAATTTCCATCACTCTGAATAAAGTCTCTGTGAACTTACATCCGGCGATCTTATCGACTTGTTCAACTGACCGACTGTGAAAACCACCTTCTTAAGACGTTCGTCCAGTTGAATTGTGGCATGCGGGATTTAGATCAGCTTGTGGCGCGACGAACCGGGTACGGCGTCGGTAGCCTCCAATTCCTTGATTTTTCTGTCAAATTCGGGGCGCATTACGAGACGAGCTTGCCAAGCGATTTTGAGCCAACCGCCGTGGACGTCGCTCACTTCATCATACAACGCGGGAATTGCGCCGGGGCGATTTTCATCGATCTTCAAGGCCTAGGAGACCGAAAAAATGGCGGCCAAGCAGGCAAAAACGAGCAAAAATTTTTCTAGCATTTTTTGCCAAAAAATTTTTTTTGGTGTAGTAAATATGATAAATAGTGATCAGTTGATCAAACAAATCGTTGTTTTTGAAATTTTCGCTTTCTAAACAAAAGTATAGTTTTTATGTGCTTTTGCTGTTATTTTTTATTCGAATGATAAGAATAACAATCTGAGCACAAATACGTAGGACCCATTAGGAAAAATTTCAATTAGAAACCGAAACGTTCTTTTTCCAATTTTTCTGACAAATCCATTTTCGCCCAGAAGCAAAAATTGTACGCATGAGCATGCTACAAGATTCGATGATTTCTAATCTTGTTATCAATATAAAATAAATTCTAAAAATGGTATCATTGACTGAATACACTACAGTAAATTTCCTTCCATTAAGTTGTTACATCATTATTTTGAATTAGATGACCTCTGAACAAATCAGACAATATAAATTATTTGCAATCAACGCAGACATATTCACCATCGGGTTATTTAATGGCGGAGTATAATTTACTTACAGTAGTCTGCCCGTATCAGCTTTTCCTGAAAATATTTAGACTCTGTGGATTCTTCACATTTATAGTAGATTTTCCCATCCTTATCAAATGACGTAGTTACATAATCTGACTAACATTCAGCGCATCCGCATATATCAGGAGTAGTGAAATTGTTCGATCCCATCAGCATGTCATCATGAATTGCGATTAGCTTTAAGCTTCCTTCCAAACACCATTTTCAGTGAATTTACTCTGAGCCCATCTGACTGAACTAATGCCTTGCATGTTGCATGTTTACTGTCTCTTTCGAATCATCTGAAATTACATGACCACAAAGCGTGATCAAATTTTACTTGACCGTACAAAAGATTTCCAGTACAACTAAAGTGTTTCTAACATTGCCAATTTGACAGCACCAACGTGTATAAACCAAAATCATTGAATGAAAGAGTGTTTTACTGTATTTATGCGAACATTTTGTAACTGATAGCTAGAAAGATCTATGCGTTTCACAGCTTACTGTTTGTCGAATTTCACTGTTTTCAATGGGAACTTATCCAAACAGTCACATTTAAAAAATTGAGCGTTTCACGTTAAATACAGCAAACTGTGAGAATCTCTTTGAAGCTTGAGGTAGGTGAATGGAACATTTTTGCAATAAGGCTTTTCGTCTAGTATCAGCAACTGCGGAGAAAGTACATAGTTGTGCCCACGATGCACTACATTCGCGACATTTATTAGGTGAATTTTGGTAAGTGAAAGAATAGATTTGTTCATTATTTCCCACCAATGATAAAGTAGTGTAGGCCTTAATGAACTTCAGCACACGAATATGATGTTTATTCGTTATTGCAAAATCACTCATCTACTAATTAGCTAATCAATGCATCGTTCTTATTAATTTTGACGCATTTATGATCAGATATTTCCAATGGGTTTTCGCCCAGCGGTAAAAACATCTCGAAGTAACACAAACCGTACTGACCATCGGAATCCACTTGTCCATCCGGCTATAAGAGAAGGATAGTCACGTGATAACTGAACAAAAATGCGACATGAAGGTTCAATTTTGTGAGTTTATGATTCACGAAAGACGTTAAACACGATATCAATATTTTGAAATCACTACTTGCTTATCAGACTTTAAAAAAAGATGATGATTAGTTTTTCATGGCGTTTTTCTGACAAACGTTTATTTATTGGATTTTGGTTTTTGCAACGTGTACAATGTAGTGTGATAATGGAAAACTACAGAACTACTACTGACGTCAATGATGGATTCTCATGCTCACTCATATGTGAATATTTCAATATGAAAACTAAAGTAACATTGCCGATGTCAACATCATTTTCTACTTTTATATGAAGTCTCATGATCAAGCGCTTTGCATGCATACTGCAAACTGTAGTAGCACTGCCGACGTCAACAGCATTTTTTACGAATTCTCAAAATCAAGCACTCGTATCCATATTACAGTAAGGTTACAAGGAAGCCGACGTTTACACCATTTTCCATGACTCACAATCAATCACCTACTACAGTATGTGGGCGGGAAACCGCAGTAACACTGTGAACGTCAAGATCATTTCCCATCACCAATGTCTATAATCCATTAAGACAAAAAACTACATTAACATTGCGGACGCCAAAGTTGTTTTCCGTGCATTTTTATGACCGAACATTCTGGTTTAACTTACCCCAACTTCACCTACAGTAACCACGGCCTTGTAATTCGTGCCGGCCACAACTTGCGATATGGCTTGTCTGATTTTCAATAATTTGTGACGTTTCGGCGACCCGTCGATTTTTTCCGCAGCTACCATTGATCGTACAACGAAAGAATTCAAGGTTTCGGGATTTTCGACCGGAAAATAGCCGCCTGGGATTTTATTTATTTGGGAGGCCAATTCGGGAATGGCAGCCGAAGAGTTGTCGCTCAAAGTCAAGGATTTTGATAGTGTAAAAAATGAGAAAATGAACAAAAAATTACGAATAATCGACGACCCATATTGCATTTTTAAATGAGACAGATTGAATGAAACGAACCGATCGATATTGGGACCTTGTTACAGTAGGAACTAGTTTTTCTGGGGTGCTATAATGATGTCACGTTTCTTGCATGACCCGTCTAAAACGGAGTCGGGATTTTATGACGTCAAAAAAGGTGAACATGAATTTAATATTATCGAAATAGAAATTTTGAATTTTCGAAAAAACAGCACTGGTATAACAGTAATGGTAAAACGGTATACGGCTTAAGCTACAGCTCAGCTGGAGCTCAAGTCTCTTTTTTGAAACTGGTCACTGTTCAAAAACAGCTCAAAACATTGCACCTGTACTTTTGACTGAATTACATGTTATTAAAATTTAGTTAAACTTCTGATCACCCCATATATTGTAATTGAGAGTCCGCTCAGTTAAGAAAACCTAAAAAATTCTCTCCGTATGGAAAAAGAAACGAATGGCTGTCATCAATGAAGGAATCAGCTCATGTTGAGCTACGGAACATAAATCCAAATGAAACTTTCTATACCCCTATTTTTCATGCTTTTTCTAGTATCTTAAATTGTACAATATACTATGTTTGAGCACGAGTTCAAAAATATCATCAAAATAGCGTCGTGTACTGTTTTGCTTCTTTCTAAAATTGAAATCGTATTGTTAATTATGACTCCGACAGGCATTGAATAACACGTGATACCAAATCTTTTCATGAGTTACTGTCAGTACTTGTGAAAAAAATACTTTTGGTAATACGAGGGAATCAGTCAAGATCAATTTGGATTCAAATTACGTTAATTCCTGTTCAAATGATGGATCATACCGTAAAACAGTGCCACCGTTAGAATTCGTTCACTTTCCGTCCAACTGAAACTTGATAGAAGAATGAATCACTTGCAACAATATTTATTGTCAATTTTCGCATAAAATTTTTCTTTTCGCTAAATGTTTCATTTTTTTATTTCACATCTCCCTAAAAAAGCACGATAAAATTTTTTTAATGGAGGGCTTAACCAATCCAAGAAAGTAGGTGTAGGATATTTAACTTCTTATTTCTCTGCTGGAAAACATGGTTTTGCGAAGTTGAAAAAGTTGACAACGTTGCCCTTGGGACTTTCTTTTTCAAATTAAAAGTGGTCTTATCAAAAAAGGAACAACGATCTTTAGTGGACGAAGTGGTAGCTACTTCAATCTGTAATTCTGAAACTCACTTTTCAAAAAGCAATAAAGGGAATAGATGCTAAAAAAGAAAAAATAACCATAATTCACGTCATGCAATCAAATAATTAGTGACTTAAAAATAAGAATATTTTATCGGAACTCTATTTACTTAGAGTATCTTGAACTCAAATTAATGGTGTGATAGTCATGATTTTAGCAATGGAATTGATGACTTTTACTGCCTCATACTTTTGCTTTCCAAACTCGTTATGCTGTACAGATTTTACTTCAATAATTTTAAAACGTATTCGACGAAAAATAATGAACCTCGATGATTTTCAGATTATTTCATAAGGAACGATTCTCTCGTTGGAATGGCTATGAGTGTTGTAGTTGTTGTTGGTTTGACGAGCTTGTTGGAGCGCTTGGTTTCTTGAAAAATATTTCTAGACATCGAGCTCTAATTTTGCTGAAAGTAGATGATACGGTGAGCTCATTTTAAAACTGTAAAGCTCGGTTCATACTTCTATTGTCTGTTTTTTATAAAATGCTTCCAAATAGAAAAGTGACACAAATCAGAACTGTCGTCATAATCGTTTACATAGAGCTCTTACTGTAAAATTTTTCACTCGAAAAATTGTTAAAGGTTTGGTCACTATGCTCACAAATTTCCAGCTCTTTATGATATATTGTTTATCAGCAAATCGTGAAAATCTGAAATACTACCTGATTTCCACTTTCATTATTTAGAAGCATTTCAAGAAAAACAGACTATAGCATGCTCGAAGCTGTGCTCGGAGATGCACGGCGGGCACAGTTCCGAGCAAGCTGAGCGGCCAGTAGAGCCCCGAACACAAAAAATTTGCTCGCCGAGCATGCTCGGGGTAGTAGATTTTTCTACTCCTCCGAGCATGCTGGGCGAGTAACGCATGTTATAAGTATAGGCATGTCCCAGACTGGGCTAATTTATCAAAAGTTGAACAAAGCGTGCATGACCAATGCGAAATTTTGCGCGTTCTGATCGGTCGGTAGTGGGGATGTACTGGGCCAGAGAATATCGGGTCGGGTCAGACAGTAAAAATATCAAGTCGGGTCACGGGTGGTGTTAGAGACCTCTAGCAAAGCAGGTAAAGGGTAAAAAATATGTTCAGTTCATAAAGTGTAACACAAGCACGTACTCGCCATGTTACGTTTATTATCTAGTGTAAATAAACATTGGAAATGAGGAATGACTATGGCTTTTGAATAGTAATTGCTGCTTTGAGAAACGAGAAATGAAACGAGACGAGGGAAATGAGAAATAAACAAAATCTCTCTCTTATTCAAGACAAAAAATGAAAATCAATCCGATCTACGATTATTGGAAATAGATCAAAAATCTGAAATGATAGCCAAAGATGGTATGCTCTTCTTGTCTGGGAAAAATTTTCTTATTTAGAATTTCATTTTTTGCTTAATCTCAAAAACTGCTCCTTGAAAACTTTCTCTCAGGTACGAGACTTATTTTTGCCTCTTCTTCATTAAATGCTTGAAAATTGAAGAATCAACAACATCGGTACTACATTGTTCACACGAAAGTTTCACTATAGAATTTTTTGAACACAATAGAAATTATAGAACACTCAATTTGAAAGAGTATTTTATTTGAAAAAGTTTTTGACATCATCATAGCTTTTAACATGGTATTGTTAAATATTTCTTCATGAATTAGGAAAATTGTACGATTGTTTAGCATACTTTTTTAGCAGATGAAGGCTAAAAATTATTGATCAACCATTGTGTCATAATGCATTGAAGGGAAAATCACACTGTCGTCACATTCAACGTTTTTCTCATCACAAATAACCAGAAGTGACCTAAGATTTTCGCTTGCCCAGTAAATAATCGCATGCAAGGCTGATTAACGCAAGATCATCATAGCTCGCCCAAAAAAAGATTAGCCGATATCTTAAAAAATCAATTATCAGCCGAAGCTAACACATTGATCATTCACTGCTCTCGTTCACTACTTTCATGGGAAAACTACTGAGAAAATTTAATTTGTTGTTTCTTCTAACAGTGAAAATAATCGACCGAATTTTTTGACTAGTGACCTCCAAGGCACGTAGGTATCCTGGATAACGAGTAAGGTCAAGAGTCTCTTTTCCTCTTTCCGGTCGAGTCAGAAAATATCGGGTCCAACCGGGTTACCCTTCTACCAGAGATTTTCGACCTTCGCCCTGAAAACCACTTGCATTCCCCAAGCCTAGGCCTAAGCCTGAGGAAACTGTCAAGTCTAAGCTTAGGGTAGCTTACCTGGTCAAAAGGTCCGACACAATCCTAATCGCCAGATTTATTTGTATGATTTCATTTTTTGCCGCAAAGTTTTGCCATGTCTATTCGAAAAAAATTATCAGATGATGAAAATTTTGAACTTATCTATCTTGTTCGTGAAATATAATTCCTGTGGAAAGTTTAAACCCCTGATTACAAGGACATTAGGAAAAACACAGTGTCTTCAAAAAAATTCAGGAAGAACAAAGTATTCAAGGTATCAATTTTACGGTTCACACATGGAAAAAAATAAGTATGCATTTTAGGGGAAAAATTTGCGCGCGAAGTATGAAGCGCTTTCGCCGAGCATGCTCGGGGTAAATTTGCTCGCCGACAGAAGTATGAACCGGGCTTTAATGTAGAATACTTTCGGTGACGGGGATTTACTTTGCAGTGAGCTTGTAGAAGTTTAGAAGCTCAGTGATACTGTTCAGAAGTTCATAAGCGTACGCTTGCACCAAACACATTCAGAAAAGTCAGCCTTCCTAGCTCGAAAATTCAGAATTGTTTATGGCAGTCAACCGAGGTTCAAAAAATTGTATTAGACTCAAAAAGAAACGGCGTATATTAAAATCGATACCACACATCAACAACAACCAAAATCTGAATAGATCAACTGAATTAAGCGACGTTAAACTACCTCTCATATTTTTGGGCATGCCTCTGGCATTTGACATTGAAAGACGCTACAGATCAAGCAAACTTATCAACGACAGTGAGACTCCCAAACCATCTGACCAACAACTCCATTAATTAAAATGAGACTATGTTTTTGGAAAGATCTTAACGAGATCTTTCGATTTTTTTCGTTTTTGATCAAGCTGCTCGCCTTGAAAGTTTACTGTCTGGTGGAGGTCAGATGTATGAAAGTATGAAAAAATGATCACATCATTTCTACTTATATGGAAAATGAGTGAGCTTGAGAACGGAGAAATGTGTTTTCGGCTATCCATGCGTTTTCTAGAATTATGTTTGCAGCTTATCCTATTGAACGGAGTCGTTATTACACAGTAATGTATTAGCCTAAATCATGGAGCAGGAGCAAGCAAAACTAAGAAAAACAGAGCAAAGTGTGGAAAGTTGTTTCGGATTTTACATAGGCAGCATTGTTGATTTGACAGTCAGAAAAAAATTAGTAGAGCTCAGTTGATCTCACTATAATCTTTCTCAAGAGTAGTAGCCATAGAAAATATTATAACGATATCATTTGAAGAAATAAATTTTCAGCAGGATTTTTTTATGAGTAAGAAAATACGAACACATTTGACTGAAAAATGACTTCTTATCTGGAGATCCCAATCTGGTTTTGAAAATTCTTGTAGTGTTTTCCAGTAAAGCAAATAGAAATATGCAAAAACTTCTAAACTTCATTTCTGATTTTCTAATTTGTACATGAAAATAGAGGTGCCACTGAAATTCTAGATATGATTGTTTCTAAAAATAGAGAACGTTACTTCTAAACCTTGACGCAAGCCGATTTCCACACATCTGAATTTCTGAACCTTTCTAAAAGTTTAAAGTTCATTGGTGCAAGGGAGAGTTGATCAACTAATGTCACAGAGGCGACTTATCTTTTTACCTATTCAAGGTCAAATATATCAGCGGGGGGTTTCCGGCGCAAAATAACCAAATGTAATTGGTTATCATAGACGCCCAACGGGTGTGCGGTACCAACTGGATCAACAAATATCCGGCTATAGTCGCTATGTCCATCGCGCAAAGTATGACCGACTGCAGTAATACTTTGTTCTCTTTTTTGTTGCTTCGAGCAATCGTCGGATCCATTACTTTGTTTTTCTAAGGTAATTTAATGAAACTGATGTTAAACGAAACGGAAAATACTGAGCCAAAGTAAGCCCTTAGATGACATTTGGCTTTCCATTTTCACATCTCAATTGTGACTTGTGAGGTCAAGCTATTCATCTCATGCAGAAGACGTTTATCTGATGTCAGATAAATCTATAGATAAACTGCGGACACAGTATCAAGTTGCTGACATCATTTTCATTTTTCCTATGATTCGTCCTATGATTCGAACGACAATAGATGTTGGAAGATTCGAATGATTCAAGAATGTTTCACATTGTGTTCGGTATTGACATTAAGGTCATCACAAAGAGTCAATAAACTCATTTGGTATACAAGTCCACTTGTTCAAAAGCCTGATTAGGATCAGTCACAGTGTAAGACTTGGTTGTCATTCAAAGCTCGACATGTCACATGATCTGATCGGCCAATTTTCTTATGTAAACATCTAACTAATCAGAGTCTACAGTACCGTCGACAATTTTTTGTTTACTATTTTACGTTTATGCTGATGACTCGCTCACTTTACTGTAGACACCGGTAAAAAAACCTTGAAAGAGTATGATCAGCAAGTTTTGTACCACTGCGTTCAGTTTTAAATGATCGATTTAGTGGTCGGAATTTATGCAAGCAGAGCCTTACTAGAGAAAAGGGTGATTATCAAGGACTCTGAATCGTGAACGAAAGATATATTGAATGAAGTCAACGAGCCTTCCATAATTTTAAGTAAAATGTCGACTAGCAAGCTGCATCGATCATTTTAAAATGAATGGAGAATAAAACTGTTGCGTGTCCCCAATATGCGCGAAGTGTCATTGAATCAAAAAATTTCTAAGGTGGAATTTTGGGCTTGCCATTTTGTGGATAAATTTGAACTTGATCCGGACTTTTACTCCAACATTAATATGTTTTTTGTACGAAAGGAAAACGGAAGTCATTTTCGTCATTTTTCAATTTACAAGTCTTGGGCGAGCCAAAAAAAAGGCGATCAGTACTGACTTTCATAGCTTTCAAATGGGAGAAACCTTTCTAATGCGGTTTCCTGTCATCGATAGATAAAATATCTGGCATAATAATTGCAAAGCTTCAGTCAGATTGCTCGGATATTGACTGACTAGAATTAAAAACACTAAACATCGATTTTTTTGTAAATACACTTTGAAAAATTGACCAAAATTGACAAAAATCAACATGTTTTACAACAGAAAAAGTAAAATAGATCCAGTCATAAGAACTATATAACAGCTGGAAACTACAACTTTAGTTTGTCCTACTTTCTGTTTCACCAATAATTTAATCGTTTTTCGGAATTGATTTTGCTTTTTTTCGAATAATCTGGGTGATTTTAAAGTATTATTGTGTATAAACGGCTTTAAAAACTTTTTTTACAATCGCACGACTTTTACTTTGATTTCACAACTTTTACTTTTTGAGAAATGACCACATTTACTAAATTTCTGTTTGTACAGTAACCACTGGAGCTACGAGCATAAAATTTGGCCCTTCTAACAAAGACAAACGGGGCATTTTAATGCACAATCCACATTAAAAAAGCTTCATCGATTCGAAAGTTGTAAAAGCCAACACCGGTCGCCTTTTATTGGATCACCCTGTATGAAACAATTCCTGACCGAATTGAGCTCGGAAAACATCTAGTTGACTTTCGCAAATATGTCCTACTGCCACCGCATATTCTCAGTACAACGAAATCAAAAATTTCCAAATGAACTGATTTTGTAAAAAAATGGCAGTATAGTTCTAACGGAAAATATCTTAAATCGTTAAGGTTCAACGATTTTCGTAGCACTATGCAAAAAATTGGGCTTGTCAACCATTAAAGACGCAGACATCGGAAAGTTGATCATTATTCAGCTTTATCTATAGGGAATTTTTATGCTACTTGTTCTATGTGCATTAATCTATCGTACATTAGCAGCAAAGAATATCTAGGGGAGGTCGTCAAGCAAGTTTTAATTAATTTTCAACTACACTGAGCTTTATCAAACATGAAGATACATAATTTTAAATCACATTTTTTAGAATATCTCAACGAAATCTATCGATTAATGCTCAATTTACTGCATTGTGGAAGGAGAAAAAGTTCGATTGAGGTCAAAAATTTTTCTTTATTTGGTCAAACTCTTTACCTTCAATTTCAATTTCGTATATATCAAAGTGTACCAGATGATCATGCAGCTAGCGTGAAAATAATCTTCGTACGAAACGATCTGCACGGCCAACATGGACATGCTGCGGTCGAAATCGAAAACGAACCCGTAATCCACCGTGCTGAACCTTTCGTAAACGTCGGGCCAAACGTAAACGCCGAACCACATGGCGCCGTGTAAGAAAGACGCGGCGATCAATATGGATGTATTCTTCGACGAAAAAATCTTCTTCGCTTTTTCCGGGCAATATACCGTAACGAATCGATTGACGGCCAAAACGTGCGCCAAGGCGGTGTAGGCGAACCAGCACATGCACAACAGACCGCTGTCCAACTTTTGCACGACGGCCGGCATTTCGAAGGGCAATAAACAACACAAGCCGGCGTACAAACCGTTGAACGTCAATTGACCGACGTCGGCCACTCCCATGGACAAGGCCAGGCGGTAGAAAGCCACGCCGCGGAATTTCGTTTCGCCGGCCATGATGTACATGCACACCGCGTAGGGCACGATCATGGTCGAGGCGGTTAAAATGTAGAATAGACCGACGACGATCCGTTCTACGGAATTGTCCGCGACATTGGTGGCATTGTTCGAGGACATTACAAGCCGTTTCCGTAAAGCACGAGGCTAACAACATTTATGCACTTTTCGAGAGATTTGTCTATCCACCGAGATTGAATTACGTCTCAATATAGCCAGTCATGATGAAAAGTCAATCAGGCTCTTGCGGAAATAATTATGTTTTTTTCGGGCATAATGATCGCTTGTTGATGTTCGCATAGAAAGAAAAAAGTTTCTTAATCACATTGTTCTGAAACTTAATTTCGACTTTGCAGATATAGTGAAGGCATCCGGTTTCATAACATGCGAAAAGTGCTCTCAATCAGGATCCTGTTTTACTCCATATTGGAGTATTACTGATATTAGTAATAGTTATTGGGAGTAATAATGCGCGTTACATGAAAACAATTAGTCTTAGAATTGATTTTCTAATATAATATTCTGAAAATAACCTTGAATGACTTAAGCCTGAGCCTAAGTCTAAGTCTCCTAAGCTTAAGCCCAAATCTAAGCCTAACCGTCTTCAACGTCAAGCTGGCCTGGAAAATGCAAAGAATTTCGCTATTCTTTTGTTTTTAAATTTAGCCTTACTTACGATATGTTGAGTTCTTATTATAGTCATAAAGTTGGATAGAATTTAGTACGAGAATAAAATTATATGGTAGTAATCGCCTGTTACTTAAATGAATGATTAGAATGAGTTTTGAAATAGAAGAGTAAATAAGTAGGGTGTCAAAGCCAGACAGGCCTCAAAGTAAAACTTTACTCTTAGAAATCCGTTTCACCACGGACTAATGAGTATTGCAGAAAATTTTACTAACTCACCAAAAAACTGCATAAATCTGTTCAAATATTACCAACTCAGCAAAACAAAACAATAAACACATCAGATTATCTTCACCGTATATTTTCCGAACAAAAAAACATGATTGAGGCGACTACAGTACATAATGTGGTTTTTCGTTCGATCAAATCGCAGTGAGTATATTATATTGTCAACTAATTTTTTGGGACCACATGGAAAAAAATTTTGCATGTATGATCGAAATCGAATACTTATCAATAATCACATTAATCACACATACAGCATGTTAATTTGAGTGAAGCAGAACCACTGTGACTATTTTAGACGCATGAAGCAGTGAAAGTTACGCTCTACGGTCGATTCGTGCCAAAAAATAAAAATAATCTTGTAATGTGAGTGTATTGAACTTGGAACTAATAATTCGAGTTGTTTTCATTTGAACTAAACTGAATGATGTTAGTCATTTAATTGGTGTGCCATCAAATTTATTGGTAATGAAGTCAGGAAAGTCTAGAGAGTGTGTGATTTCACTTGTGTCTACTCCGAAGTATAGGTGCCAATTTGAGTTGCAGGTTTTCTCACATCTGTCAAGCTGATCTAGAGTCTGTTTTTTATAAAGCGATTGAAAATTGCAAACAAAAAATAAGTATCACCTTAAAGTCCTTTACACAAAGCTTTTACTGTCCGATTTTTTACTAAAAATGATGTTGCAGAAAATGGAAGAAATGTGAAATAGTACTTGTTTTCCATCGTCTGTACTTACAGATATTTCAAGAAACACAGACTATAGGTCGTGTAGACCGTTTACCTCTCTGAACTATCTGAAACATAGAATTTTGACAGGTTGGTTCTAATGAAAAATATTGGCAAAACTAATACAATCTCCGCCGACACAATATTTTGTATTGGTACTTTTTGAGACAGCCACTACAGCTGAGCTGCACCAATGTCTATGGTAAAACACACAGGCTACAGCTCAAGCTGCAGCTCAGCTGAAGCTGATAAAATCGGATCCATAACAAGATGCAAAATTATTCTATTTCATTAGAGCTTAGCAGAAATTATTGGTAAAAAAATTCTACAAAGTAGATTTTTGCGGCAGGAGAAATTTTTTTGATCTTCTCTATAAAAAATCTTACTGTTTAGAGGCTTAGAGCTTTGAATAGTGGTATTAACAATTTTTGCCAGTCTAGGAAAGTTCGGAGTGACCACGTTGGCACAGTTATTTCGGCGTGGAGCTGTTTCGGTGCCAGGTAAAGGCCGGCGAAGTATAGCAGGCCCTTTACTCTTTCCATTTATAACCTGTTTTTCTCGAAATGCTTGCAAATTGAAGGGGAAAGCAAGTATTATTTTATATTTTTGCAGTTTTCTGCTGAGCCACATGTCACATAGTACTGAAAATTTGTGAGCCTACTCAACTAACCATTACAATTTTTTGAGTAAAAGATTCTATAGTAAAAGTTTTTTAGCAATAAAGTTTAGTTTCACATAGATATGATAATGAATAAAGGGGAATTGTGATTGTCGTTTCAGAATCGAACGTTCTGGTGCTTAATTTCCATCTTCTGTGATTAAAAATTGCTTGTTTTACATTGTTTCTAATTCTGGTCAAAAATATTGCAATTTACTGTCCAAAGTCATCGTCAGTTATGAATCGGCTCACGATGAAATCATCACACTGTCTGTTGAAAACATAGTCAATTACGTTTTTTGTTGTAAAAACTGACACAATACGGCGGAAATTGTAATGAATAAAATAAGCGGAAAATGAATGGAAAATCAAAACTATTGAAATCAGGGAGACCAAGAGAAATATAAAAAATATGCGTAAGGGTAGCAAACTAAAAAATGAAATGAATCAAAACGAGATGCATGCAAAAATCGAATACATATGGGAGCAAATATGAAATTCGAGAGAAACGAATTGAAGCGTAAGAACTTAAATAGAGGAAGTATTTGAGAAGGAAACAGAAAACAACAAAGAAATGTAGAGACGAGACAAAAACATCAAATATTTCTTTGATGAAAGCTGTTTTGAACAAAGCTGTATGATTAATCCAGAAAACAAGCCCTAAGAGTATAAAATGATCACAAATCTTTCAACTTCTGTAATCTGGAACGAGATATCACTTCTTTGCTTCTGAAGAAAAAATTTAACTGGCGCCGAAATAGCCGGCGCTTGGACGGTGGCGCCAAAATGACGACGCATTAATGATGGCGTCGAATCGTCCCTTTTTTATTGTTCAATCTAAAAGGGTTTTATAAAAAGTAGACTGTTGTGAGAAAAAAATTCTATTTATCGAACAACAACGGCTTTATTCGGGAGATCCTTATTTATGCCATAAAACTCATCAATTTTTTTGTGAATTTTTTCAGTTCTGAGAAGAAATTATATTTGAGCAGAAGAATATTCTACAAAATTAATTAAAAGAAGAGAAGGGATGTCAATATGAACATGTTTTCATTTCTTTTTGAGTCACGTAATTGCACATTAGTATGTGCGTGGAAATCGTAAACATAGACTGTTCAAAATTATTGTCATAAACTATAAATTCCAGATGACAAAAAAGAAGTTGTGGAATTCTTCTACAGCTTATTTATCGACGAGAAAACTTTTTTAAATTCTCACATAAGACCTAATCATCTAACAAATTTGGCCAGAATTTGATAAGTTCTGAACGTTTTGAAAGTCAGGTTTGCTTCTGACGTCAGCATATTCTGAAATTTACGCAATGTGTACATGAGTTGAATGTGTTAGGCTGCTGTGGGGTCAAGATGATTGTAACTGACCTTTGGGTTTAAACAAAGGAAGTTGCAACAGTTCTGACCACAGGCTAACAAATACACAACCACACCAAAACTCTCTCACATGGATTACCAGATACCCTCACCAGTACTTCACCAAACCTCAGGCAGAACACCTTGGCACGTACCTTAGAAGCTCCTACCCAAGTCTCCAAACCTAGTCTTAAAATCCCCTTCCTCTACACTCACAAAACAATACAATTACCATTCAAATGTTGTATTGGGAAAACTAGGTGTTGTCGTCAAATACAATATCAAAAATAAATATAATAAAGACAATAGGCGGCAACGCTAACATTTTTCAAACTAATAACAAGAATGAAAAATATACCAAAAACTCGCTAAACTGTGGCATCACAAATCCATGCAAATTTCTCTTCTTTTCTTGCCACTTTTTGCCATGTCCACCAGCTGCGCACGGACATGGGAAGTTGAATACGTGCACCCACAGTAACCCCCACATCCCTCGGCCCTCAAAACCGACGGACGGGAGGTGAAAACCTTTCTGCAGCCTGAGTCCCATACTGAGGCCCAGAGCTGCATAACAGTTTTCCCTTGGACACAACTCTTTGGGGTTACCCCCTCCGAATCGCAATCCTGCCCCTACCAGGTCCTTTAGGCGACGGCAACTTTGACCACACCAATCAGCAGGGCACTCCTTTTCAGGCTACCAGGACGGTCTCGAATGTAGTTTGGCCTGGACTTTGCGTTGCGATCTGTGCCTAGATCCAGGGCACCCCTGCTCCTCTTCTCCCATGGACTTGGTTTTTCTAGCTGAGGGGTTGGTTTACCATAGGTGCGCTTCCTCTATGCTCAGCCCCTCATCCCCTTGCCCTGTCCAATACTAGTCTGAACAGCAAAAAACATTTTTTGCATATGTACACTTTCAATTTACCTGATTATGAAATAAATTTACAATGACTGGTAAAATATTTCATGTCTTAATCTTTTTCAGGCCCTTAAATCAAAAAGAAATATTACAAAAAATACAAGGGCACATGCCCGACAAGATCGATGGAAAATGACAATTTTAGCTGGGCAAGTTTTGAGCACTGGAAACGAGAAAAAATTTAAAATCTTAAAGCAACAATATATCGAGATGGTAATAAATTTTTTTTTGTATTTTGTATTTTATTTGTGTTTTTGTTTTTTTGCATTTTTTGAAATAAGATTTAAACTATAAATCCCGGATGACAAAAAAGAAGTTGTGGAATTCTTCTACAGCTTATTTATTGACGAGAGAACTTTTTTTAAGACATGATTTCTGAGAGATTCTACCTTCTGCTCCATTGACTTATGATAAGTTGAAAATTAATAATATCTGAAAAAGAAAGACTTTGGGTAGTTTTACATGCTGAGTATCGTGACAGCATTCATTCTGCTCAAACATCAAAATTCACATAGCTACAGAACTCCAAAGTTTGGAATTTTTACACTTTTTGGCATTTTTCAGTCTATACATGTGTTTCGAAATATCACAGCTCAGAAAAGACGTGACTCTGAAGCCAAATGTTGAATGCATGCAGAAGACCATGCTCTATATGCCGGTATGAAGAACACCTTCTAATTTCTTTCTTTACACTTTTTATTCCATTTTAAAGTGTCGAAACCGATGTCAAAATAAACCGAAAAAGTCCTTCCGGGCCTATTTTGGGCACCTTCCCATAGGATGCCGCAGAATTTTTTCCTTGATTTCTGTAGCCACAAATGTCCAACACATTGTGTTAAAATTTCAATCAAATTAATGTACCGTTTTGGGAGCTGTAGGTGTCTGCACATTCTGAAAGCTGATACAAAAATGCTGATTAACTCCACTAAATATGCCATCAACGAGATGCAGAAAAATTCAAAATGTTCAGATTAGACGAGTAAAAATAAAAGATGTGAGTCGAATCACTCAAAAAATTTCATCGATCAATTTACAATGGTTGTGCAACAGGATACCTCAGAAGAGATGCATCAAAAATTTCTCTTTTCAGTAATTTGACCGGAAAAAAATTGAAGCTGAGAGTTTAATGTTACAAAATAAATGTCGGCTGTCTGACTCTGGCCTATATTATAAGCTGTGCGAAAGTTCTCTATAGTTGAAGGCATCCCGTTTCACACCACGTGATGTTGGCCAAACGAAAATAGAGCAAGCGATAGTAGATTGCACTGCCCTTCCAACAAAGCAAAGAGTATCCGAATAACTCTTGCCGTTTTTCTGTAAATGGATTTCAAACTTTTCTGAAATTTTCTGAAAATTTAATGAAAGTTTTCAAACTTTTTGATTTTTCATTTGAAGCAATTCGTTTAGAAACAATCAATGAAAATTTGCCAGGACTTCAAGTCAATTTTTTCTCATAATATATTGGGTTAAGAGGCATCCTGTGTTCCCAGAACTGCATTAATGGGACATTTATCCGATTGGGTAGCAGATCCGCAAACCTACTGCACATCCGCTACCTAGTGCACGACCGCTACCTAGTACATGTCCGCTACCATAGTCAGATCCGCTACAAGACAGCAAAAAATGTGAAAAAGGTTTTGCTATTGTTTTCATGAGGGTTTTCTGAAGACAAAAGAATAAAGGAAAATGGAATACGGTAGGCGTTCTGCGTGGTAAAAATATTTTGTTTGCCACTTTTATGGAACCGCAAGAATATTAAAAAACGTAATACTACAGAAAGTCTACCTAAAGATAAGTCGATAATGGGTAAAGATACGTAATAAAATCATAAGAATGTCCACGCAGCCACGTTCTAATGCGTGAAAAATACTTATTTACATAACAAAGTGACCACACAAGCACCTCGAGTGACAGAACAATCAGTTTAGGCGGACGTTTTTCATTCTTTACCTGTACCAATCCGGGTGATGAAAATATCGTTTTCGTGTTTTTTAATTTTTTTTCAAATACTTTTTTAATTATTTTCAAATATTTTATCATTTTGAGTTCAAAATTAAAAAAAAATTGTTGAATTTACCTCTCGAGTAGACCAAGGACTGATTATTTTTAGCAAACGTGGGTCCATGGAAATTATCCCATTTCTACAGAAAATTATTGGGATAACCTTAGGGTTTGAAACAAACCACTGCATCTCACCGGAATTCGTGACACGCATTTGGCAGAATACAATTTCTTGAATTTACTTCTGAAAATACGGGGCAACTTGAAAATTTTGAGTCGCATCGGTTGCAACCGCATATTTCCCAATTTTTAACGAATGAAATTTTTAATTTTCATGTATTTCTAATTGGTAAAAAAAATTAAATGAGCCTAATAATTTGTAAATGTATACCCTACATTCTTCCGTAATGAAATCCTGCCTAAGTTATTCAACGTAACGTGTTACTTATATACCTCAGCAGAAAGTAGCGGATGTGCACTAGGTAGCGCTTGTGCACTAGGCAGCGGATGTGCACTAGGTAGCAGATCTGGCACCGACCCCATTTATCCAGATTCAGAAACGCATTTGAATGACAGTATGCAGTGTATGCAAATGTCTACAGCTGCCAAAACGGCACATGATGATGAGATGTTACTTTCGCAGCTACTGTAAGAATCTATGTACTAAAGAATAAAAAGATAAAATTCTGCAGAATCGTAGGTGAAGGTGCTCGGTAGTGCCCCTAAGCAGGATTTTTCTTAATTTTTGCTTCTAATTTTTGACTGTTCAAACTTTCTTGCAGAGTGTAAAATGTGAAACAATTAATACATCAAACTGTAGTCTGTTAGTTATTTGATAATTCTACAGTATACATAATGAATATATCACAAGGGGTAGACAAAGGTCACCTGGCACATAAAATGATTTCTATGAAATTTTCACAAGTATGCCTTCTTCAGAGCAGTGCAGCTCCCAAAACGGTACAAAAATTTTGATGAAAATTTAACCAATGCAGTAAAAATGGATGAGCTACAATAGAAGAAAATAAAATTCTGCAGCTTCCGATTGGAAGGTGCTCGGGGGTGACCATGAACAAAATTTTTTCAATTTTGACGGCTCATTTTTGACACTTTAAACTTTATGAAAAAGTGTAATATGCAATTATTTATTATAAATATTACATCAAAAGAGAGCTTATTCTCTCTTCTGTAAAATGAATATTCATTCACCAAATAAGATTAATCCGATCTTGAAATATCGCTTAGCTAGCAAGATCACTGAAAAATGCCAAAAAATATCAATTTTCAAACTTTGGCGTACTGTAGCGGCGCGAATTTTCGTTTACAAGCAAAACGAATGGTACCATGGAACTGAGCGCACGAAACTACCTAAAATATCTGATTTTGAGGTATGATTAATTTTCAACTTATCATAGGGAAAGTAGAACCTCTCAGAAATCGTGTCTTAAATTCTCGCATAAGACCTAATCATCTAACAAATTTGGCCAGAATTTGATTAATTCTGAACGTTTTGAAAATCGGGTTTGCTTCTGACGTCAGCATATTCTGAAATTTACGCAATGATGTACATAAGTTGAATGAGAAAAAATCTTCGACGTTTTCCATGGGGGGTTAAAATCTGAAAAAGTTTTCGGTGTGCATCGCCTTCTGCTCAATACTGGCAAAATGGTAATAGTTTTGAATTCTCGATCATACGTTTTGGGGATAATATATTTTGAGACATTTCGTGGAGTTGAAAACCGAATGATCTAGAATCAAGGCATGCCAAAGTGTGACGATGCGCAAAACGTTTTGAGTCATGCACGTCTTCTGAAACCCGTAGAATTGATCTTGCGAAGTCGGCATCATACATGCACAGCATGGAAATTCTGCTGGGCGTCAGCCAGGACAGGGGGTGGAACACAAAATTTATTTCCGTTCTTCATAACGAAAAAAGGTCTTATATAGATCATCTAACATCCAAGCAGCATTCTTCAACTTATATTAGTCAGATATGTGAAATTATTTGCTTAGACTGCACTTTTTAAATTTTAATGTTACTTTTTTGAATCAAGTATACTTTGTTCAAAAAAATTGTGTTTAGAAAATATGTTCCATTTTTATGAAGACTTTCTCTTCTCTCTTGCTCATTTTGATTCGTCATCTTCTCGAACATTGCTGGGAGAGTCAAATCTGATGGGGGTCAGCAAGAATCTGCCTGGGGGTCAATCGACGTTTTCTGGGGGTCAAAACCCCCCAAACCCCCTCCACGTGCATGTATGGGCGGCACTACTGAAGCTGTGACAGGTGATATGGGGTTGTGCTGCCGTGCTGCCAACCAGTGTGCGAAACCGGTGTACAATTGACATCTCTGTAGATTATTCTGTACTCCTCGTCCTCAATACAATTCAGTCTGAAAGATTGAGTTCACGCCCAAGACGTGATTACTGCCGAACTTTTTGCAAGAATTCATCGAAAGACAAATATGCAAAATTACACTGTCGTCAGACCAAATCTTTCTCGTTTTTTTCTGACATGTGATACATAAGACTCAGGAATAGGTCATTGAATTGTTCATTCTAAACGAATGACAGTGAAATGATGACATGCCATTATTTATGCATATTCTGGAAAAGCAAATGTATTTCAGATTATATGCATTTGCAGAGAAAATTGAAGAATTTTAGATTTATTTTCATGATTTCAGTATATAGGTTGGATTAAAATTTGAAATGCTTTTTAGAATATGGAGCGAAAGTCACCGAACATAAATTGTTACTTTTATGATTAACTACGCGTGCAGTTATTCTTGCTAACTTGACTCAACAATGGGAACAGACTACTGTATGGGAATAGTCGACAAAAAGGGAGCTGGCAGCAGCAGCAGCACCAGTGTTTTTTTTTGTGCCAAAACATGGTTTTTGGCACAAAAAAATTTGGAATGGCACAAAAAATTTTAGCGTTTGTGCCAATTGGCACAAATTTTTAGGCTGGTCAAACATCAAATTTCCTTGATTTTTAGACGTTTTAGGGGCTGAAAATGCAAAAATTTTTCGGCGCTTGGCGCCGAATCAATGAATATAATATTTCCTATTCGTATATTTGACCCGAACGCGAACGATTTCTCTTTGAACAGTGTATTAGTATCATTGCAGCAAACTTTAAAGGCTGTCAAGACTGATGAGTGAAAAGAAATTCTGAATATTCTCTCTTCATTCAGTCGATTCGGATTTAAAACTGAAATTGTTACTTTTTGTGTTTACTTTGATTGTTACAAATAGAAAAATTGATATCGTTGATAATGGCACAGCACAATGTTTCGATTGAAAATCAACACGATCTTGGACTTTATTTTCTCTAGTCTTTACATGATTGTTAAATATACATAACATAGATATTCGTTCGTAGTCGAAAATTGAATCAATTTGAACTTTCTGAACAATTCTGGAGCTATTTAAATTGTCTCAGCATTCCATTTCTTTTTGGGATTTCGTGAACTATTTTGTTGCACAGTTTTTTCTCTTCTCACTGACATGGTTAGCTGCAGACGGCCCCATGGGGAGGGGTATGAGGGGGGTATTACCCCTACCTAAAGTCCTTAAAATTGATCACTGGTTGCCGGATCTTGAGACAAAATGACGTGTTTAGTGCACATTTTAGCTACACTAGCCCCGCAAATTTTCAATTTTACCCCCACCTGAAAAATATGACCTTGGGGACCTCTGGTTAGCTGAAAAATAGGTTGGGCACGATTTTTACAAAAAATTAATGCGTTAAACAATAACTTTATCAAACTTTTGGCCTAAAACTTTTCCGCAGTTTTCAGTATGTCTCTAGTAAAAAAATTTTTTGTGCCATCGGCACAAATTTTTTTGGCCTCTTGTGCCAATTGGCACAAATGTCCGTGCACAAAAAAAACGCTGAGCAGCACTGTTTCTTTTTTTCCCGCCGGGGCCTTTTCCCTAAATGGGAAAGAGGTCAAATTTTTCCCCCCATTTTTCCGGAGTCGTTTGTTCGTTTAAAATGATTGAAGACGCTTTATTTTATTGCTTTTTGAGCTTTTTCAAAAACCATCTGGTCATACCTGTAAGCACCGTTTTTTTTCCTCGAAGATTTTTTCCACATGAGAACCGGACCCAAAATTTTTTTCCTCATTTTCCCACAATTTTCCTCATTTTTAAAAACGTTTATGATGTGGCTACGGATGATTTTTTATGCATTTTAGGAGCATATCCAAGCATTTCATTGTATTTGGAGTCAGAAACCTAACCTGCAAAAATGAGGAAAAAAATTGAGAAAATTATGGTTCCGTTAGTCAATATGAGGCGAGCTCATGAAAAATATATTGGTGTTCTACAGTAACGGGTGATGCATGTTAACGATAGAGTTCTCAAGACTAAATCTGCTATTAACATTTCTGTGGTTCCGATTAGAATCATCTAATTTTATTTAGTTCTCAGTTCGGCGCGGAGCGCCGGAAAAATTTTTCGATTTTCACTTTCTAAAACTCTGGAAAATGAACCTTCATAACGTTGAGAAATGAATTAAAATCAAACTGATGAAGTGTAACTTGTTTCAAATTCGGGCGGGAAGCGCCGGAAAAAGTTTCGGGTTTATATATTCTAAAACACCGAAAAATAAATTTCTCCAACGGATATTCATGAGCAGAAGTTCTAAAATCGTAGTCTAGAATGATGTCTTCAATTTCCATCTTCAATAAACGCAATAGTTCAGGTTGCAAACGTTGAAAAAATTCCAAGCATCGAGAGAAAAAATCAGGGTTGGCAAAAACCAAACTTTTGAAATTTCGATTTTTTGGTTTTTTAGTGGTTTTTTAATGGTTTTTTTGGTTTTTCTATGGTTTTTTATTGGTTTTTTTTCTGGTTTAATTCTTTAGAATGTTTGGTGCATCAAAATAACAATGTAAAAAACTGCTGGAAGCTCCCTGTATCATCTAAGACTAGTTAGGGAGCCGTAAAATGGCAGCTAGAAGTATTAATCTTATCAGAAGTGTCATTATTTTATGCTATAGGAAATCCCTATTCGGCAATAGAAATACAGTAATAGTGGGCACATAAAAAAGGAACCATGAGTGAAGAACACAAGAAAAGTAGAAATGGAACAGAGCATGCGACATCTAAGGGGCAAATTCAAGGAAAAGAAGAAAAATTACAAATAGAGAGAAATATACAATACACAATGTACGTAATCAAAACTCAAAAGAAATCAACTACAGAATTGTATCAATGCATCACATATATTACATATGCACAGAGAAGTTGAAATGACACAGTTTTGAAGAATATCGTTTTCGCTAAGAGAGTTTTAAATTGATAGATCATTACATATTTTATTAATATTACAAACTGCAGTTGAAGGTCACACATAGACATTTCAGATGTTTCCTGTCTGCGAGCTACAACTACAGCAAATGGGTCTTATTATATATACTATTCTCGCTTGCATGATAGATACATATTTTTGTACGATTTTTTCAACTTAGCAGCGACGTCAAGTCCCATAAAAATGAACTACTAAAAAGCTCCTCTCTTTGTTAACCTACAGTATGCTTAACTGATCTGTATAAAATTTTATTATTGCTGTCTCATTTATATTTTAAAATTTCGAGCTAAGAAAATTAAAAAGCTTACCGTAACAATAAATTCAGTATATTAAACTCAATCATGTTTTATAACATTTCGATGATGATATGGATGAATGGATGTCACCCCGTATGGTCGGAGTACACTCCACGAAAGATTTAGTGTCTACTTTTTTGTGAGCGAATTATAGCAAAGTTGACTCATGTACTAAATGTGTGGTTGCAAGATGGATACAAAGGATATCGATTGATTTATATTACATCTTTTGAGTACAAAATGTATCATAAAAATACGACTTTTTTCTACTTTGTAGCGAAGTCAATTCAACTAAATTAATTGTTTTGTTGATTGAAATAGACACCAATACATGCCCAGACGATCGACTAATGTGAAAAAACAGTTTCCCAACGATTCTGGAAAAAAACCAAAAAACCAGAGATTTTCCAATTTTTTGGTTTTTTTAAAAAACCAAAAGACCAAAGCCTTGCCAACCCTGGAAAAAATTGAGAGAATTGATGAGAAATCTCAATTTTGGGCGACGTAATTGACTGCTAACGATTAGAAAATGAAACGAGTCAACTTGATTGATAGAAACTGTGAAGCATTAATTAGTAAGTTGAAGTAGATATGCTAACGGCCGCGCCTGATAGAAAATAGTTAAGATTATACCCATGACTGGCGCGAAGCGCCGGAAAATTTTGAGATTTTGACCCTTTTAAGTCCACCAAAACGCATCTTTTCAGTTTTGAATTCCCCAAAAATTTTTCCACAATGAGAACCATACCCAAAAATTTTTTCCTCATTTCGAAATTTTTTTCCTCAAAAGACCCCATTTGAGGAAAAAAACGGTGTCTGTAAGATGTCCGACCAGTTGTGGGGAGGGGGGAATCCTATATGCCTAGGATGCTTTTTATGTATGTGCCTACGGATGCTTTTTATGCATTTTAGGAGCATACACAAGCATTTTGATGCTTTTGGATTCAGAAACCTACAAAAATTAGGAAAACATTGAGACAATTCCGGTTATGTTAGTCAAAATGAACTGATGAAGAATATATTGGTGTTCTACATGCGCAGAGAAAGCATTCTAACGACAGAGTTGTCCTGAATTTATCCTCTATTAATATTTCTGTGGTTCCGATAAGGATTATTCAATTTTATCCAATTCTTGTTCAGCGCCGGAAAAATTTGTGGATTTTCACTTTCTAAAACGCTGGAAAATAAACCTTCAGAACGTTGGGAAATCAACTAAAATCAGACTGCTGAAGTGTAACTTGTTAACCATTCCGGCGCGGAGCGCCGGAATAATTTTCGAGTTTTTTATATTCTAAAACGCTGGAAAATAAATCTCTCCAATCAGGGTTTTTTTTGCACAGGCCAGGTTGCAATGTGCAACTTGGGGAAAAATATTGGTTGCACAGATAAATTTTTAGTCGCTCACTCTAAAATCGATAAATTTGCTTAAATTTATCGGAAAAACCATCGCAAACATTTTTCTTGACATTTCATTCGATCCGCGTCGGTTTTCGGCGTTTAAAACCCACTTTTTTGAGTTTTGGAGACCAAATGAAAAAGTTAATATGACTAGACTAGAATAATTAGTTCGGCGCGTAGCGCCGAAAATTTTTTCGGGATTTCAATATTCTGGAACGCCGGAAAATCTTTTCACCTTTTATTTCCCAGACAGAAGGTTTGATTTCTCGGTGAATTTAATGAATTTTCAGTGGTACAAACTGAAATCCAAAAACTAGGCAAGCGGCTTTCAACCGCCAAAAATTTCTAGCATTGTCTTACACTCAAAATGTTTTAATCACATGAAAGTCAAAATTCAAATTTTTTGTTAAGATCGCAAAAAATTTTGGGAAAATTATCGAGAAAAATGTTGGTTTTCATCAACTTCGTCAAAAAACAATACAGGATCAAATATTTAACCATATTATGATGATAATTTAGGACCTTTAAGTACTAACTAGAATGACTTTTTGTAACCGCGCACTAGAATAATATAGAAAATTGTCAATGAATTGAAATTGAATTGAAACTGAAATTGAGATTGAAATTGAAATTTTTACTTTTTTTCCATTTTACAACGCATAAAAATGCATCTCCGGACAGAAAACCCTAACCTTATCAAAAAAGTTTGGTTGCACAGCCCGAAATTTGGTTGCTGTGTGCAAAAAAAACCCTGTCTCCAATTAGAGCTTCACACGACAAAAATTTTGTACCCGGGTACCCGTTTATTCATTACCCGGGTACCCGAATTACCCGGGTATACCCGGGTGCATGTTAAAATGAGTTGTAATGTTAATGTACATATATAATATTAGACAGATACACTGTGAAAATAGAATGATGCATTACACACACTCCGTAGTCCCTACTACATAATATTTTTCAACACTTGTGTTGAAACACTGGTTGTGTTGTTGTATACAATAGGCTGCATAGGTAGGTATATTGCGAATATAATGCTAGAGATGATGATTGATACACATCATCGACGCACCTACGCTGCAAAATACTACACATCACATCACGATAGCTCAATATTATTGACGAGACAAAGCAAAATTTGCATACCTCTAGGGTTTTTTTGACCTACGAGTCACAAGCCAAGTGGCTTGTTGACCTTAAATTTTGCAAAATTTTTTTTTGCTAGGTTATTTTTTAAAGAAATGTATATATTGAGCATCACGGCAATCGATCAAAAAAGAGATGTCATTCAACATTTATTCAATAACATTTTAGAGCCGTTAATTCATTAAAATTCAGGAAACATTTGAAATTTTTGAGTTTGATCGAAGTCTAATCTACAAGAATGCGGAAAAAATTTTCCAGCAAACTATCCAAGAACATAATGACTTTGAATTACATGAGAAATCGACGGTTAAGTCGTCTATGATGACAAGTGAGAGCCCAAAAAAGCTATTAATCTTTCCTGCCTGAAACGCCGGAAAATTTTTTTGGGTATTGACATTCTGCGATACTGGAAAATCAATTTTCCAACCACTTGTTTGAAGAATTAGTTTCGAATTTTCTGTTCAAAGGTCGTAATTTCTGGAATTTCATGTTTGAAAAATTTTAAAATCATTAATTTATTCACACACTCTAATGAACTTGGCCAAATAGATATGAGCAAGAAGAGTAGAAGTTTCCGAAAACTACTTCCATGAAGCTTTTGGATTGATTTTACGTTGAGAAAGGAATAATCACTTCAAAAAGTTTACAGACTTGACGTATTGATCTTTCTCAAAAAATGTGTCAAGGGAAAAATGTTAATCTTCATTATCAAGATGAATTATTGAAGATTACCAATTAAAAAATGAGATAATACGTTTAAGATGATTAAAACTATTAAAGATTAAATGATAAATGAAGGTAGACATGTTAGAAGCAGCGCCTGAGCTAGGAAATAAATAATAATGCTTATTTAAGTTATAACCGGCGCGAAGCGCCGGAAAAATTTGAGATTATGACCTTCTAAAATGCACCAAAACGCATCTTTTCTGTATCCGATATGACTCTCAAGTCTACATATTATACGTGATACAAAACGGGTACCCGGTGTGAAGCTCTATTCGTGAACAGAAGTTCTAAAATCACAGTCTAGAATGATGTCTTCAAAATCCATTTTCAATAAACCCAAAAGTTCATGTTAAAAATGTTGGAAAAATTCCAAGCATCGAGAGAAAAAATTGAGAGAATTGATAAAAAAAAATTTTCGGCGAAATACTGACTGTTAACTATTAGAAAATGAGACGAGCTAACTTGATTGATAGAAACTGTTGATAATTAATTAGTAAGTGGAAGTAGATATGCCAACAGCCGCACCTGATACAAAATAATGATTAATATAGCCCTGACCAGCGCGGAGCGCCGGAAAATTTTGAGATTTGGACCTTCTAAAGTCCACCATAACGCATCTTTTCGATTTTGAATTCCCCAAAATTTTTTCACAATGAGAACCATACCCAAAATTTTTTTCCTCATTTCCAAATTTTTTTCCTCAAAAGGCCCCATTTGAGGAAAAAACGGTGTATGTAGTCATACACCAAGCGCTGAGCCTTTTGTTTAGGCCTTTTGTATGAACATGCGGCCCAAGAAAAAAATTACCTGAGTTTCCCAGGTTTCCCACTTGCTGAAAAAAATCCCCTGAGTTTCCCAGGTGCTGAAAAAAATCCCCTGAGTTTCGCACGTTTCCCAGGTTGTGTAGGAACCCTGATTATAGATTAAATAATAAGTGAAGGTAGACATGCTAAAAGCCGCTCCTGAGCTAGATAATACATAATAATGATTATTCAACTCAAACCGGCGCGAAGCGCCGAAAATTTTGAGATTTGGACCTTTTAAAATGCATCTTTTCTGTATCCGATCCCCAAAAATTTTCTTCCCCAAATGGGGTAAGAGCCCAAAATTATTTTCCCTTTTCCGAATTTTTTCCCCAAAAGGCCTGACTGCTCTTTTGATTAGGTTATAGGGTTTTCTGTCCGGAGATGTATTTTTATGCCGGCGCTTTGCGCCGGGTTTCAATTTATTTAGAATTTTTTATATTATTCTAGTGCGCGGTTAGAAAATGTCATTCTATTTGTGCTTATAGATTCTAATTATCAAATTATTATGGATAAGTGTTTGATGCTGCATTGTTTTTTGACGAATTTGATTGAAAACTAACATTTTTCGGTCATTTCCCAAAAAGTTTTTTGCGATCTTCAAACAAATTTTGATTTTCATGTGGTTGAAACATTTTGAGAGTAAGACAATGCTATAAATTCTTGCCGGTTGAAGGATCAAAATTCTTAGTCGCTTGCCTAGTTTTTGAATTTTAGTTTGTCTGACTGAAAATTCATTAAATTCACTGAAAAATCAAACCTTCTGTCTGGGAAATAAAATGTGGAAAGATTCATTTTCCAGCGTTCTAGAATATTGGAATTCAGAAAAAAGTTTCGGCGCTGCGCGCCGAACAATTTACCATAGTGTAGTTACATTAATCTTTTCATTTTCTCTCCATAACTCAGAAAATTGGGTTTTAAATGCCTAAAACCGACGCGGATCGAATGGAAGATAGGAAAACTGATTTGCGATGGTTTTTCCGATAAATTTTACGCAAATTTATCGATTTTAGAGTGAGCAACTAGGAATTTATCTGTGCAACCAAAATTTTTCCCCAAGTTGCACATTGCAACCTGGCCTGTGCAAAAAAACCCTGCCTGGAGGTCCGACCATTACGTGTAACGGGGCACCGAGGTCTGCAGGGGGTGCGGTCGGACGACTTTTTTTGGCCGGGGGTCAGTGATCCCCAAAATTTTTGGGATAGGGGTCTCTAAAAGAAAAAAATCGATTTTTTAACAAAAAAGTACGAAAAATACGCAAAGCGCCGAGAAAATTGACTTTTTTGACCATTTTCTGTCCAAAAATTGACATTTTTTCTCTAAAAATTGACATTTTTAATAGTGATGTTCCGGTACCGCTTACAGCCGGTACGGTGCCGGTACCACGGTGCGGTACCGGTACCTTTATATAACATATAATAAAGAGTAAATAAACATGTAGTTTTATTCTTAACATAGTACACTACACCTACACATAACATTAGTTATTGAAAAACGAATCTGTATAGTTTACATCGAAACTCAAAAAGCCGTTATAGAAAAGTAATAAGTTCAAATTATTCGGAAAGATTAACAATTTTGCATACGTAAACAACAAAATTTTTTCTAGCGTTGTAGAATATAAAATTCAAAATTTTTTCCGGTTCGCGCCGGAATGAGAAATTTTGAATACATTAGTATGATTTTGATTACAAATTAGAATACATTAGTTTGATTAATAAAGTTCATCTTATGATCCAGACTTTTTGATTGAATATAGTCACGATTATGAGTCTCAATGATTATATTAATAACTTATTGTACAACTTTAGGTACCGGCACCGGTACCACCATGGTACCGGGCCGGTACGGGTACCTTGATACCTGTACCGGGCCGGTACCGGTACCTTGGTACCTGTACCGGACGCATCATTAATTTTCAATTAAAAAATTGACATTTTTCAATATTTTTCCAACCAAAAGTATGGGGCTCCCTGTGACTACCATATGGCTAGCCATAGGATTGGAAAATCCTGGTGAGTGTCATCCAATGGCTAGCCATGTGGCCGACGATTTCTGGGGGGGGGGTCCTATAGCACTTCTCCCCTCCAATTACATGTAACGGTCGGACCAGTTGGGGGCACTGTTTTTTCCCCGGTGACTTTCTCTTAAATATGCAAAGGGGTCAAAAATTTTTTCCCCCATTTTCCCGAGACGTTTTTTCGTTAAAAAATGCCCACAGACGCTTTATTTGAGTGTTTTTGAGCTTTTTCAAACCTTCTGGCGTTTTTAGAGCCGTTAATCCATTAAAATTGAGGAAAAAATTGAAATTTTCGAGTTTAAAGTCTAATCTACTAGCATTATGGAAAAAATTTTCCAGCAAACAATCCAAGAGCATAATGACTATGAATTACATGAAAAAACGATGGTCAAGTCCTCTATGATGACAAGTGAGAGCCCAAAAAAGATGTTAATCTCGCGCTGGAAATTTTTTCTGAGTATTTGTTGTGTGGGTCAGTAGGCTTATCCTCTACTGGCGGTCCACACATACAATGTAGTTGTGGAGGTATCAGTTACGCTGGCCGATTAGCATAATTTATTTGTAGACAATACAACGGTAAATAAAGACGATAAAAGACGAAAAGAGACGAATGAATAGTTGGCCAAAGGCCCAATTATTTATACACAGAAAATGACGCAACAATAAATTTACATAGGTTCGTGGTGGACCAAAAAGACTACACAAAAACGTGAGCATAATTTGCATGCCCAAAAAGTATATGCACGTGCACCAGCATGATGTGCACGTGGCGACACATTAGTATTGACATTCCGGGACGCTGGAAAATCAATTTTCCGAACATTTATTTCAAGAATTAGATTCGAATTGTGTGTTCAAAAGTTGTAATTTCTAGAATTTTATTTAAAAATTTTTAAAACCAGTAATTTATTTGTATACTCTCATGAACTTGGTCGAAAATATATGAGTAAGAAGAGTCCATGAATCTCTTGAATTAATATTACGTTAGGAAAGAAATAATCGCATCAAAAAACTTAAAGACTTGATGTATTGATCTTTCTCAAAAACTGCGTCAAGGAAAAAATGCGAATCTTCATTAAATATCATGATAAAATATTGAACATTACCAATTAAAACATGAGATAATACGTTTAGGATGATGAAAACTATTATATATTAGGTGATTAATGAATGTAGACATGCTATAAGCTGCGCCTAAGGCGCGAAGCGCCGGAAAGTTTTGAGGTTATGACTTTCTAAAATGCACCAAAATGCATCTTTTCTGTATTCGATCCCCAAATATTTCTTCCCCAAACGGGGAAAGAGACCAAATTTTTTTCCCCTTTTCCGAATTTTTTCCCGAAAATGCACGATTTCGAGGGAAAAAACAATGGTTGGGATGGAGGTCAAAAAAATTCGAAAATTTTTTTCAAAAGGCCGAAAAGAGGCACTTTTTTGCAATTTTTTCATTTTTCCAAGTTTGGGAGGGGGTTGGGTATAGGGTTGGCCAAGTTGGGGGGGTCCCCCCCGCAATTATAGGTATGCTTGTATGCTTTTAAAATTGAAAATTAAAAATACTTACAGCGACAAAATTTGGTAGTACTTTATGACCTTATAGCCTATCGAATTTTTTCAATGTATATATGTCATGTATGTACGCTAGCTAGTTTTCCAACATGTAAGGAACACCTGCAATTTTCTTATTTTTGAAATTATAAAACACTAGGAAATGAATCTTGGGAAAGAGCTTGCTTAAACATAGCATGCCTGCAGCTAATTGGAGGGTTGGGGGGACCCCCCCCCCCAAACTTAACCAACGCTATACCCAACCACCCCAAACTTGGAAAAATTGGGGAAAAATGTGCCTTTTTTGGGAAAAATTTCGACACCAAAATATCGGGTTCATCCCTCCCCACCAACTTGTTGGACCTCTTACGGGTATGAAACATAGGGTCCGTATTTTATACAAACGAACAAAAGCCTAAAAAATTATAGTCACATTAGTCATATTTTGCTGATAAATATCGGTGTTTGTTAGTTATTATATACACTTATCGAAAACATAGCGATAGATTTCCCGAAGATTCAGATGCTACTAACATTTTTTCCTTTGATTCTGATCAAACTTGTACACCGTATTTTCTTTTTCATTCCAGCGCGAAGCGCCAGAAAACTTTTCGATGTTTAACATTCTAAATGCTGGGAAATAAACCTTGCTAAAATTATTCCTGAATGGAAGCTTTTAATTTGCAGTCTTGAATGACGTTTTCACAAGGCTGAGCGCGAGTGATTTATTGGGTTTTTGCGGGTAAAAGTTTTCTGGGTTTTGGATTGTTGAATTTTTAGAGTGCGTGGTCAGTTTGAAAAAAATACGTTTACTGTGTCCGTAGCGTTGAAAAGGTGTATACTGCGTAGTTGATTTTGATGTGTAACATTTGACCGTTCACAAAACTCGTGGCATTCGGCATAAAAGCCCATATTTTTTATGCCATTTCAATTTTTTGCTTAAAACCATGTTTTTGTTTAAAAAGCATTTCTTGACATTTGAACATTGGAAAAATTGAAGATTAAGCTTCTGAAATATTTTTGGTGCGCTTGAACGATAAATGTTGAGGGAATTTCATATTTCAATTTGTCCATAACTGTCATAACAATCATCAAGTTGAAAAATTTAATAACAAAATCAGCAGAATAGTTAAAATCCCATTTATTCTTCAAAAAACCCTAGATTGAAAGATGAAATAGAAGTTTACGGATATGCTAGAACAATTAAACATCAATAGAATAATGGTACCACACTTAATAGGATTTGCGCTTGAGGCAAATTCAGGTACGGAATGATAATTATCCTACACCAACAAGATCCACAATTTTGCTGGGCGTATGTTCGTGATTTTTTCTGAATATTTTTGGTCAACGGCATGTACTAAGGAGGTATACTAAGCGTGTCCTCTCATTTTCTCAAGGTCTGCTGCAATGCTAATAGCCAGTTAGAAAACATCAGCCATTTTCCATAAATTCGAACTAAACAGCACAAGTTATGCGGATTTCAAGCTGGGAGCAGGCAACCTGACTCCATAACTAGGAAAGTCAAATAAAAATGTTCTTTACTTTCGCAGGGTCTCTGTCCAGCTTCAAGGTGAAAACTGTACGCTATTGCTTGAAGTACTTTGGGGTAAACCTTAAATCATGTTTTTCCAAATTCCACCACCCAGTTCGCCATTTTTCGCGGTTCCCGAATAGTAAATGCTTTCTTTCTGATACCTGGTAGGGTAATACTACCCGTGCATACAAGTAATTTGTGGAATAGCGCCATAGAAACCCCCCAGTAATTGTCGGGCTTATGGTATTCATTGGGACTCCAAACTATTGATCGGAAAATACTAAAATATGTCAGTTTTTTTTATTAATATTGATCATTGTTGAACAAAAATAGTCGAAAATATTAATTTTCGCCATTTTTCACTGCTTTTAGACAAAAATTTAAATTTTTGAACTATTTTCGTAATTTTTTTGGAAAAAATCACAATTTTTATTGTATTGAGTGGAACTGTTTGGATATTGAAATTTTTTTGGTTTCATTTCCGGCCACGGATTTTTTTCCAACAAAGATGTCAAGGACATATCTAAAGCTGCTCAAATTTGACGAACATAAGGTGGAAAAATGCATGAATTCTTGGTCAAAAAATTGTGCCAACATTGTCAATTTTTAATTGGAATCAAACACCCGAAATAAGAATTATAGTTCCCACTCTAAATATACAGAGGAAGTTTCGTGCCATAATTTAGAATTGCAATTTTCGTAATGTTTAAACCCCATATTGAAACGTCGAAGGCAATATACTACACAATTGACTGAAGACGAAAATATATTTGCTGACGGATTACATCATCTTTCAGTCATGACCACAAGCAACACAGGTGCAGTCGGCCATGTTATCCACGAAGGCTGGCTTATTAAATCGCCGTCGAAACCATTTGTGTTTTGGAAAACGGTAAATTTACGTTTTCTTCTATATTGTCCTTGTACATATCTTTTCCTCTTATTAGAATTGGACCAAAAGATATTTTGTTTTAATGGCTAGTTTACCGCCGAATAATTCCAGTTGTTTATTGTGCTTTTACGACGCAGAAAAAACAAAATTGCGGAAACAAATTAATTTGAGCGATTGCGAACAGGTATGAATAGTGTGGGAAAATTTTAATTTTAAGCTTTACCGTTGGCACGAGAGAATTCTGTTTTTATCATTTAAAAATTTTTGAATTTTCTTTGAGTAGTCAGAAAATCGTGATCTTTCAGCTATACGAATGATCTTTTTTGGGATTTTGGCATCAACTATCAGTTGCATGAAAAGCTCAATTCACCTTTTACATATCGTCATTATTTTTCCCGCCATTAAAAAGCTCAATAAGTTGAAGGTGTGTGGTGCTATGAGGAATTGTCCAGTCAACGGCATCACATCGTACGTGTAATTAGGGGACGAAGCTCCCCCAGAAATCGTCGGCGATATGGCTATTTATATACCGACCCCAATCATATAATTGAAATATGCTATCCATTGGAGCCCGATCCTTCTTGTCGAAAAAAAGAAAAATGCGCTTCGAGTCGTAAATAAATATTTTTATGTTTTTTAAAGACAAAAAAAATTTTTTTTGATCACTCTTCGGAATTTCAGGCGAAAAAACCCAATTTTTTTAAATAGCCGTCCGTTCCCTAGAATTTTAAGCCCATGCATTAAAGAAATCGTTTCACCCCCTCTCCCGACCTCGTAGTTCTGTTGCTTGTGTGCATCATATGCCATTAGATTCGCGAGACCCATTCCCATAATGGTCGATAGAATACCTATGCTCAGCGCCAAAATCTGAGAAAATATCAATTTTTATGCTACAAATGGCCAATTTTGGTCCGGAGCTGCGAAAAAATCTGTTTTTGGAGCGTCACTCCTTGAAAAGACAGTTTGTGAACTTTTTGTTGGAACTTTAATATGTACTTTTACACCCATTTTTCAGTTTTTGAGGTAAAATTCGTCTGCTTATCACTCCCGCCTCAATCTCTTATCAAAAATGAACCACATCAACTGACTCCCCGATAAATGGCCTTCGACTTTTCAGCCTCAAACAGTTGTTTATCAGATTTATCCTACTCACTCAAGGAAAATTCTCTCATGAAACAATTCATTTAAAGTGAATGATTCAGCGATAATTTTGACGAGATCCTTCGTACATAAATCATTTCGATTTTAAAGTCAGATTAAAATCAGAATCGTTGTAATTTTTACTCCATTCTCAACTTTTCGACCAGAATTTTGTCTTTCTTTTTTCGTAATCCCGATGAAGCACAAAAATCGATCTATTTTACGGGTTTCGACGTCATTTCTTATCAATTTTATGGCTTATAAAACATTAATATGCTTTTATTCTGTTCGTTTATTGCACTTCGCCGAGAAAACAAACTACCCACGTTTAATTTTTTAATAATATCTTAGTTGAGCTTCTTTACTGTCGAATGAAAATGATGTTTGTCACTTGATTCTAATTTCATTTAGTGAGAGTAATACAAGTTTGGCGCCCTTCGCCATTTTTTTTACATTCCTGACATTTTTGACAGGTCGATGCTTATCTAACATACACATCTCGCAACGCGAAAGTTAAATACGATTGGATATTCGACGTAAGATTACAAAAAAATAAACGCGTACACTACTTCGCTGCTCAATCCGAACAAGAAATGAATTATTGGGTATCTTTATTATGCAAAGCTTGCAATTTGCAAAAAGAAGAGCAAGAAGAGACGGACGACGACGAAAGATCGCATTTTGAAGAAGAAGAGGAAGAACGAGTACTGGCTCAGAAAATAGAAAAAATCGCCGTCGTCGCTCAACAACAACAAAATAACGATGAAAATTCTTTGGATACGCGTATACCGTTAAAATCGGGCGGTTGTATCGATACGAAGCAGGCCAAAGGTTACATACCGTTAACGACTTGTTTGAGCGGTCCGCAAAGACCGAATAGGAAAGCGACGATGATCGAAACGACTTTAAATTCAGAAAAGAACGGAAATTTACCACATAAGGAAGAATTTTTGCATTTGAGGACAGACCCTGAAATGCAAAGTAAGTTTTCAATGTTACCTATCATCAGTTTTGTAGAAAATCCTAAAATTTTCGATTTTTCAATTTTTTTACGCCAGGGTAGAGTACTATAATTGTTTTCGATATTTCGAAAAAATCTTCGAGTTATTAGTTTGACTATTAAAAATGAATGAATTCGACTTAATAATTTGAGATTCTTAATAAAACAATATTAAATAGACTTATACATGTAATGGAGCTCCGGAGCCTAAAGATGTTAAAGCGATTTTTTATGGATGGGATCATCGATTGCCCGGAATGAAAGTTTTTTTGGGTTTGAAATTCACGCGCCGAATAGCTCCTACACCTAAATTTTTAGGAGCCAAAAATCTGTAATTGTAGAATAATAAAGTTTAGACTGTTAAATATGATTAAATTATATGGAAATCCAATCAGTTGATATGTGTTAAAAAATAAATGTCCAAAACTCCATTTCCTACCAGTGTTTTTTGTACAAGCCTCTTTTTACCTGTACAAACATCATCTAGAAAGGAAAGTTTTTTGTGCACAAAAAACGCGATTTTCGGGGTATTTTTGCATAAACCTTCTTCCAGATAGCATATTGTTTCATGTCCTTTGTGTATAGTATAAAAGTATAGGGTATTGAAGAATACAGCTTCTGTTCTTATTCATTCTCTTGACTCCTATCCTTCCCATGTGTAGCGCGTGAAAAATTTTCCAGTTCTGTAATTCTAAAATGCTGGAAAATATATTTAAGGATAATTTATTGAATAAACATAAGGATCAAATTTTCTGTTCGAAAACATGTCTTTATCATTCTGCAATTAAAAATAATATACTCATACTTTTATAAGTTTGAAAAACTTCAAACTACACTTTAAATTTCTGAAATTCGCTTCCGTGATCTTTATGAATTTGAACTCTGCTTCATGTTTAAAATTATAGTTACAAGTAAACTTATTGAGATTTTGACTTTTAAAATGCTAACATTATCTTTTTCATGTCGATCCCCCACATTTTTTCACTTCGAAAATTTTTTCCCCAAAAAGTTTGTTAAAAAATATTTGATACATTGCGAAAAAGAATTGTAAAATGAAATCAGGCGCGAAAAGCTTAATTTTTTTGTGTGTTTTCTGAATCTAAAGCCTGCGAAACACTTAATTTAAATCTGAATTTGAATGAAAATAATAATAATTCACTAATATCGGAATTTTTAGGAGCCAAGTGGCTCCTAGAGCTAAAATTATAGCAGCCATTTCCAGATTTTTAGGAGCACAAGCCCCTAAAATGACTAAAAAGCCTGCCAAAATGTATAGAGGAAGGGTCCTTGAAGAAGAAAAATTTCGATTTTTCTGTTCAAAAAGTCCGAAAACGATTTGAAATGTTAATTTTTGTCCAAAAAGTCGTATAAAAGTGTATTTAAGGTATGAAATTTACATTTTTGACTGTTTTTGTTCGTTAGTGACCACTTTCCACCACAAATTGATATATTTCACTTTTTGACCAAAAAGATGGTGCTTTTATGGCTAGCCGATTTCAGTCTTTTGATTGACAAATCTCCAGCTATGTGGCCGACGATTTCTGGCAGAGTTTTTGTACCACTTTCCACCCACCCCCTATTACATGTGGGAATAGATTTGCCCTTGAATTAACCGCTTGCACCTATATAGAATCGTTTTGCATATCTTTTCGTTCTCATTCATCTCCGCCGATAAAGAAAATATTCCCTATTCTAGACGTCTATGAAATTTCTCCCCATTTATGTGCAAGTTTCAGTATTCTCCGAAATTCCAACTAAAAATTACTGTTTATCGAACAGAATAATATTGAAATAAATGGAGTACTCAACCAACTGTATGAATTCTTTTCACATGAAAATTTCGCGTTTTCTCTGTGCTAGATATCAGGCAGGCTAATAAAGTTGCGGGAAAAATGAAAATCAAATTCAGTGTTTTACTTTCTACAAAATTGAAAAAGCCCAAACAACGCATGTTATTGGGTGGGAAGTGACATAATAAACCCTCACGGAAATTGTCGGCGATATGACTATCCATATGGTGACCCTCTCAAGATTTTCTAATCCTATGGTAGCCATAGGATAGAGACCCCCATACTTTTGGATGGAAAAAACTGGAAATGTCAATTTTTGATGAAAAATGATAATTTTTGAAAAAAATGTTATCTAGAATTCCGATTCTTTTAGCACTTCGCGCCACTCAATGCATTTTTACGGTTTTTTAGATGAAAATTACTATTTTTGACCATTTTCGGCTTTTTTCGAAAATTTTGGGCAATCGATGACCCTCTGCCACCAAAAATTCGTTTGACCCCCTAGACTTCGGAGCTTCGTTAAACTATCGTTCAATTTATATTTAGATGCCGGTGTGTGAATATAAAATTGAAACTAAGTATTTCCAAAATGTACTTAAGAAAATGAAAAACTAATAATATATCGAATTATTATCCTTAATATATAGCTTATATTCTGCGTTATAAATTTTTCACATAACAAATTTTACTATATTAAGAAATTCGCTGCGATCCAAATTCTGTACGATAATTTCCTAAATTTATTGGCATGTTCTGAGAAATTGATTCTACGTTTGGAAAGTTTTAAAATAATAATCTTGAAAAATTTAAATTTTTTTAGATTAATTATATAAATTTTCAAAAATTCTATATTTTATGGTCAGCGTAAAGTTTTAAATGTCAACGCAATTTATATAATAATACCGACAGTATAACACGGTAAAAAGTATGGTAGTTCAAAAATTTTTACATCTTATTCCAAGAAACGTGAATTCAAGTGTGAAAAAATGAATTTAGTGTAGGGAATTCCCTAAATCTGACTCGAGAAAACGGTAAAAATCTTCCTGATGCTATATTTACGACTTTCTACGTTATGAATCCGTTAAATTTTTACTCATCAAATTTTCTGAAACCTGAAATTTCATATTACATATTTTACGAGCAAAAATTTCCAAAGACTAGCCGTGTAATTTAAAAATTGTAAATTTGAAAATGACGGGAAATGCCAAATTATTTTATGCGAGTTTTTGAATTTAAATTCGACATGCCGTAGATATTTATGTATATCCGCACATTTACAGGTCCGTTCGTCGTCGTTTCGTCCATACCCGAAATGTCTAGCCCTTATCAAAACGACGACGACGTGCCGCCGTCTTTCCCTCCGCCTCCTTTGCCCAGCGTGGCCCTAGCCGCCGTCGTCGACGACGAAACGTCGTCCGATTCCGTTTTCATCGCCGACGATCAAGACAACAATAATAATAATAATAATCAATCTTCTTCGATCGAAATCGATAATTCTTCGTTTCATAAACGGGAAAAATCGAATGATAGTACTATTTCGCTTTGTTCTTTATCGTATACGAACGTTCGACAATCGGAAAATGAAGTACAACTAAAATCGTCGCCAAATTATCGATCTTCGTCTATCGACGGCTCGTCGTCGAATATTTCTGATACCAGTTCGGCCACCAGCCCCGTACCGTCGCCCTACGGCAACGTTTGGCGGCAGCGATCTCCGACTTTAGCCAGCAGTGATTTATTATCGGTAACGGTGCCGCCGCCGCGACCTCCGAAACGTTCTGGCGCCGCATCGTCGAATTTAGCGCAAGGTTTTGTTTCGAAAGAACCGGAACTGCATTTGATGTACAAAAATGAAATATCGGTCGCCGAGGAAAATGATGACAAATACGATAAACCGAAAACTTACAATAGTAGGAACAAAAGCTTAGAAAAAATTGCGGAATATCGCACGCCGTTCAACGAAAATCAACAAAACGACGAATCGTATTCGTCGGTCAAAATTCCTCCAGTAATTTTTATGTTTTGGATAAGCGTCCTTTTCTCAACTTTTTTTAATTTCATGCCTAGATATCTAAAAAGTTAGATTTCGATTTTTTGCTGTAAATTGATTAACGAAGCATCTGTCTCAATTTTTTAGATTTTAGACCAAATACGAAAAATCTAAGCGGATTTCCTGAATCTAATTAAGAATTTCATACAAATCTAAAATGGTTATATACACCACTACTCTGCCAAAATCCATATAACATCTATCCCCCTATTCTGTTGACGGTACAGCCTCAGGAGAATATTTTCCTCGAAATCTAAAATCACATACATAGTAATAAACAGATGAAACTTGAAAATTTCGTGAGTTTGCATTTCGAACTGGCTCATTTTTTGGGCATTGTTGGGGTGTGATTGGAGTGAATATGTGTTTTGTATTTTCACTTCAAAAGTATCACGCTACATGAAAAGTTAAATATTTCAATGGCTCAAAATATATGAATTTTCGTTCAAATATTCGGAGTTTCCGCTAAAGCTTGAGACGATTTAGCTTTACTTGCACCAAATTACTTGTCAGCTATTGCGACTGATTTTCCCATATTTAATTGGTGAAAAGTCGACCGGTTTACGGAACTTATATCTTTAAATATATATTTTCTGTGATGTCGCTCATAAAAAGCTGTCGATTGTTTGTTTGCTATTTTGACGTTGAAAACGTCGATTTCTTCTAGGATGAAAATCTGACCCATGTTTTTGTATTACGAACAATTTTAGATGAAGTAAAGTTGAAGGCTTGAACAGGTTCAACTTGAATGATAAGAATTTTTTTAAATTTTCGTTACTTTTTCCACCAGATCCCCGTTCCTCGATCCAGCTTGCCAACGGAAAATAACAACAACAACGGAAATATTTATAGAAACGTCGTCCCGCCGTCAAAATCGTTGTTTGCCGCCGGCGATTCTGTAAACGGCGGCGTTAATCGCTCGAACGCGCCGCCGGTCGTCGATAGATCTTTGAAACCGAATCGCTGTCATGCGGAGTCGGCTGGCGCTTTTGTCAATTCACCTAAAGATTTTACGCCTTATATCCCCAGTCGCTTGCCGAAGCAAAGATCGAGTAACCGCGGCGGTGGACCGTCGACTAATCGCAGGCCACCGTTGCCTTTGCCGCCGTCAGCTGGAACGTCGAGTTCGGAAACGCCGCCGATGATCGATTTGAGTAGAAAACAAAGCTTCACGAGGAGGTAAGGATTATGCATTTTTAGCATTCAAATTTTCGGGAATTCGGATTCTATGCATAAAAATGTGAAATCAGTTTTGTCACTAATTGGGTTTAGAGGCATTTCTACGTGTTCATGTACATAAAATTGTCATTTGAGCATTTTGACTTGTGAAATTTTTGAAGTTGACCTTCATTGAACACGGCTAATTTTCTAACGATTTTGAACATCAACAATCTTTACAGCTTAGGTCACTTTAGCTTAATCTCCCGAAGAAAAATTCAGCTTCTTGAAATTAAATCCGAATTGATGTTCTTGGCTGATTTTATCGAAAAAGGCATTATTCAGTAAGGTTGGATGCTTGAGAGTCAAAAGCGCAGCCTGTTTCAAAAGCGCAGCCGAAAATTTCAAAAGCGCAGCAAGTCTTTCAAAGGCGTAGCAAGTGTATATTCAGCGTCTTTTGTCTTCTGTTCCTATTGAACTTATTAGTTCGTGAAACAGAGCCACTTAAAGACTTATTGACGTCATTAAGTCTTAGTATAAGCTAATGAAATTCTGATTTTTGTTCATCTCTTTACTAAACTGTAAGGCATGTCGGAGGGCCACCTTTTTTGAAATGATATTTTTTCTTAATTTTTTTACAAACTCTGAAAACATCATTTTTGTATAGAATGTCACAAAATTTTAACCAAATCAATGTCTGTATTTGCTCAGAAAAATATGGAGAATAATGAGACACAAAATAAAGAACAGAGAGAGAGGCTGATATGAAACAATAAATTTGCATAAGAAATCAGGCGCGCTTTTAGAGATTGATTTAAAGCATGATGCGCTTTTCCGAAATTTATTTTAAAGTGTTCACAGTACTTCCACAACATTTTAGTGACTGAGTTTCCAAAAATTCAGATAAAAAAGGCAGTTTAAGTTTACTTCGCATGTTATATATTTACCTATTTTTGGAAACGTGATAGATCCTGAAAATTTTTTTTTATTTTAATGAGATATCGTTCATTTCTGTTTGATATTTAAAAATTGTGTATCTATCATACATGCACAAGTATCATTGATCAGGGTATTTCGTCGAGTCAATGAAAATTCAATAATATCTTTTTAAAGATCATAACATACGAAAATTTATAACTGGCTGCGCTTTTGAAACACTTTTCCACAATTGGCTGCGCTTTTGAAACACTTTTCCACAGTTGGCTGCGCTTTTGAATTTTTTAGCATTAATGTATAGACAGCATTGCTGCGCTTTTGGACTTTTTGCATGTGCTGCGTTTTTGAAACTTTTGCTGCGCTTTTGAACCCTACCAGGTTGAATAGAGGCTGATTTTTTCTTATTTCCTCGTGAATTTACATTTTTAGCAATTGAGTGGTTAAGGTGGTAGGGAGGGATATTATGTCAAAAAGAATTTTTGTGATTACTCAATTATTACCATTACTGATCTATATATTTGTAAATTCTTTAACTGATAAAGTACAAACTTCGCAGTTTTTCTCAATTTGAACCTTTTCCGCGGGAATAAAATTTTTTTTCATTTTTAGGCGCGAAGGATCGTCGTCGAGCGTAAACGAAGTAAAATATGGATCAAATTTGAAATCAAATCCTCGCCGGAGAGAACCGATCATCGTTGAAACGCCGACGCTGCCGATCCAGGTTAATTTTACAAGTTTCACTTTTGAATGCAGATTATTTTCCTAACAATCTTTCAAAGGCTTCCTACGCATCAAAATAAGGCGTTATTGTTGCAAAAATTGCTCCAAATGTACAAATTTTATAATTCAATTTCTTTTCTTTTTGAGCAATGATCATCACTGTTAACAACTATGCTCGTCGGAAACATGAAGATCAAACGATTCCTACAGGGGCTCAATTTTTTTTGAAATAGCTTTGTAATGATTAAGTAGGAAATTTTCCTATCCATACTGTTGTTTGCTGATGTCGACTTAACTACGCAGGGCGACCAAAAAAGGGAAAAACCGAAAAAGTCTGCAGTACCTTAGCCAGTCAAGCTTTAGTGATCTGATTTATTCATCATATAGCTTATTTATTCTAGTTTCTTACCTTAAAATTGTATGCCTTTAGCTAGAGTTAATTTCTACTCTTTGAGCTATAATCGTTAATTTTGATAATTATTATTAAAAGTAAAGTTTCCAGGAAATTTTGATGCTTTCTAAAAATTCCTACTTGTCTTGATGATCTCATCGAGCGTTTTTCATTCGGAACTTGACTCTTCTTATTTTCCTTCGAGTTCGATTTGCAATCTATCAATAAATGATCTATGAAAAGCTTTAAAATTTGTGTTTTTGCATTTATATACCAAAGCGTCTATGAATTTTGAACATGCGGGGATGCAAAATAATTTTGCTATCGAACGCTAAAGTTCCGGGGCATTTTTACATTTTTAGGTGGGCTTACTGTAGTTGTAGTTCGCAGGTTTTATGTTTTAATTTTTTCCAGAACCTTAGTAATTTAGAAATTTTGTATACATTTCTCTTAAGATCGATTATTTGGAAGTTGAAAGCCCTTCTACGTCGAAATCTACGGCGAACAACGTCGCAGGCGGCGCCACCGTCGTCGATCATCACAATGTGTCGCCTCAAACGCCCGCCGCAACTAAGTCGACGGTAAACGACAGCGGCGAAGCGAAATTTTCCTACGTTTTAATTTGCGAACCTAAAACGCAAGCTCTATTGAAAACGAAATTCGAACAAGACAAATTGTACAAAAAAGGCGGCGCCGGCGGAACGTTGGGAAAAAATTTGCAAATTTGAAAAGTTTTCGAGCAGAGAATTTGAAAAAATTGGAAAATTTCGCGTTTTTTGGCTAAAAGTTAGAATCTTGATATTTTTCTGTTGTCGTGTATGAGAGAATAATCTACCTTCTTAAATGGTGCCTCAACCTGAAATTCGTTACTTAAAAATTTTCTAGCACGGCTCACAAAAATTCAACACTGCATTCGTCTGCACACAGAATATCGAATATTAGATCAATTATTAATTTTCTTTTCAATGCTGTAATATGCGATTGATTCCCTATCAAACGGCTTAAAAACATCAATGAAGTTTTTCCTCAACAACTTTGAATCTGCTGTAGCAATTTTGATGAGATTTTTAGCATCACGTGTGCCAAAAAATTCTACATCAATTAAATATCATTTCAGAATTAACAATCGAGAGAAATGCTGATTATTTTTTGCAAAAAAATCCTTTACTCCGAAAAATTGTGTGAAATGCTAATATTTCATAAAAATAATAACACCCAATAGAGAAGTTTTTCCTAATCAACATGTGAAAATGTATTCAAATCGACAGACTTCAACGAAAGTTATACAGCAAAGAAACAGCGAGTTGTTTTTGGAGATATCCCTTCCCTTTTCCATCCTTTTCATTCCCGAAATGTTTGAAAATGTCAGGAAAGAAGTTACGGTTTTGGAGCCATAACCTTCATGATTCTCTTCGCTCGTTGAAACTTTATCGTTTGTTACTTTTGGTAACATATCTACAATTTTTTTACTTACTTATTATAGTCGCAAGTGCCAAAACTTAATTTTTTACTGCTTTTTGTATACTTTAACGCTTATAACGATGTCGAAGCGATAATTTTGTTTTTTTCGTAGTTTTGCTGCGCATTTCTCGGTTTTGTATGTTTTTGAGTACTTTTTTGATAAATTTTATTCTTAGTACGGCTGGGGTAGAAATATTTCATAAGAAGTCTTTTGAAAACCTGTGGCATTCGAAGAATTGCGAAACTGCAACCCCTATTCAACGAAACGCAAAATAGCAAGACTCAATACAGCGATTCTTAAAACAGCGGTCTCAGAAAATGGGAGAATAGTGATTGGGCATGGTAGACGGTTTGGTGCGCGGGCTATTTGGTCCTCCATTCGAATATCAATCGTCAGATTTCTGGCATCACTTCATAGCATGTGTTTTCACAACTTCTGGTTTGTATATTATTAACATATCTACAATGCATGTTTTTTGTTTCTTTTTTCTTTTATTGACTTATTTCTTTTTATATTCTTATTTTGAGCCACTTTTTGTTTAATTTTTCAGGTTGTGTACTCTTGTTATATTTTTTACCTACTTTTTGTTAGATTATTTTAGTTTTCGTTTCCTTATTATTTGCTTTTTGTTCTGCCTATACTGCAATCATTTTATTCATTTCATCTTATTTGCTTATTTCGTTTTGTTTTATTCATTTCATTAATTTAATTTTTTGCAATTAAGCTCCATATAGAAAAAGCTTTAATGGGGAATCCTTATGATGATTTTTTGTTTTCGTTTTTTCAAACGTTTCGCAAAAATGTTTCTCAGACAGATATTTTTTGTGATTTTGGAATGGTACCGCAACTCTGCAGCACAAAAGCATGTGGAACTTGGATGGTCAAATGCAAATAGACTATCTGAACTAGCAAAAACGATTTTAATATACCTAATTTGCATATTTATTATAAATATGATAGGTGCGTTTACTCTAATGCATAGAACTTTTTACTATTCGCTATATTGAGATTTGCTCTTTTGAGACGACGTCGCTGTTTTAAGAATCACTGTTTTTAGACACTATTTTGAGTTCCGCCGTATAAGAGACACGCCACTACAAGTGCTTACGAAATGCAGATTGCCTTTCAGCAGATTGTAACAATATTTTCATAGTTGACGGCAAACTTTTAGCGTTTCTACTGTAACTCAAATGATTGCAATATTTTTATATTTAGGAACTGAAAGAATTTACGAATTTGGAAAAAGATCAGAAGTACAAAATTCGCTTATTCTACTTACTGAATTGAAAAATTTCCTATACAGCTTCTCCTTGCATAAGTTTGGTCGTTGAATTTGGATTTTGAAACAGATATTACTCCTGAACAGTGAATCGACTTCTTGGCTTTTAAAATTTTTCGTCAATTACAGTATAATAAGGACATGAAATCGATACTTTAAGCGTACACGTCCGCAAAAAGTATCATTTATGTATCTTGTTGAACAGTATAAATCAGAATAATTTGAAAAAGAAGTGCCATCTCTTCTCTTCTAGACGTGTACGCGACAAAACCAAGCCGCTGTATATAATTTCCCTCGATAATTTATGGGCTTTAATTTTATGCAAATGAACTTCGCCCATGTTAAATAGAAGCAGGTATACAGTTTCAGCGAGCGGTTCAATTAGTTGTCTACTGTTGTTCAAGTATCCAAAGACTCCCTGCAGACCTATTGATTGCTTGTGCGAGCACAAGTTCCTCGGAGCCGGAGTCTGTATTTTATGATAGTATGATAAATAGAGACCATTTACAAAATGCGCCAGTCGTGGAACATATGATACTCATTTGAATAATAAATGACATGTAGATAAATTAATTCCTGATCGAATCTTGTCTGTTTGGGTTGTTGCTACTGTCCGACGTTCTACTATAATCTTAAAGTTCGCAATTTTAGAATACTGTAAAAAATTATGAATAATCACGTTGATTGATTAACTGATCATACAATTATATTATAGCCTGTCATCTTAGGATGTTGCTAGGTTATAAAACTGGAAAGCAAGTCGTATTTCATGATCAACTATTAATTCATACGTCAGATGATACATGAGCGCACTCGACTTTTGTATTTTTACTGAAAATTTTTATAGTAATAGTTCTGTGTAGAAGGTGTTCACGGCAGAACTAATTTTTACACTCTATCATTTTATAAAAAACGGATTATAACATTCCAATTAGTGTGCATTCACCAAACGACGGCATGTGATATTTCATAGTCGGGTTCCATGGCCATCTCCGGTGAAGTTTTTTGTTCGTTTAGCCTACAATAAGCATTGATTGATGAAATTTTGGAAATTCTGTTCTTGCACTGTCTGTACGCTGAATTGATGCAAACTTCTATGACGTGATCACATTTTTCTTGAACATGAAGATTTTGTGGTCATTTTCACTGTGCCAAAAATTTTGCTGTGGCAGAGGCAATAATAGTGATACGATCGCACGTGTTGAATTTGTTGCACCCTATTGTATACATAGTAGTGGACATAAATTTAGGAATCACAGTTCACAATGAAATTATTGGTATGAAATTCGTTCATTTTTCAACATTTCGAAGCTAACAATTCTTTTTACTATCCTTAATCGTCTTTAAAAATCTATGAGATATTTGTTTATTCTATGTAAAAATTCATCTACTGGGAACGAGCTGTTGGACACGGTCGAGGGTTGAAGCCCTTTACCGGACACTATTTATTCTTACTTCGCGGCACATGTGAGATTTGGGTATTCGACATATTTATGTGAAAAGATGAAAAACAGGTTACCGAAATTAGCCGACCAAGCTGGAGTTTTCGGATATGGTTCCTCGGGTAGCCCATTAACCCCAGCTTTTCGGCTTAAAATTTCACTTATTAAAAAGTGGTAGTATACATACCGTGAACTATGTTCACTTGCAATAAACCACTGCTTTTTTACGCCAATTTATTTCATTAGTTAAAAAATCACTCTGTATACCTTTCGTAAATGAGCCTTTTCTAATGAAAATTGAGAGGAACACAGAGCAGTAAACTTCCGATCCACTTTGATAATCAGGAGGCAGGAATGGAGTTTGGATTAACGTTTGCAGTTTTCAGAAATTGCACATATAGTCTGCTTTTCTTGAAATGCCTCTAAATAATGAAAGAGGAAAGCAAGTAGTATGTCAGATTTTCACGATTTTCTGATAAACAGTATACCATATAGGACTAAAAATTTGTGAACGTACTGACCTCACCTTTAAAAATTTTTCGAATGAAAAATTTGACGATAAGAGATCTATGTAAACGATTTTGACGACAATACTGATTTGTGTCACTTTTTTTATTTGGGAGCAGTTTATAAAAAACAGAAAATGGTACTTCATTTATTGGAAGACTAAAATGGATGATTGTGTAACCTGTGTCGCACCGGGTGGTAGCTCTGCTCTACCACCAACTGCACAGCTCTGCATCGCCTGAGCGAGTGCAGCAGTGCATGAATTTGCTTTCCCGATTCCTCGAATAGAAAATAAAATTTATGATTCATCGAACATTGGTGCATCAAAAACCCCAGTTCATCGAAAGTGCATATAAAAACAGATTGATTTTTTTGAAACGTCTGTGAATTTTATCGTAAATACTATAATTTCAAAATAACCATATCTGATGATATGAAGACTCGGCATAGGCTTTGGCTTAGGATTAGGCTTAGACTTAGGCTTGTGCTTAGGCTTAGGGACTTAGGCTTAGGCTTAGGCTTAGGCTTAGGCTTAGGCTTAGGCTTAGGCTTAGGCTTAGGCTTAGGCTTAGGCTTAGGCTTAGGCTTAGGCTTAGGCTTAGGCTTAGGCTTAGGGTTAGGCTTAGGCTTAGGCTCAGGCTTCTTTCAAGGAAACGGGAATTTTTGAAAAAAAGTTTTCGATGAATCGAAACTTTCGAGGAATCAGGTTTTTTGGTGAATCGGGACGTTCGAGAAATAGGGGCATTCGATTAATCGACGCACAATCAAATGGATGAGTTTTAACTCAATTAACACCAAGGTTCTGTGAATAGTGATGTAATTAAGCGTTTTCATTGACTATTTTATTCTCTTGAACGTTTTTTTCGTTGGAATCAAAAAACAGTCAGTGAAAAACCAATATGAAGTGACTTCACATCGAGTCACGCCATTCATTTTGTGGATTTCGAACGCAAATGAGATTCTACTACATGGAGTAACTAATTTTGCTATCGAATAAAAGAAAGACTGCAACTCGGATCTGCGGCGGTTTTCAGGCGGGCGATTTTTTTTCAGACAACCCATTATAATCAGAAGTTTGTATAATCCACAGTAAAAGCTGAAGACTGACCCCGCTATTAGCATTTGAAAATATTGAGGTCTACATTACCTATCTCCATGCTTAATCCGTTCAATTTGTTGTTTACTTTATTAGAATCTTTCTTCAGCCTCTAATTTCCGGCATCCTGCGGAGACCACATCTTCTTTTTCCTAAATGGGAAGATGTGATAAAAAAATTATACGCCACACGAACGAAGCATCGTCATTTTCCCCCGGAAAATCCAAAGCAGAATATGCAAATTAGGCTACTTAGAATCTTCCATTGTTGTCCTATATTGCGCATATTTGTCAAGTTTTTCGGCTCTAGGCGAAAAAAACCGCCGCCTCATTGCGGGCTGCAATTATAGCTCGATTTTTCTCCTGGAGCATTTTTCTTTCCCTTCCTTTGAACCGAATAGTTTTCGCTTCATCTCGACGCTTTTACTGCGTCCCAATTTCCATAGCATTTTTTTGGCCTTCCCCCTCGCTCTTTCATTATCCGTATAACGATCCTCGTTAAAGGGTTTAAGGGAGGTGAAGCCGAAAATAGCTTTTAGGCTTAGGAAAATGAGCCGAAGATGTTTTTTTCTTTAGCGTGAAAACGTCAATTGAGACGAAATCGCATTATCAGGTCGATTGGTTCCAAAAAATTGCAGAGATACAGTAAGATTAACTTGTCCTAAACAGATAATGTTTTTGCATGTTGCGAAAATTTATTTACTTGATCAAAGTGTAGCAGTATAGAAATAGTTTGTTATTTTGGCGCTGTTTGAAATTGGCAGTGTTGACCCATTTTTGGATTTACTGTAATAAGCATAGATACATACTCGACCCGTAGCGCTTCAGCCTCTGCGTCATTTTAGACAACATTTTAAAGAAGTGTCTGCATTTTTATGTTTAATAAATTCAGTGGCTGAAACGCTATAGTTCTCTGAAACAACAATATTGCTCAATCGATACTCAATTATAAAAAACTCGACTTTGAGGCTCAAATGACATTGGTGATTGAACTGACACACTATCATTATTTTCCAGTGTTTTCTACTGTATTTACTTAACCAATTATTAATCTCTACTTTCAAGCTAATTTATGAAGAATATGACATATCCATTCAATATTGGAAGTCCTCATTTCGATTGTATGTCGATTCATCGAATGTCCCTATTCCTCGAACGTTCCTATTCACCGAAAATCCTGATTCCTCGAAAGTCCAGATTCTTCGAGTGGTGCTTAAGATTTTATCTACAAAGTCCCGTTTTAGCGAAAGTCTCGATTCCTCGAATTTTTTTTCAAAAAATCCCGTTTCCTCGAAAATAATAAATGTGCAGGTTTAAATTTACCATTTGCTAACGTGAAGGTTCCCACGACATGCTAAGCCTAAAGCCAGAGCATTCCAAAAATGATCAGAAATGTACATGAATGGCCATCAACAAAAAATCTCTTAATGCTGCTGAATCTTCATATCATCAGATATGGTAATTTTGAAATTATAATCACGATCAAATTTACAGACGTTTCAAGAAAATCGATCTGTTTGTATATGCACTTTCGATGAACTGGTATTTGTGATGCACCAATGTTTGATGAATCATAAATTTTATCGTCTTTTCGAGGAATCGGAACTTTCGAAGAATCGGGAATTTTATCCACTTTTCGAGAAATCGGGACGTTCGAGGAATAGGGATAGAACCTTCATTTCAGCACAAATTTTGCAAATTAACCTTTGCATAACAGTTGTATAGAATTTACGGCTCTGCAAGAAACTTATTTTTTTCTTAATTGTAATCGACAGTGTTTTCACTGGTTTAACCTTTCATCCATTATTAATGGATCATTTTTTGTCGTTTTTTGAAATTTCTCAAGTAAGATTTAGAGCATTCTGAAGAGAAAAAGAACTAAATTTACTCTTACACTCTGGTGACAGCGTGCTGCAAAGTTGCTATCCATGGATTTCTTTTTTTTGCTTTCTCATAGCAAGAAGTGAAAGTGCGGTTACATAAATGTGGTTTTTCAGACTGATAACAATACTGTAGAATCTAATAATCCAGACATTTTCATGTGCGACTTTGGCTGGTCAGTTTACATATTTCGTGCTATACGAAGATCAATCAATATTCAGATTTTAACTAATTTCGTGGCTAGGAACTATCTCTATGCCGTTTTTTCACATCCAATGTGGGATAATCTACTAGAAGCTGAATACATGTATATCAAACAACTTGAAGTTAACATGGACATCAGCGCATATTCTATAAAACCTGCAATATTTTCAGCCCTGTTTGGTCAAAAAGACGGAAATTTTGTGGAAGTGTGAAAATTTCTTGGATTTTGTTTGCCAAAAATAGCATGACTTTTTAATAATAATGTGACTGGATTATTCGTTCATTAGACACACCATCAGGATTAATCCATAATTGATTTTTCAAATCTGCGTAGCAAAAAATATCACACGAATGCCAGTTACTGAAATGATGTTTTTTGCATGAAAATGAGTGGATGTTTCACAATGGAACATCCATGGAGCAGCAGTGGTTACAAAAGCCATTTTTCACTGAGAACTGATTCAGATCAAAACCAGTAATCGTTGATCTGTAGCTCATTTTTCTTGTTTACCATATTTTTTTGCTTCCCAACGACTCGCCGATCAATCAAAATCAAAATTTTCCCCCAGGTCAAATTAAATATGCAAATTAGTAAGCAATAATATACCGTAATTATGGCCTTCATCATTAATCAACTACATGTCGTTATTTTCGTTGCGTTATTTTTCTCGACGAATCGTCACGTGACTCATCAATCAATGGTCGTCAACCACGATTTGTCGCCTGCGCTCAGCGAACTATTTTTAGACTACGACTCGAACGTTAGACCGCCGGCGGCGATGGCGTCGTCGTCGTCGTCTATCGTCGGCGGCGGCGAAAAACTATTTACGGACGCCAACGGCCCTACGAAAGTCGGAACGTCGTTACATGTGCAAGAAATTTGGCTCGAAAATGACCAAATCGTTTTGGTGGTCGTTTTGACGCAAAAGTGGCGAGACGACAGGTTGGAGTTCAAGGTGATTTCGCTAGAATTCATACTGAACAGCAAGTACGTTTGGCGGTGATTACTGTAGAATTTTGGCCAACCTCATGATATTGTGACATTTTTAGGAATTAAGGTTGACAAATTTGCAGGCAGCAAACTTTGTCAGTGTTTTTCTGTTATTAGTCATTCTAGTGATTTCCAGAATGACAGTAAGAGCTTCAGAGACAAAATTATGGAGTTGCTGAATTCATTTGCGATGTTTATTTCATGATCATATCTTACATCAGCAAGCTCTGTAAAAAAGTTACTGTGAAGTGCAAAAACATAGAACACTTGAACTTACAATAATTTGCGTCTTGAATATTGCTGACGTCACGACGTTCCAGCAAAAAATTTTTGTAGATAATGCTTACTGTAATGCTAAAACATAGTGACTATTGTTTTTGTTCATTCCTAAGTAAATATGAGTTCACGAAATTCACAACATTCCATATCCACATTTGACGTAAGATCTTTTACAACACATTTTGATATGCAGACTGCAGAGGCAATATCAAAATTTATCATTTTTGTAGATAACTGTTTACTGTAGTGATTAAATATGACTACAGTTTAATTACAATTAAATTTTGATGCATAACATTACGACTTCTCAAAACAATGTTTGAAAAGGAATTTCATTTCCACATCTGACACTGTATGGTTCAGACATACACAGGCTTACAGTAATTTACGTGTTGATGCTTGCTGACGTTAAACTTTTGTTGTTCTCTTTCATAACTGTGCGGGCCATATAGTTGGAAATGCTGATTTATGAAAAAAATTCTTCATTTTTCTTTACTGAAATCGCACTGATCTAATGTGGAATGCGGTGACATGATAAAATTTCAGGGAATTCATTAGTAATGTGAACTTCATATCTATTTCTGAGTCTACAAGCAGTGAATATCTAAGTCTGCAAGCAGTGAAAATTAATTACTATGTAGTTTTACTTGATTTTTCTAATGTTAAACTCCATTGAACTTACAATTTGAAACATATTGCACAAAATACCATATCTTATCGTTGTTTGTCTATGGAAATTTCGGTCGTAGAAAACTTATTTCGTCATTTTTGAATCATGAATTTACTGTTGCTGACAAAATTTATCACTAAAAATCGATTTTGATTCTCTCATAAGCAGGTACATTTTAAGATTACGGTATCTGAACAAAGTCGAGTGTAAAATGTAGTTCTCACTATTGAGTTATCTACTTTTCAACTGTTAGAAAAGTACATATTTCAGTCCCCCGATCAATTGAAGGCCAAATACGCCGTTTTGGCGGACAAAATTTGGACTCCCGATACTTTTCCCTTGGACGCCGCCCAATATAGTATTTTGCACGACGGTTATTATCAAATTACCGGCAACGGGACGGTCCGATTGTCAAAAATTTGGAAAATTTTTCTACAAAAATCCGAAGGTGAATTCAATATTTCGAATAACCTTGAGTCAATAAATGTTTCCGATTCCCGTATCGGCCAACAATCGAATGGATCAAAAACGGAAAATTCGAGTCATCAAAATGCAAATTTTTCGACCGAATTTTTGAATTCGTCGATCGAAATAACAAAAGACGAAAACGGCGGGACGAATATCGATCACGCGATGATAAACCTGGTTTCTTTTATATACGATTTCGGGGAAGTGGAATTTTCGTGCCAGGCGACTGGCTTTGACAACTGTTTTACAATGAATCCGAATATTCGGAACAAGTTCCGATATTTCGAATGTTCGACGTTTTCGAATTATCGAATCGGCGACCGAATTCACAGCTCTTTTAGGTGTACATTCGATTTGGTTTGATTCTTTTTTACATAGCAGCTCATCGATAGTTTTGATGAGGAAGAATGATCAGGAAGCACAGTGACTACAGTAAGGAGTGAAATTTCATAAATTTCGAAATATAGAACTTGGAATCATTTTGAATGATTAGCAAAGATTTTTCGTTATCTCAAATTTCAGAACCCTGAAAAAGTGTAGTCAATAATTGTTCTTGCTGATTATTTGGCCCGGAAAAGTTATACATAACTAAAAAATTTGAATGCAATATTAACTGTTTGTATGCAGATGATTAAAGTATCTACTATGTCGAAAATTGGTGTACTGTAGCTGAATGCAACTACGGGAATTACTGAACTAAGGACGTTTGTTGATTTTATTAGATAAGCTTCCAGGAAATTGGATGCTGTAACATACGAGTTGCATGGTCGTAATAAAACAACTGTAAAAAGTTATATGAATACAGTTTTGTGGAACACAATATCAAAAAAGGGCTTCATCCTCAAAGCTTACAAGGAAAATTAGAGAATTTTGAATAAGAAGTAACAAGATCACTACTAGAACAAGAAATTTCTCCTGACTGCTCAAATCATTTGTCCCGTAACTTCCAGTGATGAATTCTAAGGACCGGCAGCCCGACACTTCAGTCCGAGTCCCATTAGTTCTTTTGTCCCCCGTATAGAGCGAATCTACAGCTAGTTTTAGTAAGTTTAGCTGAATCAAGTGCTCTTTTCCTTGTATCTCGTTTAATCTTTATTAGATATATGGTCGATTTATTATTCACTTATTGAAGAACAAGCAAAAAACTATGTTCATCTTTTTTACAGTAGTAGTTAGTTTTGTGGAACAACTGTAATTAAATTTAACCATGTAAAATTTCACAAGTGGTTCATTGCCAAAATTTCATTTGGTAACTTGATCGCTGAATACATAATGTGTAGATATTCAGGTTGGAGTTACTTTTCTGATACATCCTGTGCGATTGAAGAAATTTTGTATTTGTTAAAAGACAACTTGAAAAGTGATGAGTTTTGATTCCTTTTTTTCATAGCACAGTGCAATCCAATGTCACTAAAGCTGAGCAAAGCAGATAGAAGCAGTGTTATGAGTATACGGTGACCACCGAAATTTCGTGATGTTTCTTGGCTTTAAATTGGACGTGATTTCAAAATTGGAGAGTCGTTCATTTTTTGGTATTAGTGAGTCCTATAAAATGCAATATATCGCATGTCTTTATCTACAGTCTGTTTTTTATAGAATGCTTGTATGAAAAAAGAAGAAAGCAAGTGGCATTCCCGAAGTCGTTTACAAAAGACTTCTGCCGTAGGGGTATTTCTTGAAAAAAACAGTAAGGATTAGTTGAGAAGGGTCTTAAATTTCTAGTCCTATGTGAAAAGTTATTTTGCAGGAAATGGTAAAAGTGAGTACTTGCTGACTATACTTTTTATTTAAAAAAGTATTTCGAGATTAGGTCCACGAGATTAAGTTTCCCGGAACCCTCTCGGAATAAGTTTGAGAGAAGATTTGTGGATAAAAGCGCTTAGTGTACGATATAAGTAATGTGGATATCTGTTCTTAAATGAACTATAACACGCCTACTCTCAGAATTTAGACTTGCAGTCAATTTCAATGCAAAATGAGTGAAACCGTTCTTGTTTTTCTTCGTATAATTTCAAATCAATCTTCTGAAATGAATTCTCTTACACTTTCGTACGTTGATAACGACGTTAGATTAATTTCCTCCTTTCCTCAAATGAAAAAGAGAAATCAATTTATTAAACTTGGGAGAGAACTTTTGGTTTGTGCCTACTGTAGTTTTCGTTATTTTTGTGCCAGAGCTATCAAAATGGATCAACACGGGTTTTGTGGATTAATTTTCAATCAAAACGTTATCTGACGTCAGAAATACTCTTCAGACAGATAAAGATTGCTTTTTTATATGCGTTCAAAGATAGACAGATATCTCTTATCACTTGAATACACTTTGATGATGGCGTCACACGATACTTGTTCAGGAACAAGAACACACCCCTTTCATATCATTCATTTTCAATTATGGAGACGTTAAGACCATGATGTCAAAGAATGAAGGCGAGTACTGCCCTTCACATATCGTTTACTCGTGCAGATGCTTTTTGTACGTTACAACAGGTATGCTATTTCCTCTGATGACCAGAAACAAGCTATCTCATGAAAACAATCACGATCCTGTGATTCTCACTATCCATGGAAAATTCATTTTTATAATAAATTACTTTCAAGTGTTCTATTCCGGAACTTATATTGTGATATAGGTTTGAATCTGCATCGAAGTCTACAAGAAATATTCGAAATTCAATCAAATTTTGATGCGAATGTCTTATTCAACTGTAAATTTGGAATCATATTCATTCGATAGTCATACCGCGTGAGCAACAAAAAATGTAAGGATTAGCGAAATGCTTGAAACTTCTCGAAAAATAACTCATGACATCAGCCGTAATTCTGTGGTTCTCATGATCCGACTTAAATCTGGAACTTTCATTCTGACATTAACTTGAACATGTCCAGAAATCCAAAAGCAAGATTCTAAATTCAACTAAATCTTGAGAAAAATGTCTCTTTAGTTTGTTTTTTATAAAATACATCCGAATTCAAAATTGTTTTCATAAAAGTTATCCAGTAAGATTTTTTACCCAAAAAAATCACAGAAGTATGCTCACAAATTCGCAGTGCAATGTGGCATATGGTTCAGCAGAAAATTGCACAAAGAAGGAAAAGTAATTGCTTTACACTCTTCTAGTTAAATGCATTTCAGGAAAAACAGAAACCAAGTGTAGATTTTGGAATCATAAATGTATGGTGCCTTCGATATTCAATTACGGATTTGGTACTGCAACGTTAATCAATTTTTTCCGACGGTCCATGTTTGCATTGAGATTCGCAAACAAGTGAAACTTCATTTATAGGTACTTCATCTTAGGAACTACACTAGATATATAGTCTGTTTTTTCAAATGATTGTAACACAAAAATGCTGAAAGTGTAAGTACGCTTGCAGAATTTCGTCGAGATTATATCGTTTTTGACTGTATGTCAGGAATCGATTAACCAGCGGCGGTAAACTGTGACTAAACTCTCAACTTGACTCGATAACTCTTTTAAAAATAATTTCCGTCCGGTGCGAGAAATGTTCAAAAAAAAAATTTCGCACGACTAAAAAATATTCGCTTTGCGCAAAAAAGCTAAGCAAATGACCAGCGCTGTGGCGCGAAGCCCCGGATTTTGATATTTCAACTTTCCAAAGCACACAAATTGTACCACGATCTTAAATCCCACATTTTTTTATTGAATGAGAACCATGTACAAAATCATTTTCTCATCTCCAACTTTTTTCCTAACAAATAGCCTTCAATTCCGTCAAACTTTGATTGCCACGTTTGTTCCCGTAATACAGTATGGTGTGCGAACGCGCGGTAATTGAACAAGCAATGTATATTTTATTTCATCTTTTTCCGCTTACAAGCATTTTAAAAAAACAGACTATAGACATGTATGAGATTGTACTTGCTGACGTCGATAAAGTTTCTTATGTGACGCAGTCCGATCCCACTCTGGTTTCGAGCAGCTGAGCTGCACCTTAACTTTCCCGATATGTTTTGTGTGTATGAGTTAAGCTGCAGACGGGCTGCAGCTTAACGGCAATGATGTAACATATAGAGTTAAGCTGCAGCTTAAGCTGCAGTTCAGCTAAAGCTTAAGTCTCTGATGACACTGGTCTTTGGTGATCTTCTCTAGAATGATTTAAGCTATTTTTGACTGCAAAGCTTCTTCACTACCTCTCAATGGGATATTGAGGAACCTTTTTTGGAGTGCATTGACAGGCTTAGACAGCATACAGGGTGTCGCAAACCTTCGTTATATGAAAACCTTCTCTTCACACGTAAAATATCGAATCTCTAATTGTGTGGGCAACAACAAGTTTCTCAATGTATGTTTACAGTCACAAAAGAGGTCTCTGGATGTAAATTCTGAAATAATGCATTTTATGTTATAATGCATTCAAGAGCCTATAACAAACTGAATAATGTTACAGTGACAACTTTTCCAAGAGGCCTTGTTTATACTAAAGTTTCCGTAAATGTAAACAATAAATGGAAAAATTGCATATAACTAATCTAAGCAACCAGTCCAGCATATTCAACAAGTTTGCATGCGACCTTGCTGCATCGATCATTTAAAAATTAATGGAATATAGGGCAACATTACTCCATTGGCTATCGAAATGGACCGCTGTATGGGCAGCATCAGGATTCACAATTGGAAATCCTCCCTCGTTCCTGGTGGATTCCTATAAAAGTGCAGTGCGTGCTCGAGCACAAGGATTCCCTTTCAGCATTCTAAACGTTAACAAGAACTGCTTTTCCACGAGAAGACAAATTTTAAAAGTTACAAATTTTTTGGCGGCATAATAAATGGTATGTGTGCGACGCTTATTCATAAAAACCGAAAAGTAGCGCTTCATTGATAGCTATTTCATTTTTGACATCCAAGAATCTTCGTTTGAAACATAAGAGTCGAACGTAAAAAATGGGCTCCAAAATCATTTTACCATGAAATGTGTCTTATAATTAAAGCCTAATGGAATAGAGAAGACTTTTAACGATAAATTTGAAGAGCCTATAAATTTTTCTATTCATTGCTTTCCCCTTCTCTCTCTCTCTCTACTTTAAGCGAGCGTTGATTTGATAAGGAAGGAAAGCCACATGATAAAGAAAGAGGAAAGTAATTCGCTTTCCTCCATTTACACGGTTACTGAAAAAACCATCAACTTTTTTCGTTCTCGCTCAAGAAGAAAAGTCGTCAGGTGTTTGAAATGGCGAAACAACTTCATTATTCTTCGGTTACTGTAGTTTTTCAAACTTGAAGGAAAGTTGATGAAATGACATCTTAGACTTCAATTTTTCAAGGTGAAGTTTTAATTGGTTTATGATGTTGGAAATTAATGATCTTCGAATGTTGGCGTCTATGGTACGTTTCTTATAAAATGCTTGCAAATCGAAAAATGGTAAAATTAGAGCCCTGTTGACGGCACCCTTTACAAGAAGCTTTTCCAGTTGAATTTTTTACTCAAAAATATTTAAAGTTAGTTGAGAACGCTCACAAATCCTCAGTCCTATGTGACATATAATTAAGCAGAAAATTCTAAATATAAAATAGTACTTGTTGCTATAGTCTGTTTTTTATAAAATGCTTCTAAATAGAAAAGTGACATGAATCAGTGTTGTGGCCAAAATCGTTTAAATAGAGCTCTTATTGTAAAATTTTTCAGTCGAAAAATTGTTAAAGGTTAGGTTAGTATGCTCACAAATTTCCAGTCTTACATGATATATTGTCTATTAGCAAATCGTGCTGAAATACTACTTGCTTTCCACTTTCATTATTTGGAAGCCTTCCAAGAAAAGCAGACTATATTTACAAGCATCTAAAAAAACGGACTACAACGCTTAGTGTCAGTTTATGGATTTTATACAAAATTTTGTTCAAGATGCAGGATGAAGATACGTTTATGACAAAAGTCGAAATTCTTGCAAGAGAATGGCTGCTTTTGACGAACAAACGGGTTTTGACGAACCAACTTTTATTTTTGTCAACTATTAGTGTTTCGTGTGTTAAAATTTTGATTTTTTCTCGAAAAATTATCGCCAATAACTAAGACGCATGAAAATTTTAGTGATGTGATTGACGATCGATTCTGCTTTGCACTTGCGAATATCACTGTGAATTCCTAAGGAATCTATGAATTTATTAATCGTGATTATCTTAAGATTCAATCAGTGCTCCAGGAGTCAACAATAGTGTGCTCATTCTTGCCTGATATGGAAACAACACAGAAAATTGGGAGAAAACTGTAATCAGGAGTCGGTTTCATCAAAGAGACTTAAGCTGCAGTTGAGCTACAGTTTCAGCTGTAGCTTGACTCAGTATGTTATACCATTACCGTTAAGCTGCAGCTGAGATTCAGCTTAACCCCGTACATTATAACATTGTCGTTAAGATGCAGCTCAGCTACAGCTTAACTTTTCCGATATGTTTTGTGTCTCAGTTAAGCTACATCTGAGCTGCAGCTTAAAAGTAATGATATAACATACAGAATTAAGCTACAGCTTAAGCTGCAGCTCAGCTGGAGCGTAAGTCTTTTTGATGAAATTGGCCCCAGTTTGCGACGAGTTCAGAACTAATTAGTCTGCACCAATAAGCCCGAGACGTCAAGTTCGTACTTACTGATAAATTTTTCCAACCTTGAAAGTAATACTATGGAGTTTATTATACAGCATGGTCGAAAAAAACGGCTTGCATAAAAATGTTACCTTATAATGAGCAAAACAGATTTGAGGTATTTTCCAAACTTTTCTGGTAGATAGAAAAATTATTCTAGGATTATTCATATATCGGAATTTCATGCATCTTCGAAATTCACAGATTTATTAGCATGTAGAAAATCACTGATTTTTTTGGTGTTCGTTGATTATTTTTCGGCAGGTTTCAGAAAGATCGACAAATTTATGAGGAAATACCAATGGAGATTTCAGTTGCGAATGAAAAAAACCCGTTAAATTGAATCACGAAAATTTGGTTTCAATTAGTAGTAACCAAATTTCAGATGTTTAGCTCTTTTTCAGCATTGAAAATTCTAGAAAAATGAAAATTTTCGTGGAGAAAACAGTGCTTTTAATTTTGATTAACAATAACTGTAGCCATACATGCATAACATGGAAATTCTAATGGGGCAGCCAGCACAGGGGATGGGATAGATTTTTTTCTCTCTTGGTAACAAAAAGAAAGGTCCAAGCAGCATATTCTTGCATTTATGTTAATCAAATATGTGAAACATATTTAAAGTTTTAATGTTACCCCTTTGAAATCAAATTTATAATTTGATTAGAAAAATCGTTAACTACAGCATCATTTTCATTCTTATGACGTCATTCTCTTCTTTTTCCCCTTTTTCTTTCAATCGTCTTCGTGATCGATGCTAGGGGGTCGAATCTGTCGGGAGTCAGCAAGAATCTGCTGAGGATCAATCAAGATCAGCGGGGGGTCCAGATCCCCCAAACCCCTTCATGTGCATGCGGCTGTACTCACTGTTCACTGAAGTAATATTACAGTAAGTTTATATACCTTATATTGTTCATATTAATAATGCTTATTGCACTCCAACTTGTAAGAAATAAATGATATCAAAAAGAAAGTTGGCTATTAATGTGCGCAGCTCAAACTATACTGTAGTCATGTGAAATTTCAATGTTAAAAATTAGAGCAGTACCTGAGCTGTCTGGCGTACAAACCTTGTTGAGAATGGCCTCAACAGCCACCTCATCTACGTTTTGTTGCAAATCGAGAGCATTTTTCCCGTTGGCTCAGTTGCTTAGAGCGAGCGGACGGTAGCCACAAGGTCCCGGGTTCAAGTCTCGGACCGAGTCTAGCTTTACTGAACACCCGAGCGACGTGAACAGGTTGCCTCAATAACCTGGAAGCTTCTTGTGAACTATTTCGAAGACAGTAATTATTTTTTGTCATTCCTTTGTTAGAAAATGAGGTCCATAGGAATAAGGTACGGTAACCAGGAGGTTACAGAATGTCACGGTTAGACGACAACAGCAGATCAAAAAAAAATATTTCGTTGTAGTAACTACCAATTGATTGAGTTTTGGAAGCTTTGCATGGCTCTTTTTCTGTCATTTTTTGTTTTATATCTCGCTAAGCTACTATAATCTCAAGCGATACATATTTGATTGATGTACTCGATACGATCCTACACAGTAATAATTGCGTAATTTATCAAAAAAAGAGAAAAATTTTGGTATTCGTTCTTTTTTCTCATTTTTTCTTTTATAGTCACCTTATGTCTATGACATCATTCCTATTCTCAACTTGTATTATTGTACTTTTTAAGAAGAGTTACACGTACAGTATAATTTTTGAAGCCTAACATTTTAAAAATCCATTTCACGAATTGACAATTCCATCTCCTTAAAACAAGAAAAAAGAAATAGATAATGAAGTCGAGCGTCCTTAGATCTTTTTTATCTCTGGGGCGATTTTTCCAGATAGCGTACTGTAGGTGGAGATGCTCCTGCTGCCGTTTTTCCAATTCGTCCCCGAGGCTCTTATGCATAATGAAATATTATTAGTTGTTTTTTAAAAAGGCACGATCGATTTTGAATTATACAACGTTGGTCGGGCAGGCGGAACAGGCAATCTATTAACACGTGTATGTATGTATTTTCCAGCTTTTGAAGTTTTCCATCTCTCTCAACAATACAATGGAACTTGATCTAAAAAAATTATCCTACTTCGACGTTGGTCGGTGAGGTAGCACGTGATGAAATTGCCAATCATTTTATGCAAATTTCTATCAATATTTCCCGTATTATTTTTGTTGATCGGCGCCGGTCGGCGTAACGAGCACCAACAAGAATCGAACAATAAAAAAGTTTTCAGGATATTCAGGAATAGTTTCACCAAAGCGTTGAAAAATGCCCGGCCTTTGGAAGAAGAGTCGTTGTATAAAACGGACGCCGAAGTTGAAGATCAACAGCAAGTTTTTTACGACGAAAATGATCATCATCAACAAAAAGATAATCAAAACTACAGTATGACGCTCGATATTGAAAAATTACCATTATGTAGTATGATAAGAGCTTTGGATTTTTAGTGACTAGAATGAGTGCTCGGAAAAAGTCGACGTGCGAAACGTTCAATTCGACTAAAGATCAGAGTGTGAACTATGAAAATTTGATTTGGTAAGTTTTGATCAACAAAGGATATATTGCTGCTGCATGCGGATGAGTACCAATTCGTGTGATTTGCAACGTACGATCATGGGTCGTATATAGTCCTTTTAATAAAATGATTGTTAATCAAAAAATGATAAAACAACACTGTCCTGGTACTTTTCCACTACACAAAGTTTCTTCCGGTAAAATTTTCCGCTCAACAAATTATAAACAGTTATTTATTTGCTCATAAACTTTCAGTGCTATATGATGCTAGGTTTAGCGAATAGCACCTGCTTCCAAGTGTTCTTATTTGGAAGCATTTAAGAAAACAGACTAAATGTTTGATCTATCTTAAGAAATCATGAATCCACGAATCCATCAAATACTGCTTGTGAACTTCTGACCTTGCATGGCTGAAGAACAATTCTAACGTTTATTTTCAGACAAATTTTAACGAACAAAAGAATAGTTATACTCATTGGTATTCCGCGACTGAAGGCCTGTATTTGAAAGATTTATCCAATTGTCAAAGTTTGACTGAATTCTTTTGATATTTGATTTAAACATGACTATTTTCGAACACAACGTAGCAAATTTTTTCCCAGTTTGCCAACAAATGTTCATCGTGAATTCTAGTAGATTGATCCATACACGTTCGGTTTTCTGTGTTTCAGATTAAGGTTTATAGGACTAACTTTTCATCTTGCATTTGCACGTGTAACTGAGGCAGAAAAAATACTTCGAACCACCATGCATCCTTCGTTGTTCGATTTTTGAATGAAAAACATAAGACAATTATTACAGGGAAAGTTTGTAAGGTTTTCGTTGAATAGGATTTCTCGGTTTACAGATTAGTGAAGGAAAAAAGCTGACAAAAAATTAATGAACTTTCTAATATTTCATTAGTCTTTGAACAATAAGTTTTTTGGAAAGTAAATCGACAATTCATATCGGCATGCTTCATGGTTCCGCACTTGACAACACCGTGTTCCTAAAGAATGTTATGTCAATCAATGAAAAAATCGGTAAAATATAAAATGTTTACTCAATATAATAACATAGACCACGTTTGTGATCATGAATGGATCATGAATCAATGGAGAAGGGGTTAAATGTGGGCTATTATACTTTTACGCTTTCTGAGTGATCCATGCACAGAATGCATTCAAAAATGCACGAATAACGTATTTACTTCTATCGATTCCACCAGAGCGTTTCATGTTCTTTGCTGTTGAGTCTAACTTTTGATAACTGAACTGAAAACTGAACTGAAAACTGAACTGAAAACTGAACTGAAAACTGAACTGAAAACTGAACTGAAAACTGAACTGAAAACTGAACTGAAAACTGAACTGAAAACTGAACTGAAAACTGAACTGAAAACTGAACTGAAAACTGAACTGAAAACTGAACTGAAAACTGAACTGAAAACTGAACTGAAAACTGAACTGAAAACTGAACTGAAAACTGAACTGAAAACTGAACTGAAAACTGAACTGAAAACTGAACTGAAAACTGAACTGAAAACTGAACTGAAAACTGAACTGAAAACTGAACTGAAAACTGAACTGAAAACTGAACTGAAAACTGAACTGAAAACTGAACTGAAAACTGAACTGAAAACTGAACTGAAAACTGAACTGAAAACTGAACTGAAAACTGAACTGAAAACTGAACTGAAAACTGAACTGAAAACTGAACTGAAAACTGAACTGAAAACTGAACTGAAAACTGAACTGAAAACTGAACTGAAAACTGAACTGAAAACTGAACTGAAAACTGAACTGAAAACTGAACTGAAAACTGAACTGAAAACTGAACTGAAAACTGAACTGAAAACTGAACTGAAAACTGAACTGAAAACTCAACTGAAAACTGAACTGAAAACTCAACTGAACGCTGAACTGAAAACAGAAATAAAAATTCAACTGAAAACTCAACAGAAACTGTAGTCGAAAAGAACTGAAACTCAGTGGCGCTATGTAATGCTCATCTCATACTTCATTCATTTTCAAAAAAGTTTAGGATCTAAAAATATCCGAAGAAATCCTTGGACAGGGAAAAACCATGTATCGGGGACCAAAATTTACTTCTTTCAGGTTTTAGTCCTAACTGCTACGGTTAACCTGAGAAATAGGCGACCACGTACGCAGGCCGTTTACTATTTGCATAAACATATTTTTTCCTCCGAGGCTCATTTGGAAAGAATTGAGCATAGGAAAAACCTTCCCATCATTCCCAAAAATTTTTCAGGGTTTTGCCCCTCTAGTTTCCGAATAGCATTTTTGCCGTTGATTTTACTCATGTCTGGTTCATTACGTCGCAAATGACGCGATAACCTTTCTTAAGTCATTAATCCTTGTAAGCGCTTTGGCATTTAAACAAAATATGAGTTTTCTGATTAGTGGATGTTTATCTGAATCAATATCGATCACAGAGATTTTCATTCATATGTCGTTTCGGCATGGTATAGCCAAGTTTTAGTCAATTACGGTCTCATAAAAAATTAATACCTGCACTAATTTCACATCAATATCAAAAACGAACTGCAGAAAAAAATTTCGATGACAATCTCACATTGCAACGTTTTCGAACTAAAACGTGTCAAAATTCACGTTAGTTTTGTGCTCCGTATTTCAGTAAGTATCAGATGAACATTCTGGCTATGGATATTATTGTTGCGTTTACAGTGGTTCATAAAATGCTTGTTTAGGTACTCCGTGGTCTTAGTGTTAGTGCCACATAACCCAAAAGTGTGATTTTTTCCTAAAATGCTCTCCGAAAAACCGGGCCCATGTATAGGCCATAAACTATATGAAAATTTTGGTTTAAATGAGGTTTCTGTACAAAAATTGTTTATCTAACAATATTCAGATCCCTATTAGACTACTTTTCCTTTTTTCACTTCACAACCTAGTCAACAACATCACACGACAAAGCTAGTCCATGGACATTTTTTATTTCCTCAATTGTGATACCTGTTTTATATTATACCATGCTTGACTACTTTCAGTAAAAAAGTACAATTCCTGATTTGATCCCATAATTCGGATAATTGCATGTATTAATTACTGTACATGCTACAAGTTAGTGATGTAGCCTGTGAAAAATCTTTGTAGGCATTCTCTATCTCTCTCAATGCTAATGAGAAGGGGTTTGATTTCGTTTACCATGTCAAAATACAACAAATTGAATATCGATCGATGGATCTTTTTTGATCAACGAAAAAACATATTTTGAAATGTTGCATCGCTATTTTTGAGTAAGATATGAGTGATTAAAGTTTCATATAAATCTGCTTGATCTGCCAAAATTGTCCTTCCTGCATAAGTTTTTGGTAATGACCAGAATTCAAGTCTGCTTGTTGCGTGTCCAAAAAAAATCTTTCAGAACTTTCCTAGCTGCTCATGGATTCTAAAGGTATGAGTAGGTTGGAATGTCACACGAATTCTCAATTCCACGGGCATCTTTAAAATCGTGTTGAAGCTTTTTAGGATGGAACCATCAACCAATCTTTTCCCGCTCATTCACCCGTCGAGGTACAATCGTTTCGAGGCACCTGGTCAATCTTTGGGAGTTGGTAAGCCATGTGAAGACAACATTCCCGTTTTCACAGTTCGCATTCCTGTCATTGCAGTTACAACCGTCAACGTCGCGTTCTACATCGAAGGCATGTCAACTTTCAGGGCCCAATCCATGGACTACGAAGTGGACATGTACCTGGCCTATTCGTGGTTGGATCATCGACTGAGCCACAATTGCGCCCACCCCATCCTGGTTACCGACCTCAATTTGGCCAATCAAATGTGGTCACCCGATTTATATTTCGTCAATAGTAAATTCGCCTACATGCACGAAGTGACGACGCCTAATTTTATGCTTCTAGTTTATAACGACGGTTTGGTGTTCAAATCCATGAGGTTAGTTTGAGAGTTTCACGGAGGAGTGATTGTCCTACTGACGCTTCTAGTATTAGGCTACGGTAATACCATTTAAGAGTGGGGGCCTTGAAGCAGAACTTCTATTTTTCGGCAGGACGAGTCTGAAAATAGTAGGACAGAAAAATATTAACAATCTGCATCGGAGTTTGAACTGTTTTATGATCAACCTTTCAGATCTAGGCCAACTTGCATCAATTCAGTTCAGCGTAGTAAGTGTGATAGGTTCAGTGGTGTTTCCTCGTATCAACGATTTGACAAAATTTTATTTTCCTCTGAAGTAAGACCCTCAGGAATAGAAAGCTTCCGCTTGCAGCTAAATCTAGTGGCGCGCAAGCTTAATAGTTCAGTAGTAAGTTACTGTGTGGATTTCTAACGATCAAAAATTGCCATTATAACACGTTCACGTGCCCAATGAGCCAGAATTTCATAGTTCAGCGCAATGGACGGAAAACTTTTTTGTAGTTTTCGAGCAGAATCTTCATTTTTAAAGGTTCTGCTACTGAAAAACCTCCAATTTCCCCATGTTGTACAAAGTCTAACATTATTTGTTTATACACATCATTTTAAACATCACTGTATATTTCTGAAACAATGAAACTCTAAACTGGTCCCTCATATGCTTCTCACTTTTTCAATTATCAAACGATTTCATCCGATTTTCTAACCTGTATGTTTTGATCGTCAATCAAGAATCACATGAAGTATACAGTATAACATCGATTTTCTGATCCATCTGCAATACAACTTCACACACGGATTATCTTCATAGAGGTGCAACATAGTCTGAGAGTGCATAAGAATGGGATTGGAACGGTATTTACCAAAATCAGTAGCCAGTGTAGCACTGTGGTAGAAAGCTCAAAACTTGTCGTTTTCACACATTCGTCAATCTTGCTTAGTGAATGACTGACAAATTTGTATCAGCTTCGGCTCTAACCTCTTGGACACTGCTCTTAAAGTAACTTGACAACAGCTGGTTTGACATACGGCGAATTTTACGCACATCAGTAATAGTAAGTAGCTAATATAATAGTATATTTTCTGAAGAAATCAATGGAGAACCTATATTATAGTCGAAGTGCTATTCCAGATACAAAGAAAACATGTAACCTTTTACTGAAACAGAAGTTGACTTTAACGATTCCTAAAAACTTTACTGACAAATTAACTGCTGAATATTTACTTGAGTCGGTTAACATATCAAATGCATAACGTAAGCATGAGCTGATTTAATCAGAATCAGATGAGAGCCTAATTCCTTTTGAAAATACTAACATCAGGCATGATTTCATTAATTGATAATACAGCAAAAGCAGGTTATTAGAATTGACAAACTCACACGTTAGTTCCAGATCAACGAAGTATCATTTGTCAACCGTTCTAATTGTGCTAATGAAATATTTGTTTATTGGCACAAGTGTGCCAAAAAAAACCCTGAGCACAATGCAAAAAAGAAGGGATGCCCTGTCGGTGATCATACAGTTTACATGACTTTTCTGAATTGCTGATTAAGTTATTGTAGACAACGGTTTTTAGGATCAATATCGTGCTATCATGTTTGCTCAAATTGCATCATTTTCCGATGGATCAACAGGAATGCTCTGCCTATATTCAAAGCTGTAAGTATACTACAAAGATATTCTAATAACCGAACAGTATTCACTTTTCAAAAAAAAGTGTTTTAAGCACAAAAGACTTTTCTGAACTCATTCAATTATGAAACATTCAAGTGTTGCATCAAGGTGATGCAGCGTGCTAGAGAATAATACCCAACTTTTCAGATGCACGAGTATATAATGAATCTGAATGTTTTTCTTCAGATGCATACATTCGAAGCGTGGTAAATTTGAGCTGGCACGTGGATATGACCAATGGATTTCCGATAAGCTATAAAACTGACTTGAAAAAGGGCCTCAATGACATGGATCTCGTAAATCAGTCCTGGGATTTTTGCGAGGGACCTTACCCCATGTTTCGTGGAAGTGGTGAGTTTTGAAGGATTTTGTGGGATTACTTAATGTTTTTTTTCTACTCTCAAAATAGTGTTTACTCGTATATTCGCATGACTTAGCTCTTGGTCAATATGTTATAAATTTCGGCTTTGATTCACCCACGTTGCAGGAATGTGGAGCTGCCTTAAAGGTACACTGGTGATGAAACGTAAGCTGCAATTCCACATCATACAAATTTTCCTCCCGACGGCCATGCTGGTCATTATTTCGTGGCTTTCATTTTGGCTCGACGTGCGTGCTTCGCCGGCTAGGATATCATTGACTATTACGACTCTATTGACTTTGACGACTATGAGCAACGGGAATAGGCAAGAATTACCTCAAGTGAGTATGTGAAGTATGATTTTCATGCTATCCGATATGACGATCTTGGGCTTTCCGAACAACTTTTCATGACGAAACACAAAACTTCAAATGTTAATTAGGTTTGACCAGAAGCGTCACTGTATGTGGGAAGTCAATTAAACTGGTCAGTCTTACCTCTGTCAAAAATTAAGATGCGCCAAAATCTCGATTGTTGAATCAGCCAAAATCTTATTTGAACCACCGTGTCATTATAGCGCCTGCCAGTGCAGCCATGTTTCTGCACTTTCAACCGTCGGTCTTACTACTTTGTTGTTTCATCCCACTGTTTTATTTTAGCCGGTTAAGCAACTCAAAATATGCATATTATTTAACATATGCATTGTATATTGTGAATTTAGAAATTTTGTCCAAATGTTCAGTTTTTTCTGAAAACACTTTTTTGGTTTACTTGGTCGAGACATAATCAGTTTTACTGAATTGTTCATTTATTAATGGTTTTGGAAAGTCTAATTTTTAGCGTATCGGGTTTATGGAGAATCAATGTTCAATTTCTATTCATTTATATCATCCAGGAAAACTTATGTCAGTTTGAGAAGGCAAGTAACGTGAAGTATTTTTCTTGAAGTGCTTGTAAATAATAAGTGGAAAGCAATGGGTATTGTTTATATTTTTCCTTGAGTTTCCTCAGTGTATTTGGCAAAGAAAAACGGTGGCTGAATTGAGACATTGTAACTGAAAACCATCGGTTGGCCGTTGCTGAAAGGAACGATGGCTGGAACACTTGACAGTTCCATCATTCCCTCGTACATTAGCAGCAATGAAAATCTGGTGAGATCAACCAAGCTTTGATCGAGCCTAAGTCCATTAAAAAATAAGACATACAATTTGAAATCACATTTTTGGACAGATTTCGATGTTAAATATAGATTGATGTCTATAGTATGTTTTTTATAAAATGCTTCGAAGTAGAAAAGTGACACAAATCGGCACTTTCGTCAAAATCGCTTAGATAGAGCTCTTACTGTAAAATTTTTCACTCGAAAAATAGTTAAAGGTTAGTTCAGTAAACTCGCAAATTTCCATTGCTCTATTGTGTACTGTTTATCAGAAAATCGTAAAAATCTGAAATACTACTTGCTTTCCACATTCATAATTTGGAGGCATTTCAAGAAAAACAGGCTATAAATTGTTACGTTTCGGAACGAAAAATCCTCCTATCCTTGAGAATTGGCGTTTGAGTAAGTGCTCAACTTCTGGATAAGAGCTGAGGCCGCTTTTAACCCCCTTCCGATGTACACTAGTGAGTTAGCCATGTCCTGTTAAATTTGAAATTAGATGAGGGGTTAATAATCCCTTGGGCCGTTACCCGTCCTAGTCCGTGAGTCGGAAGAGAATAAGAATTGGCAGGAGAGATAGCCGGTGATCGACCTTAATGCATGGGCTCTCAACCATCCAAGCTTACCCCAAGTGAATGAGAAGGAGAACTGCTAAAACCAAATAATGAAACTCCAAATTGGTAAACCTTGGGTTTCCCAATTTGAGCTAAGCTAACTACTGCTTTAGAATAGGAGCAGTGGTCTCCTATCCATTATCCTGAAACAAGAAAAATATACACACTTTCTATACCCAACGGTGGGCGTGGTCAATGGAAAACTCGGGTGCAGACGAAAACAAAACTAAACACACCAGGAGCAGTGACTAATACTAAACTGAATAATAAGAACTTACACGCACACCTACCGAAAGTGAAACCTACAGTAATTACCTTGGAATGGTCCACTATATTCGGTCGAGCCCGTGCCTGCGAGCTTTTTTCCAAAGTTGACATCAAATTACTAAATTCACTAAAATCAGCGGAAACACACTACAACAGTCCCGGGTTGCGCCAAAGTAGTATTCTTAATCTCCACTTACACGAGCATTCATTCATTAGATTCTATTTCGCAAGGTCTCCTATATGAAATGCATCGACCGATGGATCGCTGCTTGCCAGGCTTTCGTTTTCAGCGTCCTTTTGGAATACACGCTGGTCAACGTAGCTTTGGGTCGAAAGACCAGCAACTGTTCAGTGCACCGTCATCGCGCCGACGGCCGACGTTCCAGCATCAATTCCCAGCCCAATAATTTTTCACCGGCCGGTTCGACGATCAGTGCTGGCGGTGACGAAAATAATAGCCGACCAGTGGCGCCTGTCGGCGGCTGCGGTCCTTGGTGCAGGTCAAAATTTAAGGTGATTTTGCATCCAAAAGTTTTGGTCGAGGCTTTTTGGAATGATGAATGGATTTTAGTATAGATTATTTGCATCGAGAATTTTGTTTTTTTCCGTTTCGTTTAGCATCTACCAATTCGTTTTAGGCCAAGAATAGAGTATTTACTGGACAGACGATACAAACAGAATACGTAATTTGCATATTGTACACCTTTCCTGTATACTTTATCTTATTTTACCTTTGCATGGCTGTACAGCGATCAGAAAAACTTTTACTCTCTTGCTCAGGATCAGTGCAGGTAGGCTTTTTTTCGTGCGAAAAACACAAATTTTCAAACCGTGCTAGAAAATTTTCATGAAGTTTCCAAATCTTGATTGAATTTTACGGCGTCTTAATCAAAATAGGACTTTTTTTCAGCACACTGAACTTTTTGCAGGTTCATTCACAGCCGTTTAATTTTTTGTGACAGTAGAGTGATGTGAAATCACCATGCTCAGACCTAGCTTATTTATTATGCAATACAAATGTCTGGATGCTTGATTATTATCAGTCCACTTCGGTCTATTACCAAGTGAGCGATTCCCAAGCAAGTGAATTCTCAATTGAGCGATTACTATGTGGATGATTCCCAAGTGACCACATTCTCAAATGAGAAAATTCTCGATTAGGTGCTTCTCAGATGAATGATCGAGAGAACTTTTTTCATTTTTTTCTTTGTCTTATATTTCTCTTTTATGTATGTATTTCTTTTTTTCTTTCGTTTCCTATGTGTGTTGCTCTGTATAAAAATATAAAAAAAAAGAATGCTGGAAGAGAACTTCAACGAAAATGAAGGCATAAGGATAAAAAACGAGAAAAGCATTAGAAAAAAGGGAAATATGAAGAAAAGTGACAAGAAAGAAAAAGCAACATAGACAAAGCAGTGAGAAAGGAGGCAAAAAAATGTGAAAAATAACCAAAGAAAGAAAAAATAATGGGAAAAGAAAAAAGAGGAAGATAAAGAAATAAAATCAAGATGAAAAGTAGGCAAGAATGAAGAAAAAAGTCACAAAGGAGAAAATTAAATAGCAGATAAAGCATGCCGAACTGTATAAAAATTATACGGAAGACTATGGTTATTCAAAATGACAACTTGGAATGTATTATTTCATAAGAAAAAAGAAAAAGTTGATGACAGGGAAAAGGAAAATGAAAGGAAGTAAAGAAAAAAGATGGAAACGTAAAAACATATATAATTAAAAACATAAGCAACACGCACAGATTACGAAAGAAAAAAGAAATGCGTATGGAATATGAAGAACGTGTTAATACATTCTCGATTGCCCATCAGAGGATGGGTCAATCGAGAACTTTCTTTGGGAATAGTTCACACGGGAATCGCCGAGAATCACTCACTTGTGAAACGTTTCCTTGGAAATCGCTCACGTGAAAATACTCTGTCCATTTCGATATGAAACAATTGCTCGAAACGTTGGAAATGCATTTTGAATCATTGAAAACGGCTACGATCTGACTACGACTATTGATGATTTTTGAAAGCTCTGCATGTCTCCTGCGGTCAACCAATTATCCATCTAAAAATTAGTCAACGTTTATTACTGTTATCATCGAAAGAAATTTTTATTCTCTAATACCACACTTATTGCCACTCTTTCATTATTTTTTGAACTAATGCCGTATCCGACCTAGAGAACCTGATGTCAAAAAAAATTCATATCGAAGGTTGTCAAACTTTCCATCATTGTTTATGCATGCGATTAAAACATTTATCAAGATATTACAGTAAGGGAAAATAATTTATAGTGTTTAGTCCTTTCCTGCGTTTCGTTTTCATGAGTACAAATCCTGCTGTGAAATAAGAAGTCCAATCCTTAATGCATGAAGTGAAACTGAATTGTTCATGTTGATGTTTTCAATAACACTATCAGTTCCTTGCGAAAATCTATTGATTTGGCAAAATGCTCTCTTTCTTCTGATATCCCTTTTTTCTTCTGATATCCCATATCCCTTCCGGTTTCAGATTTCGTATCGATTTTTCAAACCTTTAATTTGCATTAGATTAGAATCACAATAAGCACATAAAACTTAGGGCATGGTCAGCTTTCATGTGCTTATTTATCTCAAGCATTTCCGGACAAATAGCTGCATGACGCGTGTCCGTCTTTCGAAGCTTTTTCCTACTATTTTAAAATGAGGTAGGAGATCTGACGTCAGCAAAGTCGGCAATAAAGGAATTTTGAGCAACATAGATAGCATATTTCTGCCACTGCTAACGTTAGACTTTTCTCGTCTGGGTGCATCTCAGATTGTTTTTGTGAGAAAAATTGTTCAGGGATGCTTTCCTCTGCATTCAAAACGCGGAACAGTCAACAGAAAGATGAAAAACGGCGGCGGCACCATCGCCATTCCTGCACGGAGTTGCCAAATTTGCAGCATGAAATATGAAAGATATGCTCGATTAATAGATCAAATTGCTCGATTTTTGGTAAGTATGTCGAATTAATTCTATGGTTTTCTTTTCTTTTCTTTTCTTTTCTTTTCTTTTCTTTTCTTTTCTTTTCTTTTCTTTTCTTTTCTTTTCTTTTCTTTTCTTTTCTTTTCTTTTCTTTTCTTTTCTTTTCTTTTCTTTTCTTTTCTTTTCTTTTCTTTTCTTTTCTTTTCTTTTCTTTTCTTTTCTTTTCTTTTCTTTTCTTTTCTTTTCTTTTCTTTTCTTTTCTTTTCTTTTCTTTTCTTTTCTTTTCTTTTCTTTTCTTTTCTTTTCTTTTCTTTTCTTTTCTTTTCTTTTCTTTTCTTTTCTTTTCTTTTCTTTTCTTTTCTTTTCTTTTCTTTTCTTTTCTTTTCTTTTCTTTTCTTTTCTTTTCTTTTCTTTTCTTTTCTTTTCTTTTCTTTTCTTTTCTTTTCTTTTCTTTTCTTTTCTTTTCTTTTCTTTTCTTTTCTTTTCTTTTCTTTTCTTTTCTTTTCTTTTCTTTTCTTTTCTTTTCTTTTCTTTTCTTTTCTTTTCTTTTCTTTTCTTTTCTTTTCTTTTCTTTTCTTTTCTTTTCTTTTCTTTTCTTTTCTTTTCTTTTCTTTTCTTTTCTTTTCTTTTCTTTTCTTTTCTTTTCTGAATATATTATTTTTTGTAGTTTCCGCTCGGATTCGTACTTTTCAACGCGATTTATTGGTTGAGCTATAAAGAGCAATTGATACAGTATACCGATATTGGCGACCAGCAATAATAACAATCCCTGCTTTCTCCCTCGTTTGCCTCCAAAAATAACGATCTAGAACGTTATTTAGTGTTTAGAAAGAAGAGATCTTCCCCTCAATCAGAAAGAATAACGATAATTTGAAAGGATATTGGTTTTTTGTTTTACTTTCATTTTTTGTACATAAGAAAAATGAGATTTGCAATATAAAAGCAAATAAAAATAAATAAATTCTTAGCATTTTGGAAAAGAAAATAAAAGGAAATTGCCAAGCACTGAATGTTGCGGATTTTATTTTTCCGAAAGGTAAACATCAAGTACAGTAACTTGGTAGAAAAAAATCGGCATTCGAATCGTGCCCGTTCTAATTATTATGCTTTGAGAAAAGAATAAATTTATGTTATTATGAAAGAGAGAGCAAAATTTTCCCACTATTATTCCTCGTCAAAAAGATGACTCTATTCTTGAAAATTATTGGCTATTTAGCATTTTTTGTGGAAACTTTCTATTGTAAGTTTTAGAATTTTAGATTTTTACTGTGCAATCTTGCTGTATGAATATGATGTCAGCAAGATCCTTCAAAAGTTTTTTTATAGTCTATTCATTTTAAAATGAGCCAAGGAAAGCAAAATAATAAATAGAAATCGGTGATAAGACAGTTGAGCTGCGTCGTACGCCGATATCTTTTTTCGCAATTTTTCGCCTAACTGCTGAGGTCAACTCGAGAAGAGAACGTGTCCGTGTAAGGAGGTTGTTTATTAAGTGCATGTTTGGATCCTGCTTCGATCCATTCATCTATTGATCCGATTCATCTATTGATTTATCTAACCAAACAGCTTGGTATTGGTTGTGATTAGTACCTGTAGTAGCTCTTGCGATGAGTATTCCTCCATGTACTCTAAATCATGTGGCCACTGATTTTTTCTTCTCAATATCGTTTAATTCGAAACATACATGCGATTGGGGGGACGTGAACCCCCGCATGTCGACTATATGGCTACCCCCTTGGATTTGCCAATCATATGGCTAGGCATCTCCTAATCACAGGGACTCTCATACTTTTTGTTATAAAAATACCGAAAAATTTCAATTTTTCGACGGAACAAAAAATGGTCAAAAATGTCAATCTTCTCGGTGCTTTCAGGCAATCGATGGCCTCAGCCTCAAAAATTCGCTTAACCCTCCAGACCTAAGGGCTCTGTTAAATGTATAATTCGAAAATTTATGGAAAAATCAGCACCTTGACGATGATCTTTCTGGAGTTCAATATTCGTAATTCACTGCGACAGGATTGAACTGGTTACAGCAAATTTGATCATGCCACTGATTTAATCAACAGTTACTGTTTCTCTTATAAACAATTTTGCTGCATGATTACCATTGGCGCATTTCTACGATGTGAAATCTTAACTCTTGGGATTAGGAATCACGACAGTATCCAGTTCAGTATGCAGTCAAGCCTAGACAGGTCTATTCCCAAGCTAACTACAGCAACTCTTGATTTAACTCCAAACTATAACTACTGCGATTATCAGTCACTAATTTGGCTCAACAAGCTGTGTCATGTACGTCCTGTACGTCGATTTTTGTTCGAGCAAACTGTAAGTCTTGCGCGCAACTCTACTAAAGAGTTCAGCTCAAAAAAATGTTTTTCATACAGTAGTCACTCCGTAAATAGCTAGACAAGGAGCGGAATCTATACCGGTAGCCGACTGTAACTCTTGAGAATCACTTAATTGTACAATTTGTTCCAAAACCATAACTTTTGTAGTAATGGGTCACTATAGTATCTCGGTCGACAAGAAGGCAAATGTAGGCAGTTTCTTCTTGGAGCCTACTCTAACTTGTGAGCCTGAGCTGTGATATCCTTCCCAGTTATTAGGCAATACAGTATCCAGCTCAGCAGATTGTGGAAAGTTTTTCGTGGTGTTTAATAGTGCAACTCTTGTAAACGAGCACCTTATATGATTAAACTCAGAATCATAACTTATGTAGTTATCGGTCACTATAGTATTCATCTCAGTAAGCAATACAATCTACGTACATATTTTCTTGAAACGCATATGAAGAATTCATCTGGAAGGCCAGTACTTGTATTTCAAATTTTTACAATTTTCTCCAAGACCACATGTCACATCTAAAAATTTACCAGCATCCTCAACCATCCTTCATCAACGTTCAATTTACAAGCGCTTTATAAAAAGTAAACTACAGTTTTTCTCCGAACTTATTGTAATTCTTGCGGCTACTTGCTGTACTTTCTTTGCAGTCATTAGTCATCGAAATATCGACCGCTTACTGTAACTCTTCAGAACAATCAGCTCATTGAATAATTCCATCTAAAATCGTAGATTTATAGTTATTTTTCAATACTGTATCGAAATTAAACATCAGTAGAGTGTACATCAGTATAGTCTATTTTTATAAAATGCTCCCGAACAGAAAAGTGACACAAATCAGTACTGTCGTCAAAATCGTTGACATGAAGCTCTTACTGTAAAGTTTTTCGCTAGAAAAATTGTTAAACGTTAGGTCAGTACGCTCATAAATTTGCAATCCTGTATGATACATTGTTTATCAGCAAATCGTGAAAAATGAAGTACTACTAGCTTTCCGCTTTCATTATTTAGAAGCATTTCAAGGAAAAACAAAAAACAGACAATAGGTTCACCATCTCTTCTTCGAGCCCAACTGAGCATTTGCTGCATTTTTTGGCATTTATTGGTTGCTACAGCATCCAGCTCGTGCAGCAGACTATAGATAAATTTTCCCTGTAGCTTACTGTTATTGGCGACATTATTTCTAGCTCAACTAGCTTGTCATTATCAGCTTTTATTCTTTTTGCGGCCAGCTTGCCGACTCAGCTCCCACTACCCGGTCTACAATCTGCGCCAAAGTCAATACCTAAGCTGCGACGCCTGGTCGCCCCGATGCCCCACCGGCTCCACGTGCCAAATGGCCGACGACGATTGGAAGCGTCGTTTGGACGCGGAAAAGTCGCCGCCGCTCTATTTGTGTTGTTCGCCGGTCATCATTGCGCACGGTAAGGGCGACGCGGCATCGGCCACAGTCGTCCAATTGTTCTACGATTCGGAGCGCAACGCCCTGCTACCCGTGCCCTTGCCGTTGAAATGGGCTAAGGCGCCGCCAGAGACTCCTGCAACGGGGAACGAAGTGTCGTGGAGGGACGACGCAACTAACAAAAATCACAGCGTAGAGCCGGCGGATGATTCCGAGCTCGATCCGCGAGACAGCAATTCAAAAACGGTTACCGTACAAGTGTACCCGCTACCCAAGGCGTTGTTCCCGGAACAGAAGTTCAATCCGGTTCCGGGTAACGGATTGCCGCCGCCGGCCTTCCCGCACATCGTACCACTGGTCAGCGGTTTTTTGGGACCAACGAGGACCGACGGCACGTTCAAGATGTTCGGGTCGTCGACGTTGATCCAAGACGCCGGTTACAATATCGTGGTCGACACCAGCTGTTCGGACAATAAGAATATTCTAATTGGGGGTAAGCAGCCATGGAAAGCATAGGGTGGCCATCACACATGTAAAACCTGCTGGTGTTGAGAATACATGGGGGGGGGGTTTCCAATGCACAACTGCAAGTTATTGCATATGTAAAGACTTCCATTAGATAGATTTGTGATACATCCCGAGACTAATATTAATTTATTAATGTATAGTCGATTTTTTGATAGTTGGTAGAATGTATAGTTGAAAATTCCATACGTTAAAAGCTTTCCTGAGCTTCAATTGAACTTATCTGATGGAATCTGTCGGCTGTCAGCCAGAATTTTGCATGGTGTCGAAACAATACCCAAGAACACGTATGGTGGTCACTAGTTCCATATGTTACACGGCTCGAAAGTTTGGAGTTGACATATGAGTTTTCTATGGTTTGCATCGTACGTCACTCCAAATTTAGAATGTCCTTAAAAGAAAAATTTTGTAGTTTTTGCCTCAAAAATTGAATAGTTTTTTGGGTCGAAAAACATCATTAAATTTTGGGTTTCTGGACATTTCTAACCATTTTTAAATTGAAAATTTCAAAATGATACCTAGCTCTTTGCAGGCTATACGTTTGGAAATAGAGTTGCCAAAAGTCAACGATTTCTGGCTTGAAACCAATGGCTGTTCCTCAGTGTATTGCTCAGAAATAATACAATAAACAAACGGAAAAAATAGCAGCAAGGAGAAAGAGAACGACAAAATCAGACATGATAAAACTTCATAGTTGAACGAACCTTTAAAAAGGAGGATACTTAAATGGAGAAAACTCAGAAAGCGATAAAGAAAAAAATTAACTTGAAAAAACCAAGAACACAGGAGGAAATTAGAAATTTTGAGAAAATGTCTATAAAAAATTAATGTATAAAAGTCAAAATAAGTCGAATTACAAATAATAAAAATAAGAGCAACTCATAGAAAATTAGAAACTATTCAAAATAAAACTGTTCCAAGAATATCAAGGATCATATTACAAGAAACGCATTTGTCCAAGGCTCAGATCTGATAGATTTTTCCCTTCAGCTCTGGCTCAACAAGGCATCAAACCACAACACGTTCATATCGTCATTTATACGCACTTTCATCCTGCATTCTCCTCCAACGACAATTTATTCCCTTATGCTCAAAAAATTTATTCCAATTTCATCTACAAGAATCAAGACTGGATATCTATGAAGCAGTTGGAAGTAGGTAAATCGGAATTTGCGACAAAATGGTAATATTTTTTTGGAAATTCACAGGAACCCAGGGTTCGCGTCACTGATAACGTGGAATTTTGGCAAACTAACGGTAGATCGTACGTTCACAATTCAGTCATTGTGAGAAACGTCGGTGAAAAAGGATCAGTCGTCATATCAGGTGAGAAAATGTTGTCCAATATCACAATGATTATTATTTCAGAAAAATTATTTACAGTGTCGCTGGTACCTTGCTGACGTCAAAACTGTAGTTGGAAAGGTCAAGCCTGAAGTCTGAAATATGAATTATGAATTGTGAAAAAACCGGAATTTAAAGCGAATTTTTAGTTCAGATCTGTTCCTCTATTCTATCGAAAAGATATAATTTGAGATCAATGCTATATTAAGTGAGATGAACAACATCTGACGTCAGCAAGACGAGCACTTCAGTCTGTCCTGCTTACATAAAAATCATTTTTTCTGGGTATTTCCATCAAATTTTTATTCCGCCATATTTTTCCCCTTTTTTCAGGCAACGTTTTCCTAAACGAACACTCTTTCAATAATCCGAACGCCGACGAATGGAAGCGTTTCGCCGTCGACGTCGATTTGTTAGTTCAAACTAGAAATATGCTAATTTGCCAGGGCGATTTCATAGTTCCAGGTTACGGTCACATATTCCGCATTCCGCAAGATAGGAAAGCCGAATTAAATTGTTGAATTTATACATAGTCTGTCTTTTTTATAAAACGCTTATTAAAAATGACAAAGATAAGCAATGTCGTAAACTACCGTTTGCAATTTTCACTGTAGAACTTTTGTTTAAAAATTGAAAGCTATAGTCTGTTTTTTAATAAAATGCTTTGAAGTTAAAAAAATGACAAAAATTAGCTCGGTAGTCGACTTGGTTCACACGAAGCTTCTACTGTAGACGATTTTGCGTATGCTCACGAATCTTCAGCCCAACGTGACGCCATGGTTTTGCAGAACATAGTAAAAATGTGAAATAGCATTTCCTAGTTTTAGGATTTAGAATTATTTTAAGGAAAACACGCTATATTGTTCAGAAGTGTACATTGATTGTAGATCGCTCTTGGACGTTAGACTTCATAATCTTAGTAAAACTTCGGAACAAACCTATTGATCAATCGGATCAAGAATCCTTGGACTGCGATGCCGGGTCCCATAATCATCGTCATATACAGTTATCTCACTCTAGTATTTGCATAACACATAATTTAATTGTACACTGCAGTGCCATAAATTTGTACAAGTTTCAAAGATATTTTTCACAACTTCCGCATTCTAGGTTCTGCTTTAGTGACGGACTGGACCACTGAAATCACTAAACAGACATTCTCATTCGTTTGACTAGGTTTGACTATGCAAAAATGATACAAAAAACGGAAGGGCTAAAAACGACGTTAGATTAGTTAAAATGGCACGGCTGATTCTATTATCATCGTTAGTTCGGTATAGTTCCATCGTTCAATTAGCGGCTTAGCTATCAGCAAATCGGCTTGCAAATCAGTATATTCTCGATGAGCAGCGGATTGGTTTTCAGTTTAGTTGTTATAATTCGCTGATTTTTCCCTTTTTGGGATAAAATTCGAAAATTTTGCACTAAAACATAATTTAATATTCAACAGCAAAACTTCTTTTTTGAAAACAAGAGTATAAACGACCGAAACTTCAGAAAACAAATTTGCCGTGCAATCGGGACTTCTGCAGTAGTCGTCTAACTTAGAGACAATCGAGATATTACAGTAATACAATGTTATAGGACAGCAACGGGATCATGAGGTTTTCTCAAGCATAGCGTTGATTCTACAAAACAACTAGCATTATAATTATGATCAATGATGTTTGCTGATCTATCCAACGTTGCTCCGTTTATCTAAGCAGGTTTCGTCTATGGTACGTGAATAGCAAGTTTCTGGCCGAATGCAAGAATTTTAGGCCCTATGTCGATCAAAAACGACGTATTTTTATGGCCTACATTTGACGACACATATTTGAGTGAATAAAGCAATTCCAGCCATTCATTTCACAGTTCATCAAATTATTGATACTTCAGTATAAACTATTGTATGCATGACTGCCTAATTTTTATATCGGGTTGAGCTTTTCTTGAACAAGAATTCGAAAAGGCGTTTCAAAATATGGGATTTTGTGCAGCCAAGCGATCTGATAATTACAAGACGTTGGAAAATTTTCACGCAGACTATCAGAATTTGAGACAACTTTTTTGGCATACTTGGAGTGGGATAGGTATGTGAAAGTATGTGAGAGCATATTCAACAATATCCGCCATCATGAATTTAGGTATGTACTTCCTGACGTCGGAAGAATAGTGCAGTTTTCTGTTCATTAAAAAGTTTTACAACTTTGTTGGAAGTTTGAGTTTCAGAGTTTATGATCTGTCTTTCATAAAATGCTTGTAAGTAGAAAAATGACCAAAAATAAATGTCGCCCCTGAGGTCGTTTGCACAAAGCTTTTACTGTAGGGTTTTTCACTTAAAAAAGGTTGTATCCCTATTCCTCGAAAGTCCCGATTCCTCGAAAAGAGGATAAAATTCCCGATTCCTGGAAATATGCTTTACTGCATTATGAATTTGCTTTTCCGATTCCTCGAAAGTCCTGATTCCTCAAAGAGAAGATAAAATTTATGATTCATCGAACCTTGGTGCATCACAAATCCCAGTTTATCGAAAGTGCTATACAAACAGATCGATTTTCTTTGAACGTCTGTAAATTTATTTGTAAATACTATAATTTCAGAATTACCATATCTGATGATATGAAGACTCAACAGCCTTGAGAGATTTTTTATTGACGGCCATGCTTAGGGCTTAGCCTTAGGCTTAGGCTCAGGTTTGACCACAGCTTTTTACTTTTCAAGGTGGAAAAGACCGAGGGAACTTTATGTCGTGGGGACCTCCGCGTTACAAAATGGTAAATTTAAACCTGAACATCCATTATTTTCGAGGAAACGGGATCTTTTGAAAAAAAATTTTCGACGAATCGGGACTTTCGCTAAAACGGGACTTTGCAGATAAAATCTTAAGCACTATTCGAAGAATCGTGACTTTCGAGGGATCGGAACTTTTGGTGAATCAGAAAGTTCGAGGAATAAGGACATCCGATGAATCGACACTCAATCAACAAGAAGTAAGGGTTGGTTGAATAGGCTCATAAATTTTCAGTCATATGCGACTCACGGTTTAGCAAGAAATGGTAAAAATAAGAGGTAATACTTGCTTTCCGCTCTTAATATATACAAGCCTTTCAAAATAACTATAAATCTGTCATACATTGAGATCAAAAAATCACTTAAATCTATCGCGTTTGAACAGTTTCACGTATGAAATTATAAAATCTCTGAAAAAACTGAAAAAATAATATAAAACGACAAAATATCATGTTCTAAAAAATGCAATTAAGAACTCGCAATCATATTATGCTTCACTTTTTTCGCAGCACTAAACCAGTTATACAGACTTTTTCGTAGTAAAAAACCAAATGTTTGATATACAGGTACTGCGTCACCAATGCACACTATCAACCATCCATTTTTTACCAAGAGGCATCCATGCCACTGTCCACAATTTTAGCAATGCACATTGCAGTTACTTTTCTTGGGTTTTGGTTTTTGCATCGTCGATCTTCACTGAATTTTGTTATATTCACGATACTAATTTCGCATAGTTGTGCTGATAATTATCCCTATTTTATTGTGGAAGAAAATACTAGAAGCATAAAATACGAAATCAACGATTTCCTTGGACCACTTATTAGTTACGCCACTTACGTACCAGAACAGGTCAGAGAACCGGAATTTCATGTTCATAGTCTATAGTCGTTTTTTGTGAAATGCTTCTAAATTGAAAAGGATAAAGTTTGGCATACCCTGACTAAATGCATTACTACACTCATAGCCGAATAGGCGAAATTCAAAGCATCCAAGATTCGATCAGAATTTTGCCAACCTCTTAGTAATGAGTGTGGTTATCATCCAAAAGTACACTGTAGATTGAATGGGACGATCATTGGCTCAGAGAAAGAAAACATCGGCAACAAACAAACTTGGTGTTTTGATGATCCGTCAAAAAACCAAAGACTAGTTTCACAGGTACATCGAAATAATGTTTGAAATTCAGCATTGTTTGTGAAAATGCTCGTAACATTTCTTGCAAAATGAATGCCTTTGTCTTTCACAAAAGTGTTATGATTTCTGCTATTATTAGTTACCTTATCTGCATATCAAGTATGATCATTAATTTGAACAAAAAAATTCAGAATTTTCCTAGTCGTCTTAGGCGTTACGTACGCTAGAAACAACGACACGTACAACTTTTTACAGGGATTAAGTGGCACATTTGTCGGTGGTTACACCCATGTCAACGAAGAGGTATGTAGAAAAAATTACTTTTGGAGTGGGGAGCATAAAAATTGGTTGTCAATCCTAAAAAGCTGTAGCATGCGGGTAGACACTTTTAAATGCGGAGCGACGCCTTTGATTGGCTTGTTTCAGAAATTTTCATCCTCTGATTTTTTCAAGATGAGATCTTGATTTTTCCAAGATGATCTTGAAAAAATACGGTGCACTTGAAAAAAGTCGAACATCGAAAAACTTTTACATCTTGATTTTTTGCGATCCATCTCGAGAAAATGTTGTGCATCACGTTCGAAAAAGTGGTAACGACTTTTTTAAGTGGGCCTTCTGGCCACGTTTAGTGAAATACTACATCTACAGATGAGATGAGTCTCCCGAAAATTTCTGCAACTCGAGCAGTGTTTTCGGTTAATCCTATCATGGTTATTCTCCTATCCATCTTCCTGAGAAGCATTTCCAGTCCATTCAAGCATGTTTTCTTTGTTCCACGGTTTCTATATTTTCAAACGCATGTCCAGATCAGCCAGCATGTTTTTGCTCACTCTGAAGCAACTTTTCCAGTAAACTTCAGCTTTTACCGATCATCAGTTTTTACAACTTGAAGATTTCAGAGCACAATTTCCATTGGATTGCGCTTGTTTACTGAATCACTATTTCAACTGCGTAAGCAGTGTATGCAGATAATTTTAGCAACAGAAGTATTTCCAATGGATGTAAACACGTTTTAGAAACTATTTCCACTGGACTGCGCACGTTCACTGAAACCATTATTACTACAACTTGGTCAGCATTTTTGCTAGATTCCGACCGATATTGTGACCCATGCCTCTACCTCCTTATACTCTCTTCATTTCCAAATGAGTCTCCAAACGCAAAAAGGTCAAAAAAAAATTCAAAATCCGTAGGCCAGTGATGACCGTGATCCAACATTTTCTGTTTTCAAGTTGTAGTCCTGACTGCTACAGTCAATCTGAGAAAAAAGGCGGCCTCGTGCGCAGGTTTTTCTTCTCCGAGACTCATTAAAAAGAGGACTATAAGCCGTGTTTCAAGCAAATTCTAATGTGTTTTTCCAGCAGCTAGAGTAGCATTTCCAGTGGATTCGTGTATTTTATTTCTTTTCAACGATTTACACACCTTCAACTGCATTTTCAGAAGCATGTTTTCTGATCCACGATTTCCCCTCCAGGTTTCAGAGCCGCTTTTCGAGTAGACTCCACCACATTTTCTGATAACCAAGTTTCCACAGTTCGAAGACTTCCGAGCGCTCCGATACTGCCATAGTTCTGAATTAATTAGAAATTACAATTACTGCTTTTTCTTACTTCTGGACAAAGTATCTGCAACCATCCGAACAAGTTAGCTCATTGTAGAGAGCTCTACACAAACAGAACCGAACAATGTCAAAATTTTTGATGGTATATACGATAATCGATTTTTTATCAGAAATTTTTTTCCGCCGTTCTTTAGGAAATTTTTGTTGTGGATTTGGGCGGCTTCTGCAACGGATCTTACAATTGTAGGGCATCGTACACAGAATGCAAAGATGACACTTGTACGTGCTTGGATGGATTTGTGCCCACTAAAGACCTCACTTGCCAGACCACCAGTATTTAGCGAACTTTCAAAAATTTGTTCATCCTTGAAAAAAGTAATCCCCATTTTAGGACTCTATTGCCCAAATTTAGAGAGCAACGTTCCTCAACCGTTAGAGCCTCGAAATGTCAGACCGTGCTATAAATTTTCGGGTCAAAACGACACGACGCCCTGTTCCGCGACTTCCAACTCCAGCCAAGAATTTTGCTTCTTATATCCCTTAACCAAAACTGGCCAAAACGCCCAAGTCGGCCATTGTTGCCCGAAACCGCAAATCGGTTCCAAAATCAGTTACGGGGTATGCCCCATACACCCCAGTTTTCATCCCGATATGGCGTGCGAGGGTTGCTACGAATTTGGAGAGCAATGCGTCGCGTTCAGACATTGGTCGTCGGCCAATTCTTATTCCTTCAAGTATGAATACTTATGCACGTGTTAGATAATAGTTGTCTCAAAAATCTAGATTTTCATAAATAGAAAAATCGGAGAGATGTGAACGATATTCAAGAATTTTGATACTTTGCTGATATCCGTATACATCGAAAGATGATGACGAAAAAAACTGATCCAATTTTCGAGGGGCTGAATGAGATCATATGTAACCAATGTAACCAGACTCACAAAGATCAATTCAAAGCTAATCATATATGCACTTGATTTGGGGTAGGGGGTAAACCCTCCCAGCTGGTACGTGCGTATTTTGTATGGAAAACATCCTTGTAAAGCTTTTTTGTTTTTTTTGCTCCCCCACCACCCACCTCCTTCGATGAAAAGTCCGAAGACCCTCCCCTCTGTAAAATTCTTGCCGTGCATATCTGAAGCCAAGCCAGACAATATAACGAATGTCTCATAAGTAATTGAAAAGGTTTGTTCGCGATTTTCTGAACATCCAATTTCTTCTGGATTTTTAATAATCATAGATTTCAATTATTTAATAATATTAACATGTTAATAAACATTCTGTTTCAATAACAGCTGAAGCCCGCTTATCGCTTGAAGAAAAGATAAAATGTATTGGCCTAAACTCAATTTCGAACAATGTCGAGCAAGTGGTCCGAGATTGGAATGAAACCATCCAAAGCTAATACTGTTTTGAACATTAATAGAAAGTTTGATGAAACAGAAGAGTGGTACACCTAACACACAGTGGCCGACCCATGACCTCGCGTTCTGCTGTAAATATTGAATCGGTTATTGTGGAGTTCACTGAAGAGCCATAAACCCCCATCTGTTATGTTTACTTCTCTGCTTAGATCCGAAGATGTCAGCAATATGACTCAAGTCCTATCGGCTTGTACTCAATCGACTACTGTAGGTCACTCAAACGAGCTTCCTATTAGTAATCAACTAAACACAGTGCAACAGTCCTTAAGCAGAAATAAACACAACCTTCAGTCACTAATAAGTAACTGGAAACTCTAACTCTTGCAATTGAAGGGCACTCATGGTCTCCCCAGATGCCTCCTAAAGGGTTCACACAAATACCCAGAACTCACTTCAATAATCTCCAAAGGAGCTGGGACCTTAACTTGGCTTGGCTCCCATGTAATACGACTCCCTCCTACCGCTTAATGCACGAGAAATAGTAATATAAATAATAAATAATTATTATATTAATAATATGCAAATATGGGTGTCGGGCTGTCAGCGTTGCCTTTATTGGGCGAAACAGAACAATACAATATACAGCCGACGCGACTCGCCCACGACACACCAAAATTGCAGAAGGTAAACACGAATGAATGTTTCTTCCTTTTTTGGTGGAATCGTAACTTTGTCGATTCACCAATTTTGCATAGATGTGGGATTGCTACTGCTGTAAGCACATCCCCAACACATCTGGAAAACAGATGCTCATTTGTGTATTGATCAAACGGCTATTCAAAGAATTTTGAAGGAACACCGGCTAATTCCTATCGCTCTATACTGATCCACAGTTTACTGGAAGACGATTATGGTCATCTTATGGAGTTTTGTGAAACATGACCTGAAAAGCTTATAAATTAGTTTTTGAGGAAAGTTTCATGGTCAGTCTGTTTTGTATTTGGACGGCCTTGTTAATCAGCACAATTGCGCCTCTGACCCAAACAAATTAAATTGACCCTAAAGTCCCCCAGAATTTGCATTTAAGCTGTGATATGGATCAATAGAATTGCTGGTCCTCATTGTTTGATGAATCATGAAGATGCAAAGTTATCTAGCTGTTTCAAAAGATAAGCTGTGGCCCTATATTCAGCATCACGTTAGCTTAGGAACCATGGGGTTCATGCACGAATGGGCTTCAGCCTATTATGCCTTAAATATTCGTCAGTAGCTGGATTTCAAGCTCCCAAATTGATGATTATTTTGTTGGGGACCAATTGAACACCCACCACATTCCTGCGCTTTGACCTATTCATATTTTTTCGTTTGGGGAATTTGAAAAAAAAGGTATTTGTGAGACATCCGATGGGCTTTAGTGAATTACGCCAATTATCATTGAAGGCTTAGCTGAAATACAGCCAGAATTAGGCGCAAAAGTTTGTTTTTCAGTTTTCTCTCATCTGTAGCATTGCATTGTGTTAAATGGTGCTCAAGTCGAATGACATTGAGATGTGATAATATTACCATTACTTCTTTACTTTGTTATGATACAGTAATCCAAATATAATTTGACTTGAAATAAAGAATTGGCTTTGCAGCATAAAAAGAAACCTCCTCAATTACTTATGAAACACCCACTATAAGCGTGAAAATTTTCCACAATATCGCTCAAATAGTATCGGAAATTCAGATCAGATTGACCTATCAAATCAATGCAACATCAGTCTATTTGATCAGCATATATTTCTGGATATTTGAATGAAATTTCCATTTCTATGCTATCTCCAATAACGTGTCGTTAGTCTAGAATTTGAACATCAGATTCGTTATCCGCGTCCTCAAGGACTCTTTACGCTCGCAGCATCAAGTTGATTTTATCACTCAAGATGTCATTGATTCGGAAAATTATGCCACTTCGATCTAAATTTTCTGCAGAATAGATACATTTGTCATGATCTGAATTTCAAATTTCTTGACATTCCTGGTCTATTTTGATTTAAAAAACAACTGATAAAGGTAAGTAAGGATTTTTTCCTCATCCCTATGTTACTAAAATTCTGTGAATTTTAGATTTATGAGCCACGAAGGAAATATTTCATATCAAAGATCATTCAGGTTCATGAATAACTGATACTTATAAAATGGCCACATAATATTTCAATATCTTGGTGTAAATAAATTGACCCTATTTCACTTCATATTGTTCATCTTGCAAATTCGCACATAGCAATGCTGAACGTTTAAATAACAACTCTGAATGTGGATGCGTTTAGGACGAAAGCATTTATTTGAGCCAGGAAAACTTTTATAGATGTGGGTAGTGCCAAAAAATGCAGCAAATAAACCGTAAATCTACAAATTTCGTTTAGATCTATCCAAAGAACAGTATATTTTCGACACTGAGTAAAAATATAATCTAAAAGTCTGCCCCTAATTTTTTTTTTTGTTGATTTGGCACAATTTTCATCGCATGAAATTGTAACATGTTTCTAATATGAGTGCCTAATATGAGTGCTGTATATTCAGCTCCCAGTGTTGCCCTTTTCCTTGTCAAACAACGATGACATACGACATGATCAGCGTTGATGGCATTTGTTACTTGAACAAGTATGTCAGTGAATCGTGCCTATTGGACGTACAATGCAAAACTGCAAAAAGTTACTGTGCATCATCGGCACGGAGTAAGTAGATTAAAAATTTTGATTTTTGTAACTCTTGACAAATTTTGACTAAAGGCCATATTCAGTTCACTCAAATCATCCATTGGCTGAAATATCGGAAGGTTTCATGTTTAGATGGAAGAACATGCCGATGCATGGATGGGTATGTCCCTATTGTTCGTCCGACTCCAACCTGGCAAAAAGTATCCAAAAGAACGACCTGCGTTAAAAATTACGCCCCAAAGTGAATTCGGTTTCGGTTTCATTGTTTTATAAATTTATCCAGCACCATGTAGTACCCGTAGTTGTCATTATCCGATAGTGATATTCGCCGCAGTTTGAGCATTTGGTATTAGAAAATGTGAATTAGAATTGCTAAAATATAGCATCCATTTTATCAGAAACACACTATAAATAACTATTGAATATTTTGCACATATATTTACGGTAAATCACTGTTTTTTTCGTAAATTTTTTCCATTTTTATCCAATGCTCATCAGCTGATGTTATGTACATTATATAAGAAAAATAAAATAGAATCAGTCTGATCAATGTGTTTTTTGCAAGATGTCATTTCTTCTCTGACATTATTTTTATGATAGACATTCATGGAAAATCATAAATGTGTAACAGTATTCCGAATTTGATATTTTGAGTTCCTAGTACCTAGTCTGTTTTATCTTGCAAAGTTCGGAGCTTGTGATTGGGGATTCCGTTACTCATTTTCAGTTTTTCGTTCAGAATGAAAAATAGGCCTCTTGGACAGAGTGCTGGATGGAGCAGAAGTCATTATGCTACTCAAATTGGTAAAATGAACATATACACAAAGTCGTTTAGACAAAATATTTCAGAAGCTTACTAGCAAAACTGAATATCAGCGATCGATTACTATACAAACCACGAGCCGGCCAACAATTTAAAACTTGAATAAAATTTAAATGTCTTTTTTTGGGACTTTTGTGAATCATTAGTCGACCTCTGGTCAATAACATGCTGCGGATAACGACAGTCCCTTATATAAAAATCATTTCCACGAGCTTAAAATGAAATTTGGGTCGTTGAGAAATCGACGTTTTGTACAATTGTTGCAGTTTCGATCTTCAAAAACTGACAGTCAGTGTCAACAATTATTCATTACCAGAATATTGAACCACGTCCAATATTATGTAAAATGTGTTATTTTGAGTATCGCGTGGTCTATAAGATTCTGCGTCATATCGTTTGTGAATATGAAAGAATCACCAAAATGAGAATGGTCACCGCAAAATATATACGATATTCTAAATAAGCTTTTTGTGGAGTAGTAGTTAGAAGTTGACAATTTATATGAGCGTGAGTTTTCGCCGATGCTAGGAATAGAAGACTTACAGCACACTGCCAAAAGTCTAATAATAGGGCGTAGATGTTTAGTGCGGTGAATACCGGTGACCACGAGTACCCACAACCAAAATTAGGTTTGTCAATATGAAATTCTTACAAGACGACATGCTGGCTCACGTAATAGCAGTTGATGACTGGGAGCAGATCTATATGAATGATCGAAATTAGGTTCATATTAGCTTCTATCATAACATCTGGCAGTTCAGAGGAAAATATGTGTTAGAGGATTGTGGAATGTGGATTATGGTTGACCATGGGTTTACATCTATTATAGTTTATACTGTAACGTAAAAGCATTACCAGTCCCAGCTAGCGTGTCATGCTTCGATGCACTGAAAAATTGACTTTTTCATCATGTGAACTGGTTATACAGACCGAAGAATAATGTAATAATGTTTATATGGCGAACATGCAAGAATCTCACTAACGTCATCATGGATTAAGCAACTAAATCCATTTTCACTGAGAGAAGTTTCATTTTTATCATCTAGCAATGCAGAATGCAGTCAATTTTTCTACATTGCCGTTTTTTCACAGCCGATCAATTCTGTTGTGCGTGTTTATAAAAGTTGTTCATGGTCTTTCTTACTTCACTGTGAAAGAAAATGACAGAAGCGCAGAATACGAAATTAACAATTTCCTGATGCCACTTATCAGCGCCGCCATGTATGTGCCGGAACAGGTTAGAAAACTAGATTTCAATATTGATAGTCAAGTCCAGTTTGCATGATAGATTAAAAGCACTTGACGACATTTTACGATGATTTCTTCCTATAGTCTGTTTTTCTTGAAATGCTTCTAAATAATGAAAATGGAAAGCAAGTAGTATTTAAGATTTTCACGATTTTCTGATAAACCGCATGCCGTATAGGACTGGAAATTTGTGAACATACTGTCCTCACTTTTAACAATTTTTCGAGTGAAAAATTCTACGGTAAGACCTCTATGCAAACGATTTTGACGACAGTACCGATTTGTGTCAGTTTTTTATTTGGAAGCATTTTATAAAAAACTGACTATAATTTGGCGTAATTTATGGGAATCACGTCTTGAAAACGTATAGACAATTTTTATTGTAGCGAGGAGTTGACAAGGCTGGGCGTCCAACACTTCGAGCTCATGTTCTCGTAGATTCATTTCAACAAGACATTTGTTCAAAATTCTGGTGGTAATCCAGGTCGGATGTTTTGCTGCAGCAAAATAGCTGCAGTGATATAGGCTGTAAAATAATATTCACAGATTCAGAATATGTCGAACAATTGAGACTGAGTTTCGAAAAACCGAACAATATTTATTGCTACTACAGGAATTCCGCTAAGGTATTCCTTAAAAGTATTTACAAGTTACAGATTTTTTCAACTAAGTTTGCATCTTGCTGACGCCGCTTTCTCTAAAAATCTTTACAGAAGGCAACTTCAAGGACATTGAACAGCCTTCAATCTTCATTTTTCTAAGACAATCATAGAAAAACTATGCGTTTGTCTTGTTTTACGTGATTCAGCAGTATCCATTCCAATTTTCGATAACAGAACAAAAAGCTGTTTTTCTGATTATTCGACAGAAAAGAAACTGGGACCAGTTTTAGCGATTTACCAGAATCGTGCGTGCAAATTCAGTACTTCCTTTTTTCAATTTTTAACGCCAACGAAAACGACATGATTTTCTTCATTCTTAGTTGTATAATTTGCATATTACCAAGTATGATTCTAAGTCTTTGAAACATTTTTGACAATGAGCATATATATATCTTAGGCCCCACTTACGCCAGAATCAACGATACGTATGACTTTTTCACAGGATTGGGTGGTCCTGTGGTCGCCGGGGCCGAATATGTCAGAGAGGAGGTAAAAAGACTTGAAAACTTCTTTTAGAAATTTTTAGACCCTGCCCAATGTCGCAAAATAAAGAACTATAGTCTGTTTTTTATAAAATGCTTCCAAATAGAAAAGTGACACAAATCAATACAGTCGTTAAAATCGTTTATATAAAGCTGTTGCTGTAAAATTTTTCACTTGAAAAATTGTTGAAGGTTAGATCAGTATGCTCACCAATTGCCACTCCCATATTATATATTGTTTATCAGAAAATTGTGAAAATCTAAAATACTACTTGCTTTTTACTTTCATTATTTAGAAGCATTTCAGGAAAAACAGACTAAACATTAGCAATGTTTCTTCAAATCTATTGTATCCAACAGAATTGATTAGCATCTTTATCATCATACAGTTTCTAAAGTTTGCAACTTGTATTCACATCATTCAAGAAGATAGAATGGTAATTCTTTGTACACATAATTCCTTGACTTATTGTTGTGACAATGTCCCTGTGGTGAGGAACCAGTCAGTAGAAAATTTCGGCCGATATATCTTTCGTAGTATCTGAATCAAAAGCAAAGAAAATTTGGCAGGTAAAACTAACTTAATCAAACTTTAACCACCCATGACTCCGTCAAAAATCGAGATACAACATTTTTAGTCCTGTTTTTGCATAATTTTCAACATTTGTCGATTGTTACCCAATTTGTTATATTTTGAAACAAAATATTCCTGTTCTCCCTGAAAAGTCACTATTTAGTATACCGATGTGCTTGAGGCCAACACCTTCTGAGTGGGGTCTAACTCTCCGAGCCGCCACGCTGATCTATGGTCGTCAAAAGTTGTAAATTCAGACGAATTACTGCTCACTAGCGACAGGTTTGCCCTTCCAAAAAAATTCAATTATCTTATTTCAGGAAATTTTCGTTGTGAATTTGGGTGGGTTTTGCAATGGAACCTATAACTGTAAAGCATCCTATGCCAATTGTACGAACCACGTTTGTAAATGCTTGGATGGATTCATCCCCACAAAAGAAGGAACTTGCCGAACAACCAGTAAAAAAACAAATTATAAAGAATTTATGTGACATTGTCTCGCTATTCTAGGGCTCTTCTGTCCCAATTTGAATGGCGGCGTATCGCAACCTTTGGATCCTCGAAATGTCAAAACATGCTACAAACCGGCCGGTCAAGATGATACGACGCCTTGCTCGTCGCTCTCTAATTCTAGCCAGGAATTTTGTTTCTTATACCCGTTTACTAAAAATGGCCAAAACGCCCAAGTCGGCCATTGCTGCCCGAAACCGCAAATTGGTTCTAAATTGAGCTTCGGAGTGTGCCCCGTGCATCCGAGCCTCAATCCGAACATGAGTTGCGACGGTTGTTACGAATTTGGAGAGCAATGCGTCACATTTAGGCATTGGTCGTCGGCCAATTCTTATTCTTTCAAGTATAAAAAATCCAGTCTGAATCACTGAGTGATTGACGTCAGCAAGCAAAAATTAACTTATTGACTACTTTGAGTCTTGCGGTCGTAAAAAATTACGATCTAACATGGCCAATTTTACGAAGAAATTAGCAAAAACTATTATCATCAACCTTCAACAACATTATGCAAGAATTAACCGTCTCTGTTTTTTGATTATAATTCTGCTTTTTCGATTCCGAGAGTTCCATTTTTGCTTCACTGAGTAACTTTTCAACTATTCACGATTTCAATTTAGCTCTCAGTGCTGCCCGTTGCCGTGCCGTACAACCAGTACAAACGACATGATCAGCATCGATGGCACATGCTACTTGAACAAGTACATCGGTGAATCCTGCCAGACGAACGTACAATGCAAAACATTGAATAGTTATTGTCCTTCATCAGGCAAAGGTAATGTGTCAATCCAGAACTGAATTCGAGAAGCCACACTGATCTTGATCATCAAGATTTCAGCGGCTTTATTGTAGAATGAAGTTGAACTTAGAAATACATGAATTTCCTCGCATTGCAGGTGGAAGAACGTGCCAATGCAAGAGCGGATATTCTACAAAAGTTAGTCCAACGCCAACGTGGCAGAAAGCATCGAAAAGAACGACGTGTGTTCAAGTTTGAATGGCATGACGAGTCCTTTTTTGTTACGTTATAAGGGCGTTTATGTTTTCAAAAACAAATGTTCTAAATTTGTGACTGTTGGTCGAAATGGGTAAAACTACGAATGTCTGCCTAACGATAGAGAATGGCCTTTAAGACCAGTTATTGGAGATCGATTTTCCCCTGGAGATTAACTCTTTCTGAATGCAGCGCAGATATTTATAGCCAGGCTTTCTTAAAATTCGTGTAAATATTAAGAGTGGAAAGAAACTAGTATTTCATATTTTTACAATTGCCTGCTAAACTGTACGTCGCATAGGAGGGGTATTCCTATGTGGACGATTCCAAAATGAGGGAATTACCAAGTGATCGAATTCCAAAGTGAGCGATTCCCATGGGAGCGATTTCCAATTGAGCGAATTCCCAAATAAGCCAGACGATTCCAAACGAGTGATCGAAAATGTAGTAAAGGCCCATCTATACTTTTTTCTCGAAAATCTGTCGCAAGTGATTGCAACGATCAAAATCGAACGAATCCCTCATTTTCTCTGTGCGCAAGAAAGATCTTGACGAGTTCTATCCAGTAAGTATATTTTGCAAAAAAAATTTGCATAGTATGGCAGAAATCAGCTATTTTGTAAGCATCTTGCGTTTCTTACGTTTCTTGCGTCAAAGCTGGATTTAAAGCGCTCAGTAGACACTTGTCGAAAGTGTTGGATATCTTTCTATCGGAAATTTCAATATCTACCTTGCGATGTATACTGCTCCAATACTTGAAGAGCAAATCGCTTGCGTATGTTTTTTAGCGAAAAAAGTATAGATGGGCCTTTACACTGTCTTCATATTTTCCTTCTTCACCTTTATGTTTCTTTGTATGTATATCTTTTTTCTTCTTTTGTGTGTATTGCTAATGTTTTCGTTTACGTATGTTTTTACGTTTTCATCTTTTGTCTCTGCTTTATTTTTCGTGTACTTTTTTCTTTTTTGCTCATGAAACAACAAATTACAAGTTCTCGATTTCAATAAGCATAGTCTCCCGTATGGTTCTTATACAATTCAACACGCTCTATTTTCTAAATAATTTTATCCTTTGTGATTTTTTCTTCATTATTTTTCATCTTAGTTTTTTGCTTTCAATCTCTCCTGATTTTTTCTTTTTTGTTCTTTTTTTCACATTTCTTCTTTCTTTCTTGCTGCTTTCTCTATGTTGCTTCTTGTTTCTTGTCACTGTCTTCATTTTTGTTGACGTTTCATTTCTCTTGATGTTTTGTTTGTTTCAGCATTCTTTTGTTTGTTTTTTATGAAGATTTTCACAGTTACAACGATGAAAGACTCAAGCCTGTCGAACAGTACACAAATTATACGGAGACTACGGTTATTCAAAATGACAACTTGTAATGTGTTGTTTCATGAGCAAAAAAGAAAAAAGTAGATGACAAGACATACGAAAAGGAAGGAAAGCAGAGACAAAAGACGAAAACGTTAAAACATTCATGAAACATTAACAATACACCCAGAAAACGAAAGAAAAAAGAAATACGTACAAAGAAAAATGTTAGGTAAAGAAGGAAAATATGAAGAAAGTGGTATTAGTTCTCGATCACTCGTTTGGAATCGTCCAATTGGGAATTTGCTCAATTGGGAATCGCTCACATGAGAATCGCTCAAATGGGAATTCACTCACTTGGGAATTCGCTCAATTGGGAATTTGCTCACTTGGAAATCACTCACCTGGGAATCGCTCACTATAGAATCGCTCACTTGGGAATCGCTAACTTGGGAATAGACCGCATAGGACTATGAATTCGTGAGCCTATAAAACTATGTAATCCTCAGCATTTTTTGACTGTAGTTACTGTACTGAACCCCATAAGCACGAGGAATGTGCTGCACTGAGAATAGACTTTCCACTAGTCAATATTCTCAAGTAGTGTTCAACCAAGACAAACACCTTATTGACGAGTCCAAACTACAAGATTAACACAGACCCAACAACGAAAAACAAACGCCTAAAGCCTTAAAAACAGGCCATCTTATGGCAACAAAGTTATGCAAAAACATCAACAAAAAAACTGAGTGATTTACTTAGGCTCCAATGCTACAATATCGTCATTTTTTACTAAAATCTTTTTTTCTACGGATCTTTGATTGTTGAAACCTCGCTCAGGAAGTGTTTGACCTCATCCACTCAAATAGTGACTTTTCAAGAGGAGTAGGAGCACTAGTTATCTCCCGAGACGCAGTAAATTCGGTATCAATCTATAGATCTCGTATCTTTATTTTTGACGGAGTTATCGGTGGTTAAAGTAGGGTTAAAACTTGATTGAGGCGGCGAAAATTTAAAGCATTAGTCGAAATGACGTTACGATCGAAAGGGACACATATTTGAGTAATAAAGCGCAGTAATGACGAATGCCAAGCATTTGGGTTGCCGTGCGCACATTTGAAGGTACGCATTCGCTTGGACCAAACACGTTCACTAACGTTCGTTTTCTAATGGTTTAACGGCGTAGAAAATGGACAATCTTTGATGAAACAGGGTTTCTCTAAATGCTGCCATGTTTATTTTAGTATTTGGATATCGAGAATATTTTAATTTATAAACTCTGTTTTTTATAAAAGGCTTCTTGTTAAATGAGAAATGATACAACAAAAAAAAGTACCGGCTTTCGTGTAGAAAGATTTACTGATCTACAGTAGAGGAAATATGCGCAAATTTTTGGAAACGGACGTTACGACGGGACCTAGGGCCCATATGTCGGATAGCTGCAGAGCAGGAATTAAGGATGTCAGGCAATTGTTTTTCAAACTGTAGCCAAAATGGCAAATGTAATCAAAAAACGTTTCCTAAGCACATTTTTTGAATTTCACACACAGCGACGTTAAAAACCGGTTCTGTGCGAAACGATTTACATAGTCGTGTTTGGTGTGAAAAGACGAACATAACCTCACGATTTTTCGGATACAGGTTGTGATTTGGAATCACAGATCCATTGTAAAAGTGGTAAGGACATTGGCTCTAGAGTAAAGGATCATTTATACTTGCCTTTTTCGGCGGAACGGAATGCAATCGACACAACGTTACCGAACGAAAGGGAAATTTTCGTTCCGTTCGGTTCGGTTGGGGGTTACCGTCGGTCATTTTCTAGAAAATTGCAGTTATCCTTTGCGATCGAAAATTGATTTTCAGGCTGAACGTTTCAAGCTGTTGGCGATCGGTTCCGTTCCGTCGAAAAAAGCAAGTATAAATGACCCTTAACGTTTACTGTTGACTTGCTTCGATGACATCTGCAAAAAGTCTTTTGAAGAAAAGATCAGTTTGTACTTATCAATGCATGCACGTAATTGTATTTTATTAGAAAACAAAATAACTCTAACGAACTTACAATCAAAGTCGGAAAAAGTTGCGAAATAAAAAACGCTTTACGCAAATCAGCTGGGTTGCCAAATATTGCCGAACGTGTCGGGTGAGTCCGTATGGGGCGCGTCCCAGGTCCATGGCCGATCTAAATTCGATAAAAAGGAACAGTATACAGTCTATTTTTTTTATAAAATGCTTCCAAATAGAAAAATCATAATAATCAGTCCTATCGTCAAAATCGTTTACACAAGGTTTTCTCAATAAGACTTTATACTAAAAAATTGCTAAAACTCAGTTGAGAATGTTCCCAAATCTGCAGTCTAATGTAACATACGGTTCAGCCCAAAATCGTACATATATAGAATAGTACTTGCTTTCCAATTTAAATATTTAGAAGTATTTCAAGAAAAACAGGCTATAGGTATGTACAAAGGTGTACGCAGGTGGGCGGGGGCGGCCGCATCCTCCTTGGAGTGTTTTATTTAATGAAAAATTATGCATGTTTACACATCTGCAAAGTTGAAATTGCCAACTGAATGATTTACTGTAGTGAATTTAATGAATTTGAATAAAAAATTTTACAAAATTTTGCTTCCATCTTTCTGAATTTTGACTTCGGTTGTGATGAATCCAAGTTGCATTTTTTCGATTCTTAACTTCCTGCTATGTGTAAATTTTCTATGAAAACGTTTTTATTCTTACTAATGAAACACGCAGGTGGTATTGAAACATATTTTAAAGCAACAAAAAGGGAACGACAAGAAGCCACAAGCTCACAAGGTCCAGAAAGATCCATCACGTCAAGTTGTCAATCTTCTAGACAAATCGGTAAAGGAAAAATAAAAGATAGTAGAAATCGGTAAAAACTTTAATGTTTCACAATTTCACATTAATTAAAGAAAACAAAGCACCATTGCTTTTTTTCGAGCTTGTCGTCTATAGTTTGTTAATAAAAATTATAGTGAATTTTGTCCACTTTTTATGTTAAATGTCTGTAATGATGATCTTAAATTTTTTGCAAAAAATATGTGTACTGTTTACTCCGTATGGTTAAACTCATTGAGACACATTCAAAACTGCCTTCAGATTTCTTCTATCAATATTATTGACTGAGATAATGGGCAGGCATTAAAATTTTTTCCGCTCCCCCCCCCAAAAGAAATCCTGCGTACGCCCTTGGGTGTGTACACACGGGGCGCCTCAAGCGATATTCCAAAATTTCGTACCGTCTACAAAATAGCTGAAAAAAACTTCTTACTCAACGCTTATATTTTAAAAACCTCAATTCTCACCATTTTTGTCGTATTTCGTCGGTGGTAAATCGTGGGGAAGAATTCCGGACGAAATTTCGAAGTTACTTAAATCCTATAATTTGAAGCTAATTCAGAATTCGACTTTTTCCAACGAAATTCAAAAAATACACTCACAAAATATTTTGGAAGAAATAAAACTCCTAATTCGTACGATCGTATCATTAATTGAGTTTTTTGTTTTTCAAAAACGCCCCACGCAGCTTTCGATAAATTAGCGCTGGAAAAAACTAAGCCTGACGCAAGAAAAGCTTGTAAAAATTAAATTTTCTAACCTCGTTAATAGAAAAAAATTAATTTTCGACCAGTCGGAATCCGAGCCCAAATACGACTTGATATGCGGCGACGCTCTACTCCGCCCATTTTCATCCGCTCGCCATTTATATAAAAAGTTATGCAAATATTTTTGCTTTTCATCGGTGGCCCTTGAATAGGGTAAAGATCTACCGGCCGGATAACCTTGTAAACTTGTTCGGACATCTTCCACACAAGGGAAAATCAACAGTAAAAAATAAAATCAAGATTTTATAATAATTTGGGATTGAATAACTTTACCAAATGTAAATCCGTCTTTTTCTTATCGTACGATTTACAAGCGGAAAAACTTTCAAGAAATTCCGAGCATAACCAATTATCGGGCGATGGACCTAATGACCCGATACTGCTAAATTGAGCAAGGATATTGGCGCTCGGAGAAGCAAATTTTGTCAAAATAGTTTTCAGTTTCGAATGTCCGGCATTAGCTGGTTGAGACTTGGTTACAGGAAATCGACCAGGTGTCGAAGGTATTAAAAATACCCTAAAAATGGAAAGTCAGATTTTTTGGAAAAAAGCACAGAGCCGTGACTCGGATTCGAACCAAAATCTCAAAATATAAATTCTTTTCAAAATTGAGCAGTAACCTTCAAAGGAGCTAAAACTAACTTCGATGCCGAAAAATCGTACATTCTCAATTTCTCGCAAAGTTCATTCATTTCTTCGAGTTTATAACTTTTCAGATAATCCATCAAGTCTTTGCCGAATTCTGTATCCGAATCTTTCATCTCGCCAGTGATCGATTTCGGAAAATTGGGACTGATATAAATCCTAAAAACGTATTTTTAGGAATAAAAACGTGACAAAATTATATATTGGGAAGCTCAATTCGTTCACTCACCCAGAGTTTTTTCCCGCACTGGTCGATGCGTACCGTACGGAATTTTGGTGAAAAAACTCCCGTATCATCCTACCCATTTCCGTAAATTATTATTTTCTACCTGCTTCATATCTTGTAGGTAACATTTATAACATTAATTAAGTAAATTTATCAATTTTAGAGTGAGCAACCATGTTCGTACTTTTACGACGCATACTTTAAATTTGATTTTATCAAAAGGACGATTAGACGCTAATTTTCGTGAACTTCATTCAAATCGCTTCAGTTCAAAACTTTTGCAACTGAATTTCATGAGTTTCGGAGGAAAATAATGAAAAGTCTAGCAAGACTACCAATAAATTTTCATTTTAAGGCTTCAAAAATATCAGAAAATTGATTCTTCAGCTTACTCTTCTGCAACCATAGGTTATCGATCGTAATCACTGTTTTTAGCATAGATAATAGAGAAAAATCTTGATTTTTTCAATTATGTCAAGAAACAATACAAGATCAAACATTCATCCATGATGTGTTGACGTGAAAAATTTTTAGGATTTGTTGATTTAAAACGCATGAAATGAATTTCCGGGCAGGAAACCCTATAACTTAATCAAAAAGGTCGTCAGGCGTTAGGTTGCACTGTGCATCAAAAAATCCGTACCGTACAGAAAACTCGACAAAAGCTCTCCGTATCAGCCAAAAAAATCCGTCTGGTACGGAATTGAACCTGGGCTCACCCTTCAGTTTTTTGATCCCAATCTTCTTCGATCATATTCGCCGTATGAATAACCACTTTCGCGTAAGATTCGTACAAGAATATCATCATTTTGGTATGATGCGTACCGTATGCGATGGGTAATTTGGGGTGTAAAATTTTGACCGAGCTTTCTAAACCATTTTTCTTCAAAAGTTGGCGATCCATCGAGGATCCGGTTTGGAAAATTAAATTTAAAGGCTTAAAATCGCCTTTAGATTTAAATTTCGATAGTAACCATTGAACGTCCATCATATAATTGAACTGTAAAGACGTATCTGTATGAACATCAAATTTTAACGACCAAATGCGCTGACTTGATAGGATGTTTGAAGATTGTCGTAATTTGACGTCAAAATATCTGTATAAATAAATGAAAAAATTATCCCTAAAATTTTAAGCGACTTTTTTTTATAGAAATAAAGTTTTCAGAGATTGAGCATTGTTAACAAATGCTATAAATATTGGCAATAACTTATAACATACCGTCCAGGCTAATCACCCGACGAGGATTATTATACTTGTTGTCAATGCCTCTGACTTTCGACAAATATAAATTGAATGTGTTCGTGGTTCTAGATGCTGAATCATCCGAAGTAACAGAGGCGGACTTGAAACGTTTTGGAGACGATTGACCGACGGGCGAATCTGCAAGTAATAGAGGGTAAATTTGGCGATCTTAGTACTATGAGCTGAAAAAAAAACTTTCTCTACCTTCTGGCGACTTTTGAAAACTCTGACGCGAAACTTTCGGCATAATTTTTAAATGAGGATGGTCGAATTCAGCGAAATGAGCAGGATTTTTTCGATAGCAACGTTCAGCGTATTGACAAACGGGTTTCGTCCTGTCGGTGTCGGTTGACATAGAAAAGCTTGCGATGCCGCAATATAACACTAAAATATCTGAAAATTTAAGCGGATAAGTAAAAGTTGATCAAAAACGCTGACCGGCTGCAAGGAAAACGGGTAGGCGTAGAGAAGATGAACAACATAGACTGATTTTTAGTATTTAACAAACATAACATGGTATTTCAGTGCTTTGTTGAATAATATTAAATCAGTAAACATCCCTGTTAGCATGAATTAATAAAGACCTTTCACATGCAGAAGTTATGATTAGAATTTTGAAAGACGGACGCTACACAGCGAAGACACAGTACATAAGAACTGTGATGAACATAGTGAACGACCGATGCCAGAAAATTTGCCACAGGCAGATGCCTATAAATCGGCCACTCCAATGATAGCATCGACCGATGGCCGACATCATCGGCCACAATCTATATAAAGCATAACTTCTAATACATAGAACACTTTTTCATACCTAAGCTGAAAGTCTTTGTTAGCTGAATTAAACTTCAAAACAGAAATCTTTTTATCTATCTTTTTTCTCAGCTTTCCTAATTTTTCCGAGTTTGGAGGGGGTGGGTATAGGGTTGGCCAAGTTGGGGGGTCCCCCACAACCCCCCAATTACAGATATGGTTTTCTCGTATAGCTTATTGTTCTCAAGACTTGTATGGTATATCAAATTTTAAATCATCACGAAAGTAGCATTGGTGTCTATTGTCCTAAACACCCAAATAATCTTGTATGTCTGAAAATCATTCGATTCGATATATTCCAGTATACTGTTTCATGGTTTTCTTTCCAACCGATGAATGGATTTAGAATTCCAAACGGACTGATAGAATGAGATATACATGCCCCATAATTCAACCAGGAAATAATACTAACTATATCTAGGCTGTTTCATTGGAAATTCCTTTAAATAATAAAACTGGAAAAGGCGACCGGTGCTGACTTTCATAACTTTTGAACGGATAAAGCTTTTTTAATACAGATTGCTGCACTAGAATTTCCTGTTTATCTTTGCTATAAAGGCCAAATTTTATGTTCCTAGCATTTATGGTTACTGTACAAACAGAAATTTAGTAAAAGTGGCCATTTTTCAAAAAATAAAAATTGTGAAATCAAAGTAAAAGTTGTCCTATTGTGAGAAAAGTTTTGTGAAGGTTTTTACGCACAATAATACTTTAAAAGTCACCCAGATTTATAGGTTACACGTAATTTAAAGTCATTAACTTTTTGTTTCAATATGGGGCGAAATTTCGCCGGAATCAAGGGTTTTAAATTCAAAATCAAGTTTTGAAATTGGAAGAAAACTAAAATCAAAACAAAATCAATTCTGTCATTGGCCAGATCGAAAAAACGATTGAAATTATTGGTGTAATAGAATGTAGGACACGGTAAAACGGTTCTCTTGTAGTTTTCAGCTGTTTTATGGTTCTCATGATTAGATTTATTGCACTTTTCTGTTGTAAAACATGTTGATTTAGCCAATTTTTGTCAATTCTTCAAAATTTATTTGCAGAAAAACCGACATTTAGTATTTTTGATTCTAAGTCAGTAAATATACCTGCAATCTGGCCAAAACTTTGCAGTTTTTATGCCAGATGTTTTATCAATCGACGGCAGGAAACCGCATTAAAAAAGCTTCACCCGTTTGAAAACTATGAAAGTCATTACCGGTCGCCTTTTTTTTGGCTCACCCTGTATATATTTGGGTTTTTCTGTTGCTGAATCGTATGTCACATAAGATTGGAGATCAGGTTTTTACCCTAAAATATTAAGAAAAATGGCCGCTCCCGCTGCCACGAATCAATCAACTTTATTGCCGCTAGAATTGGTCGATAAATGTATAGGATCTCGCTTATGGATTATCATGAAAAACGATAAAGAAATCGTTGGAACATTACTAGGTTTTGACGATTACGTCAATATGGTCGTCGAAGATGTCATAGAATACGAAAATACGCCCGAAGGCAAACGTATCACGAAATTGGATCAAATTTTATTGAACGGTAATCATATAACGACGTTGGAGCCCGGCGGGGAAGGTCCCGAAGTTTGAAAATTTTATGATTTCTGTAAATAAGGAATAAAAACTTGACTGAAAAAAAAGAAAAAGATTGGAAATCTGAGAGTTAAGTTAACTAATTTTGTCGTCAATTTCAAACTAAAAAATGCTATAATATGTAAACCAGAGCACCCCATGGGGGGGGGGTATTACCCCCGTCTTAGATTTGAAAATTCATTTACTTACCCCCATAAAAACAGCACACTGTACCAAAAAATTTTGGTAGACTTCATCCTCTCCCCAGTAGGTTATACTAATTCGAGAAAAATTGCAGAATGTGTGATTCTGAGGAATTACTCACTGCTCTTTTTGACACATTTACTGAGCAAATGATAATGGGAAAGTATGCAACTTCTGTGCCATATAGCGATTTTTAGGAAAGGATATCAGCACATTAATATATACTGCTTGTAGGAAATCATTATAAATATAATTGGGAGATGAAATAATGACTTATGTATATGTGACTAATCAAAAAATTGCCCCTTGGGAAGAAAAACATTATGTTCTTAAAATTCTGCCTCTTCATGCTCTCCTTTCCTTTTCCCCGCTTCTGCGTTGGGTCTTCTGTGCGCATATGGTTACCCAAGCTGTGGCAATCTTTCCTGCTATGAGTTGAGACATGTGAGGTCTGTTGACGTGGATCAGGAGTGGTACTTGGTTTCAAACTCGTAGTTCATAGTCTAATGGGATTAATAATACTAAAGTCACATTCAGCATCAAGACTTTCAATTGGAAGCACTGTTCCAAGTCTAATCAGCGATGGGATAAGCCCATACTGCTGAAGATGCTGGTTGAAACAATGTTTCCAAACGTATGTTGTGCCCGATTTTTGAAATGTGCAGGAATCAGTTGGCACAACAGTCTTCAAAGTGTGACTATTCTGTATGTAAAATAAGTGCATTAAAGTTGCATGATTGGGAGCTGGAAAATGGAGTTGAACTAGTAAATGTTTTTTGACTGTAAAAAGCATAAAGTGGGGGCATTATTCATTTATGTAAGCTCTATGTGGATAGAGTACTACAACTCCGCCCTCCTTGGCAAAAAGTTGGGAGCAAAAAAAAGGTCACGGCATATTTCAAGTACTACCCTTAAAATTTATGATTTTACCCCTACCTAAATTTTCGACCTTGGGGACCTCTGATGTAAACGATTTTGACCACAGTACTAAGTTTAGTCATTAAAAGCTTCACTACAGCATTTTCTGGCCCAAAAGTTTTTAAAACTTATTTGAGTAGGCTCACAAATTCTAGTCCTACATGGGCCAGCAGAAAATTGTAAAAATGTATAGGGGTCTGTTTATTGGAATCATTTCAATAGATTTTCTTTCTTGTTTATATGCTCTTTCAATAAATAAAATTTCAATTCTTTTCAGGATACTTTCGATGTAAAGCAGTATTTTATCTCAAAAATGATCTTCAGATCATATCAAGAGTTTTAAAATATTGTGAAATAATTCTACGTAAATTATGCAGAAAATCATGTTGTATACTCATGAAAGTCAATATTTTAGTTATCGCAAATGTCCTAAAAAGATTTAAGACATCTATTTTTCGTCGGTTGAGCGACTTAACTTTATCCGGGAAAACTGATTGCGCAGAAAAAATAATGGTTACTCACATAACAGTCGATTCATTAGATGATTTTGGTGCTAAAATTCATTATTACACTGATTTTCGTGAACTTTGCTCCTCAGTCGAGTTTTGAGCTTTCCAGAGATATTACACATTTTTATCTGTCAACTTCAAGAAAAGAGAAGTAGATTAAGATGATCAACTTCAACATCAATTGAAACGTAAGTTCGACGCGTTAAGCCCAAAAAAATTTCGACTATATCATGAACCATAGACGTTGAAAAATGCATACATTTGACACGAATCAACATAACATTTTGCAATTATCAATTTAATTATTTTGGTTGAGTTTGTTTTCCTTCGACCAGAGCAGTACACAAATCCCAAGAGTATGGACTAGACAGCACAATCGAAGTATTTTTTGTGCCATAACATGGTTTTTGGCACACAAAAAATTTGGAATTGCACAAAAAGTTTGAAAGTTTATGCCGATAGGCATTTTTCGGCTGGTCAAAGGCTAAATTTCCTTAATTTTTAGGCATTTCAGGGGTTTAGTAGTTAAAATTTTCTCGGCGCGAAGCGCCGAATCGATGAACATGAACTTAACCACTCTTCATTTGCCTTGCCCTAGATCTTCGACGAATATCATTTGTGTTATTGCAGAAAACTCATAGATTGTCAATGACTGATAATTATCGGATTGAAATTTCATTTATTGAGAAATAAAATTCAAATTTCAGGTTTTTTGATTCAAATGGAAAAATTGGACTGGTTCGCGCAATTCTCTGACCAAAAAATTTATACAACTTTCGACTTCATTTTCTTCAGTAGTACACAGTTATAGACATCCTAAATCATTATATCATTGTTAGAAAGTAATTCGTAGCTTAAAATAAAAGCAAAATGATTATTTCCTGAGCAATTCTATTCAGATATTTGTGTCCCCGCGACACGGCATTTCATTTCTCGTGGATCGTAAGTAGTTTTTCTTATTCTCATCTCACTTGCGTGAATTGATAAAAAACAGATTTTTATAACACCTGTGTAATGCGGTAAAATGTAGCTTCATAAATACATTTTTATCAAATGTTCAGTCAAAGGCTTTTCCCAGTATTCAATGTGGTTTTGACGAGACATTTTTTTCGTGCCATAGACACGAATTTTTTAGACTTCTTGTGCTAATAATTGGCAGGCTTTTTTGGCACACGGCACCCAAATTTTGGGTTGTGCAACAACATCTTTTCTGTCAAGTAGCACAGTGCACCTTGAAGCCTGAATGCCCTTTTGATTAGGTTATAGAGTTTCCTGTCCGAAAATGCACTTTTATGCGTCATAAAATGGAAAATAGTGAAAATTTTTCTATATTATTCCAGTGAGTAGTGCGCGGTTAGAAAATGTCATTCTAGCTAATGCTTATAGCTTTTAATTATATCATCATGTTATGGACAAATGTTTGATCTTGTATTAATTTTGACGAATCTGACGAAAAACAAGATTGTTCTCAGTTATTTTCCCAAACTCTTTTTGCGATCCTTGAAAAAAAATTTTTTTATGTGATTAAAACATTTTTAGTCCAAGTCGAAATTCTTGCTGGTTGAAGAATCAAAATTCTTGGTTGCTCTCCTAGTTTTTGAATTGTACTTTGCCCCATATCCGTACCCAAGATTTTCAAAAAAGGGGGGAATTTCCGAAAATTTCTTAGAATTTACTGAATAAAAACAAAATCATTTTTGCAGTAAAGACGACACATTTTCAGTTAGTTTATCTGTGCTTGGATTAGTGGCTCAATTCTATGTTTGACGAAAAGTATGTAAATATAATAATTTAATTTGGGAATTGTGATGTATAAATAAAATGATATTGCTGAAAATTTTATTCTTAAAAAAATTAAGGGTGGGCAGGGCTTTTTTGCACAGGCCAGGTTGCAATGTGCAACTTGGGGAAAATTTTTGATTGCGCAGATAAATTTTTGGTTGCTCACTCTAAAATCAATAAATTTGCTTAATTTTATCGGGAAAACCATCCTAAACTAGCTTTCTTGTATTTCATTCGATGCGCGTCGGTTTTAGGCTTTTAAAACCCAATTTTCTGAGTTTTGGTGAGAAAATGAAAAGATTAATATATGGCCAGACTAGAGTGATTTGTTCGGCGAGTAGCGCCCAAAATTTTTTCTGAATTTTAATATTCTATAACGCTGGAGAATGAACTTTTTCAGCTTTTATTTCCCAGACAGACGGTTTGATTTCTCAGTAAATTTAATGAATTTTCGGTCGGACAAACTAAAATTCAAAAACTAGGCAGACGAGTGAGAATTTAGATCTTTCAACCGCCAAAAATTTCTAGCATTGTCTTACACTCAAAATGTTTTAATCACATGAAAGTTAAAATTTTTATGAAGATCACAAAAAGATTTTGGGAAAATGACCGAGAAAGATGTTAGTTTTCATCAAATTCGTCGAAAAAAATACAGGATCAAACATTTATCCATAATATATTGATAATTAGAACCTATAAGCACTAATTAGAATGATGTTTTTTCAACTGCGCACTAGAATAATATAAAAAGTTGTAAATGAATTGAAACCCGGTGCGAAGCGCCGTAAAATTTAATTTTTTCCATTTTAGAACGAATAAAAATGCATCTCCGGACAGGAAACCCTATAACCTAATCAAAAGAGCAGTCAGGCCCCAAAGTGCACTGTGCAACATGGCACAAAAAATTTGGTTGCACAGCACGAAATTTGGCTGCTGTGTGCAAAAAAACCCCAGAGGGTGGGAATTATCCCCTTCCCCCTCTAACTACGGACCTGCTTTGCCCGACTGAAGACTCATTGAAATTGAACCTTACGTCTAGGAAATAAAAGTTGAAAAGATTCATTTTCCAGCGTTTTAGAATATCAGAATCAAAAACAAAATTCGGCGCTATTCGAAGAAAAAGTTACTCATACTAACTTTTTCATTTTCTCCGTGAAACTCACCAATTGGGTTTTAAAAGCTTAAAACCGACGCGAATCGAATGAAATGAAATACAAAAAAACTAGCTTCTGATGGTTTTTCCAATAAAATTAAGTTAATTTATTGATTTTAGAGTGAGCAACCAAAAATTTATCTCTGCAACCAAAATTTTTTCCTATGTTGAACAATGTAAGCTGGTATGTGCAAAAAGACCCTAATAATTGGTACTTGGCACAAATGTCTGTGCACCACTGTTTTTTCCCCAAATCGTGCTTTTTCGGGAAAAAAATTCGGAAAAGGGGAAAAAATTTTGAGCTCTTTCCCCATTTGGGGAAGAAAATTTTGGGGATCGGATACAGAAAAGATGCATTTTAGTGCATTTCAGAAAGTCATAATTTTGAAATTTTTCGGCGCTTCGCGCCGGTTATAACTTTAATAATCATTACTATGCATTACTTAGCTCAGGCGCGGCTTTTAGCATCTCTCCCTTCATTTATCAGTTAATCTATAATAGTTTTCATCATCTTAAACGTATTAACTCATGTTTTCGTTGGTAATCTTCAATATTTTATCATGATATTTAATGAAGATTCGCAGGGTAAACTGGGGATCATGGTGGCCGCCGAAGGCGGCCACCATGATCCCCAGTTTACCCACACTGGAACTCAGTTGAAAAGATTAGGCGGTTTGGAGCATGGGAAACTTTTATTCATGGCTGGGGAGCTAACGGTTCAAAAGTTATGAGCACGCTTGGAGAGCATGGTTAAACATAAAAAAACGCATGAATTTTGGGGCAGTGTCTATTAGCCGGGTACGGCGAATATAATATTTTATATTTGCAGTATACTGTTAATAGTGCCTGCTATATAAGACCTACTATTAGCCGTACGAAAAATACAGTATATCTCATCTCACTAATATTTCACTGACATTTCCATCTTGCGGATCAGATTGCACATTTGTCAGCTGTTACCTATTCAGCCTGGCACATTGCATACAGTTTATATTTTCATAATTATCTTAATTTGTGTACAAATTTATTAAAATCCATTCGATTTACATGATAAACTGGTCGATATCAATATATGAGGAAACTTTTGTGCACAATATAGCTTAATTTTTCGATGATTTTCAGGATGGATTGTTATGTACGAGCCATTGAACTTCATAATTTGCACAAAACGGCCATTTTGTTTTTTCAAACGTTGGGTTGGTGGAAAATGTTGAAAAATAGTCGGATCAAATCCGAAAACACCTTTGCCTCTCTGTCAAACCCTTTACATTACCTATGATCTTACGCTGTTTTCTAAAAGAAAGTAACTGATCTGGTGAGTCTTGATCATTTTTGAACTTGGAAGCCTCACCAAAATCATCAGATCTCGTCTCAACATTGTGGTTTGACACTGATGGTAAAAGATCGCTCACGATGCTTCCAGTTTTCGACATGCTAACATCAGTTTCAGCATTTGCTGTTTCCAAATCGAGGCTTTTTTCCACCAGTTCATCAGTTTTTGGAATAACCATCGACATAGGCTCACATGTATTCAGGCTATTCAAAGATTTTTCAACTGCTCATATTGCTTTTCAAATTCTGTGAAACTTAATTTGCTGCAGACGTCACAAACTCGCTGGGTTAGTTTCAACATTTTGTTGTATTTTTCATTTACAGACAAAATTCTATTTTTTGAACTATCTATTGCGATAGAATTTTCGGGTATTTTTTCCAACAATGGATCATGACTGAAGTTATCAGGAACAGACGTAACGAATTTAAATTGTTGGAAACGTTGTGAAATAAGGTTCAAATCAAATATTTCTAAATTTTCCGAATTTCTAACAGCCATAATGTGACGACAAGGCAACTCAAAATGGCAGAAAAATTCACAAGAACATTTGCGATCCTGTATAATGGTATATTTGGAGTCAGAATCCGTTTTGGAAACATTAGTCGCTCCATCATTGTTGATGATCTGAAATTTTCGAAGGTCTCTCTGAAACAAATTATATTTTGCACTGAGCTGAGAAGCAGCAAAATCGGTGAAATGTTTGAACAGAAATTCTTTTTGTTCTAATGAAGGAATGTTGGGAATAATTTTGCCTTTACATTTTTCCACGTATTCCCGATGCTTTACATTGAACGTATGCATAGAAATAAATTTTATCAGATTTTCGATGCATAACGACATCCGCGAATAAGGATTTATTACGTCTTTGATATGTTTATTTTGTGCTTCAATCTGATTAGTATCATTAATTCCAAAATTCGTGAGATTTTTCCGAAAGACATAAGCCCACATTTCCTTACAACTCATCCAGTTAGATGTGAAAATTTCTTTGAAATGACTTGGGATTAATTTATCATTCAGGAGCTCAGTCCAACTGTCATCAAAGACGTCAAACTTTCTTGCGTGTAATAGTCTTTTCAGCAACGTGAATGCATGTTCTTTGATATTCTGTAAAGTCAAATTAGACTTGCCTATCTCACATGACTCTCTAGAGGTAAACTTCATTTCCCGAACAATTTTCTGAAAATTTCGCTCGACATGAACCATACTTAGTAAAACAGTTGCGTTCTGGAAAGTATTCTGAGCCGCCTTAACGGACTCAAAATCTTTGTCCAAAACAACAATTTTAGTTTTGTCTACGCTATCCTGATTACTGATTTTAAACTGTTCGAAACAAGATGTCACTAGATATTCAGTCTCCGAGCTCAAAAATGCTGCAGCAACAATGCGACTGATACGATTCTTATCTAGCGCAGTGAATAAAAAAAGAACATAGTTGATGTTGTTTAAACGTTAAGTTCCATCTACTTCAACTAATTCTGGAAATTCGATACCATTGACGCATGAGACTAGTTTGAAGAAAGATTATATCCACAACATTCGATTATGGGTCTGATATAACTTTGAGATACGAGCCTGGATCAGTCATTTTCACATTTTCAAGAAAATAAATGGTTTTGGAAACTTCGTTGGCTTTCTCAGAACTGCGAGCAGCATCTATGATGTTTCTAATATCATGATTAGTCACTTGTTTACCTTCAGTGGAGTGAATTTCCTCAGCAATTAATTTTACATTAGCTCCCAACTGGGCTGCTTTTACAACGAAATCTCTTGCATTTCCGTCTAATCTTCTTTTATGTGGGAAATGAGACAATAATTCTTCAGAAACTTCGTGATTATGTTTAAAATTCGAGCGGGTGACTTTCAGTTTATTTTCTGCATTACTGAAATTAATATTTAAACGACAGCTACACCCCACAACTCCGAAATAACTTTGATTGGGTCGTAGGCCTATGCCAGTTGCCCTACAATGAATACCATTCCTGCAAACTAGAACAAGCTTTGAAAAAACAAATTTCTTTTCATCGTTATGAAAACGTTTACTGGACTCGATTGAAAATGACTAAAAAGTTTCACTTTCTAGCCGTTCGATGGCTTTGGCGAGATCTTGGAAGCAACCAAAAACCGAACCAGCTACTAAAACTTTCGAAGCATCTACAGTGGACAGGTCAATAATCTTCGGCTGCAGCATTTTGTGCAAATTATGAAGTTCAATGGCTTGTACATAACAATCCATCCTGAAAATCATCGAAAAATTAAGCTATATTGTGCACAAAAGTTTCCTCATATATTGATATCGACCAGTTTATCATGTAAATCGAATGGATTTTAACAAATTTGTACACAAATTAGGATAATTATGAAAATATAAACTGTATGCAATGTGCCAGGCTGAATAGGTAACAGCTGACAAATATGCAATCTGATCCGCTAGATGTAAATATCAATAAAAAATTAGTAAGATGGGATATACTGTACTTTTCGTACGGCTAATAGTAGGTCTTATATAGCAGGCACTATTAACAGTATACTGCAAATATAAAATATTATATTCGCCGTATCCGGCTAATAGACACTGCCGAATTTTGGAGAAAAATTGAGCGAGGTACAGTAACCCGGTCGTTCCCCGGAGACTTGGATGCACATACATGTACCTGCAGTTAGATTTCGAGTGACTGCCACTGAGAATAGCTGATAAATTTGCATGTCGCACGAAAATAGGGGGCACCTTTGCGAAAGTTGAGAATTTTATTGACGCATTTTCGGTTTTTTGTGGAAGGTTGCTTCCGGTTGTGATTTTGTGTCATGCTATGGTTTATGCAGAATGTGAGCATGAAATCGTGTGTGCAATGCCTTGTTTGACCCTTGACCTCATTTGCATATTGGCCGTTTGTTAGCATGGCTTGCTTATTTGGCTAATTTGCATGTTTATTTGTTCAGATTGAGTTATTAAGACCAGCTGTTCAACTACTAATAATTTGCATAATTATTTTTTAGACATCTATTGGCGCTTATTTTTGGACGATTTTATTTTGGACGATTTTATTTTGGACGGTTTTATTTTGGACGAGTTTATTTTGGACGATTGTTATTTATTGGTCTGTAATGGATGTGGATTTATTGAACCGGGATGTAAGTTGACAAACTGCAGATGACGGTGGCCACCGAATTTACCCTACCTTTAAAATTTTCCTTAGGCTTAGGCTTAGGGTACAGCAGCTGCGCCCGAAGGGCGCAGCGCTGTAGAGGCTCTTCCAAATGTTTCGGCGTGGCCACGGCCACATGGTGAGCGGTCGCCCCAGGTGGGGGATGTTATGGAGGGCACGTCAGGGTCGGGGGAGGTCAGGATGCTCGCCCCATGTTGGGGAGGTCACGTCGGGGTCAGGGGAGGTCAGGATGCTCGCCCCATGTTGGGGAGGTCACGTCGAGGTCAGGGGAGGTCAGGTCTTGTTTTTGGCGGTTTCATGGTGTTTGCATCTTCGCACGTGGAATTGAGTATCGGAATTTGTCCCGCACACATGCCCTTTATTTTTGAAAAAAAATTTGCATAAAATTTATTCAAATTTTTTTTTTCCTTCCCGTCCCTTTCCGAGACCCAATTCCACTTGCATTGGATGCGCAACACCATAAAACCCCCAAAAACAGCCGTTTTGGAAATTTTCACTTGGCCACCATGTTCCCCAAATTTTCCGATTCGCATTTTTTCCTTTTGAGAAAGAACAATACGTCAAGTTAGTCTCTGGGCTTTTTGATGCGATTATTTCTTTTCTGACGTAAAATCAATTCAAAAGCTTCATGGAAATATCTTTCGGAAATTTATACTCTTTTTACTCATATATTTTCGACCAAGTTAATGAGAGTTTACAAATAAATTATATACTGGTTTTAAAATTTTTCAAGTAAAATTCTAGAAATTACGACTTTTGAACAAAAAATTCAAATCTAATTCTCGAAATAAATGTTCGGAAAATTGATTTTCCAGCGCCGCAGAATGTCAATACCCAAAAAATTTTTCTTTTGGGTTCCCATTTGTCATTATACAGGATTTGACCATCGATTTCTCATGTAATTCAAAGTCATTATGGTGGATAGTTTGCTTGAAAGTTTGTTTCACAATGCTTGTAGATTAGATTTTGAACTCGAAAATTACAATTTTTTCCTCAATTTAAATGAATTAACGGCTCTAAAAACACCAGAAGCGAAGGCTTGAGAAAGCTCAAAAACACCTAAATAAAGCTTCTGTGAGCATTTTTAAGCGAAGAAAACTACTTCGGGAAAATGAGGAAAAGGATTTTGACTCCTTTCCCCATTTGGGGAAAAGGTCCCGGGGAAAAAACAGTGCTGTGTACAAAGAAAATTGAGACCGACAAACTTTCCTCTCTACAGTACACCTGCGCGCAACTTATTTTTCTTAGCAAAAGTCATCACGTGACAGCAATAGACACTCGTCTATCGAACGTTACTATGCTCGTTGGAAATGGTTTACTGAAAAATTTCACGTTTAAATTTATTTCTAACGGACTGAATATGTGTGCTCTTCCAGGACTTGTACCCTATTAATGCAGATTTTGAGCGAAATTTTGACCAAATCGCTCAAGTCATTTTTATTTTAAAACATTTTATAGAGGAAATATTACAACCTGTTAATCATATCATCAAGTTTGCATTTCAACGCAAATTGTTCTTTTCGATATTGATTGCCAGGATGGTGCTTCTGAATCATTTTTTGCGCCATATCCATTTTTGCATTGGCAAGCTTTTTGATCTACAAAATTATATACGGAACATAATGATAGATTTTGTATTTCCTTGATTATGAAAAAAGATCCATTGTTTCGTCAGAATCAGTCAATCTATACTCCATTCATTTTGCAATCATCGATCCAGCGGTTGGAGTTTAGGTAAACGCAGCCAATCAGGAAATCAATTTCGATAATCTTGAAATAAGTGAAAGGAATGGTTATCAAGAACTCCGTATCATGGAGGAAAAATTTATCGATTAAATTACGATAATTTTGCATAAAATTTTTGCTGCGACCTCGCTGCATCGATCATTTCAAAATAAACGGAGTAGTCATTCAAAAGTTTATAAATCTGTGACGCTGTGTATAGGTGCAATACTTACCTTTTCCGACGGAACGGAACGGAACAGAACGTCAACAATTTGAAACGTTCAGCCTAAAAATCCACTTTCGGTCGGAAATGATAGCTGCAATTTTGCGGAAAACGACCGATGGTAACCTGCAACCGAACCGAACCGAACAGAACGAAAATTTCCCTATCGTTCGGTCACGTTCCGTCGATTGCATTCCGTTCCGTCGGAAAAGGCAACTATAAATGAGCCTTCACTGCAATTACAATCTGTTCTTTATCAAATGCTAGAAAATTTAAAAATCACGCAAAAATTCAAATTATCGTCAAAATCGTTCACACTAAGCTTTTACAACAAGATTTTTCACTCAAAAATTGCAACGGTTAGTTTGGTATGCTTACACAAAATCAGCAAAAATTGTTTCCTTTCACTATCACTATTTAGAAGTATTTCTGGAAAAACAGATTACACAACTAACTTGCAAACGAACTTTTCTGAATTATTTTCCACTTATTCTCACCGACCACTGTACCAACACAATGGCTATTTGTCGTTGCACACTGCAAGTTCAAATCACAAGTTTCACCGAAATATTTGTTCAAATAGCAAAAACCATTGACGCTGATCATATCGTGTGTGGTAGTAGTTCGACACGGCAAAGGACAACATTGCGAACTGAAAGCACATTTGAAGCCATTAGGCTGAGAAAGTCGAAAATGTGTCATTATTTCAAGATATGTACCAATTTTGCATAGTGAAGCTAAAGCCAAGAGTTCCCATAACCAAACACTTTCCATTGCATGTCATTGAGTAGGGGAAATGTTACTTCGAACTTGAGTGCGGTAGGAATTTTTACTTGAATGAGTACGAATTTGCCGACGACCAATGCTTGAAGCTGACGCACTGTTCGCCGAATTCGTAGCATCCTTCACAAGCCATATTTGGAACGAAACTTCTGTGGACGGGACACACCCCGAAGTCAATTTTTGAGCCGAGCACCGGTTTCGGGCAACAATGTCCAATCTGCGCCCCGTTGGTCGTTTTGGTTAGAGGATGCAAGAAGCAGAATTCTTGCGCCCGATTTGTATCATTGGAAGTTGCACATCCGACGGTTTCATTTTGGTCGGGGAGTTTATAGCAAGTTTTAAGCTGTTTTGGATTCAAAGGCTTGGGCGATCCGGCTTTTAAATTTGGGCAATACAATCCTGCAAAAGGAAAGGCATTAAGAAGATGTCTTTTTGAATTAAAGAAGTTACTTGTTGTTTGACAAGTGCCATTCTTTAGTTTGACGAATCCGTCTAGGCAGGTGCAAGTCTGATTCACGCATTCAGCGTAAGATGCTTTGCAGTTGTAAGTGCCATTGCAGGAACCGCCTAGCGGCACCGTGAAGATTTCCTAGTGCGAAACAAAGTGCAGTGAATTTTATACATCAAGTTATTTTTTCTCGAAAAATCAGCCAACTTCATTGAGGTGTTACCTCAGCATTCACATAAGTGGCTCCACCAACGAATGTGCCACTGGCACCTTCCAGAAAATTATAATTTTCGGTCAACTTTGCCACGACGATTCCTTCACATATATTTAATATAACTTCACAACAAATTCATAACTGATAGACAATACCTGATGAAAAAATTATGAAAAAAATTAGCCGATGATGATAGTAAGGCATATTTTACTGTATCTCAAAAATATACGTGAAATGAAGGAACTTATAATACTAATATACAAAAATAAAGCGCTTTGAAAAAAAAATCCATGTCGAAGTCGTCAAACTGGTCTTCGGGTTTTAGGTACATAAGTGTGATCTGCGATGTTTGTTTATGCACAAACCCACGTTCTGACCTGCACATTATGAAAACGGTGATTATCTTTGAAAACATTATTCTGTGCACAATATCATGATTTTGCTGTTAGAAAAGGTTCACTGAAGACTTTTAGTTTTGAAATTTCAATTATAATATCGAGCTGGAATCGGTTTACCTTGAAAAAAGTGAAGTCACTGAAAAAATATGGTAATACTTTAATTATCATGGCTCGATCTAAAAAACCCAATAAGTCGAAAAAATCTGAAGTAGCAATGTTTTCCAAAGAAAAGTAGTGTATAAGTTATTGACAGAAGACGTTCCAACGAATCAATAGCCGATTCCTCGTCGCACAAAATGTCAGAAAATAGCAAATTCAGAAAAGTGAAATATTTCCCTGAAAATATGGCCACAAATTACGAGTATCAAAAAATAATATGAAAACTTCAATCATAGAAAAATCATGAACTGCAACCACTTTATTATCGATCCTGAAATAAATTTCAAGACACCCTGTCTCATTATTATTGAAGCACCATATAATCTAAATTCTGATAAATGACAAGTATTCACTTCTTGCAGTTTACAGGAATACAAAAACAATTTATACTACATTCTACGAAGGGCCACTTGAAAATAATCGTTACCAACTGAAAAAATTTGTTACCACTCGAAAAAGTCGTTACCATCGAAAACGATGCACAACATGTTTTCAAGATGCATCTCAAAAAGATCAAGATGTAAAATCTTTTCGATGTTCGATTTTTTTACACGTGCATCGCAAAGTGCATTGAATTTTTCTAAGACGTGCTGAAAAAATCGTGATGTTATCTTGAAAAAATCAAGATAAAAGGATCAAATTATCTTGAAAAAATCGAGATCTCAGTTTGAAAAAAAAAACGAAAAACTCATAAATATTGATTTCTGCGATGCATCTGAAAAAATGTTGTGGATCATACTCGAAAAGTATATCGATTTTTTCGGTTTTCAACAAATTTTTTCCAATGATAATAATTTCTTTCAAGTGGCCCTTCTCGTATTCCTGCAAAACATTTTTTTTAAATGATCAATATGACGATTCCATGAAAGTAGGTTCAACAGGGCTGAATAAATCCTATTGCTTAATGAATAAGGGAAATTTCTCTTCCATGAATGGCAAACAGAAAAAGCTGAAAATTTTCTTACTATAAAATGGTAACAATTTCTCGAGTTATTGAACACAGTTTTATTCAAATCCGAAGTGGGTAAGCATCACAGTCTTTCAATTTTGGCCTCCCTATTACTAAGATGAAATTCAGGGTTTTTCTACAGTATGCAGCTTTTCACGCCTTGAAAATTGTGTATCGAATTGAAACTTCTTTTGGTTCTCGGGGCGTCTGTCACTTCAAAATAAATGGACTTCAATTAAAGCCCATTTTCTTTGAAATGATAAACGCAGTGACAACTAAAAAAGTAGGAATTCCGTCAACACAATGGTCAAGCCAAAATCATAAAAAAGACATCATGATTATCCACAAGTTGGATAGAAGTGTGCTCACACAGCTCGATAAATTTTGACTTCCTATCTATAAAGAAATTTTAGTTTATTCTGTTTTTCGCTCATAGATGAAATAATTTTTCCTATTGATTATAGTAATAAGCTTACTATTTTTATTGAATACATTTGCGGAGTTGCAATAATTTAGTAACAAGTATTAACTTTTGTTATTTTTTGCGTAATACCCACGCATCTACTGTAAAATAGTAACTCCTCAAATCCCACAACTATGCTTTCTTCCTTCTTGTTTGTTTCATCGGTCAATCGATGATGAACGAAAAACGGTGGTGCTAAAACAGCGAAGAAAAATATTTTATAGTATACGACGCCAAAAATCATCTCCACACTTAGTCAAACTTGTGGAATAGATAGAGGACGGAAATTGCAAAAATGACAAATCTGTCGACGTTCGACCATTTGTATCACTACATAATGGCGTCGAAATTTTTCGCCGGGGGTTTCAGTCAGCCCGATTGCTTGAGCAGGTAGAGTTTTCTATGTTTCCCACCTCTTTTTTAGGCTTAGTTTTTGTAATATAAGTCGATTTTCGGTATAACCTAATATACAGTTTTTAGCCGAATTTGAGTTGTGAAAAATTTTATCAATTTTCATCTTTAAAAAATGCTAATACGAAAATTTCGCATGGTTGTGTTAATCCGAGTTATTTAATTTCCGTTTACTTTATGATTTTGATGTCTTCATATGGTTATATTGCAGATTATTCCAAATGCGCAAGTACATCATGGATAAAGCTAATTGTAATGAACTTCTTCGTCAATTTTATCCGAATGAAATTATAATTACCAAGGTAATTTTTATGAAATTTGCGTTTTTTTGAACGCCGACTTCGCGTTTGATGAAGACCAATAATTTTTATTGAATAAATCCAATCATAAATCGTAGTTTCGAAAATTACCTGTATCTTCCATCATACCTGTAAGAGGTCCGACCAGTTGGGGGGAAGGGTAAACCCAAAATTTTGGGGAAGGGGGTGAAAAACTCCAAAAAAGTGGAACAAATTTCTCCCAAAAAAGGCCGAAAAAGCAATTTTTTCCGATTTTTTCGTGTTTGGGGGGGTGGGTATAGGGTTGACCAAGTTGGGGGTGGGACTCCCCCCAACCTCCCCCCAATTACAGATATGTCTTTCACTATGTTTTCATTCATAGGTCGCTGAGGACAAACACGCTCGCATTCTGAACGGTAAATTCTTCTCACCTTTTGCCGCTCGTTTTCCCGACCTGGTACCTGAACCGATGGCCACTTGTCGTTTTCAACTCGTTTTGCCTAACCGTTATCAAAAGTTTGCCGAAATTTTACAGAAGAATGAATTTCAACTTAGTAACGCGAATGAAATTCCAAGACCGATGTGTATACAGTTGGCCGGCACTGGTGATCACGTAAAGAAAAAAATGGATTTTAAAAAAATTGGGTGAATTGGCAATGCATTCATCTTATAGTATTTTTGGCGTCGAAGGATTTTAATGGCGAAGCCGTTGGCTAAAAATAACGGCGTTGGCTCGATTTTGCTCGAAAATCCTTATTGTAAGTGAATTTATACTATTCCAAGTCTAAGAAACGTTAAAATTTTGGAAAACTGTTTCGTAGCTTAAATTTTAATCTTTTCCATGGATTGTTTCAAAATATTATTTTTTTCCAGATGGAATGAGAAAGCCATCTTATCAAAGGTAATAATGTCGACAGAATTTTTTAATATAATTTCCTACGTTCACTCCATTTTTAGAAGGTCTAATCTGCGGAACGTTACGGATTTGTTCATCATGGGAGGTTGTTTAATCTTAGAAAGTTTAGTTTTATTAGACTGGTGCGAAAAAGAAGGTTTCGGTCCGCTCGCCATGACCGGAATTTCGATGGGTGGTCATGTAAGCGAATGAAAAAATCGTTGTTGGCCATTTCAATGTAAATTTTTCTTTTAGATGTCATCTTTGGCCGCTTGCAACTACGAAAAGCCCGTGGCTTTGGTACCTTGTCTGTCGTGGAGCACTGCTTCTTGCGTTTTTACTCAGGTTTTCCAAGCTTAAAATTAAAAAAATATTTTTGTTGTATTTTTTTCATTCATAGGGTGTTTTGTCGGCTGCCGTCGCGTGGAAAACTTTACAAAACCAATATTTTTCCGATGAATTTCGAAAAAGAGAAAGTCTAATTTTGTCGGCTTTGAACGAGAAATTCCGAGTAACAAATTTTAAAAACATGCGAATTTTTCGTCCAAAATTTCCGTTTACATACGTTTTTTCTTATAGTTATCTCAAGAAGAAATGCCGGCTGAACTAGAATTAGTTCCTTTAGTTTCGAAAAACGACGATCCGGTTAAAATCGCTTGGCTCAAATGGTCGCTTATCAATTCGTATTTCAAGTATATTCTTTGGCTAAACTTTTTTTAGTTATTTTTTCAGTTATATTCTTATTTTCCTTTCTAAAAATGAGCTGTTTTTCCATTTCCCACAATATTCGTCACCGCCTGGACTAAATATTTCAGATCGTTACAAATTTCAAGCCATAAAACTAATAATCCGACGTCTGTAGCCGAAAAATTGAAGCGCGACGATACAAAGCAACAAGTTTCGCGATTTTTACACAAAATTTTGGACGAATTTACGCACTTGGGTCTATTTTCTAAACCGGTCGATCCGTCGTTGATCATCGTCGTTTGCGCTGGCCGTGACGCCTATATTCCGCGAGATAAAGTGGCCGATTTGAGCACTATTTGGCCCGAAGCAGAATTTCGACTTTTAGAAAAATACGGGCACATCGGAGCGTTTTTGTTCGAACAAGCTGCTTTCAGGTATAAACGTGAAAAACGCTTTCTAAAGACTCTTGAATCAAAAGAGATTTTTTTAATATGGCTTTTCACCCTAAAAGTCCATGTATAGTTTTTTCGCTAAAAAACATACGCAAACGATTTGGTTTTTAATTATTGGAGCAATTTCAGTATACAATACATCTCAAGGTAGATATCGAAATTTCCTATCGACAGATACCCAACATGTTGAACAAGTATCTACTGAGCGCTTTGAATACAGCCTTGACGCAAGAAACGCAAGACGCATACAAAATAGATGATATCTGCAACTTCACTAGATAGTACTCATCGAAATTTTTCTTGCGCACGGCGAAAATAAGTTATTCGTTCGATTTTGATTGTTGCAATCACTTGTGATAGATTTTAGACAAAAAAGTGTAGATGGGACTTAATTTTTCAAATTTTCGAATGACATCGGAAGTTTTCTGACAATTCGGCAGCATTGCAATCATGATCGTCAAAAGTCAGTATGATCAGTAAGCTAATTTAACATGTTCCTCTCCTTGACGTGAAGCATTCGATTATCGTTTCTAAAAATAGGCATTTACATAAATCTATTTCAGGACTGCGGTGGTTGACGCTTTAATAAAAGTGACAACGAAATACGCTTTAGAAAATCGAAATTCCCAGCGAGCATAGCTATTATTTCGCTACGATTTTTTTACTAGACGGATATTTATCGTACAAAATTCGTGAAACACTAATTAATTTGCATAAAATTTCCGACATAATGCGAATTGCCTGTGCTGGACATAGGATGTGGTTTTTAACGCTCTAGGAAACTTATTATCGTAATTTTTAGGATAGGCGCTTGTTTAAGTTTATGTTTTGTGTTATGTGGAACTTTGCGATGCGTTTTTACAAGGTAATTAGTTTGGAATTCGTCCTTTTTCTTGCAGGCAAATAAAAATTTTCTCAAATTTCTGTTTTTCACTAAATTATATAAATTCGACAATACGGATTTATATCCAATATTTTACATCTACGGCGAAGTAGCTGTGATTAGCTTTATAGACGATACAATTTTAAATGACATGCGTAGTGAAAGTTTTGAATAAATTTACTATAGCCCATCTGATTTGACATGGTAGACGCTGCAAAAACTAAGAAAGTAACTTCAATTTGATACGCACTCTTCACTTAATGGAAAACTAATAACTGTAGACAACTCTAAATCTCTCCATGAGTATGGGAAAAACCAATATCATTGAAAAATATGTTGTCTACCGTTGGTTCGAACAGAGCTGCGTCGATACCTGAATGCTACTCGATAAATTTTGACCACTTGAACAGGTTATGGAAGGAAAATTTCAGCTCCTCTGCTGATTGCCGCTCACTGACGCTTACATTAATCAGTCCACTAGCTTTTTCCGTTATTGAACTTACTTTCCGTTGATCGCTGTATCGATCATTCCAGAGTGGATGGACAATATATAGGTTTTTCGTATTAAAAACTCGTGGAATCGCTGCATCGATAATTTCAAATTAAACGGATTGTAATTAAATGCAGTGACATTTTTTTCTAGTTTTCTTTCCTATTAATTTTCCTAGTTTTCTTTTCTATTAATGCGATTCAATAGAATTCAAGTGTGATATGAAGTATTACTTGCTAAAGTTTGATGCATATGCAGTGTTTTTTCTGCAGTGCAGACATTCTAGGCTTCGTGCAGAATTTTTTTTGGTGATCTCTGCACTGGTGCAGAATTTTTTTGAGTCATGTGTTTGATCACATCGGACACAGAAAAGATGCATTTTGGTGCATTTTAGAAGGTCATAATCTCAAAATTTTCCCGCGCAAACTTTAATAATCAGTATTATTTATTTCAGGCTCAGCTTCTAACATGTCTACCTTCACTTATCATTGAATCTTTAATAGTTTTCATCATCTTAAGCGTATAATTTCATGTTTTAATTGGTAATCTTCAATATTTCATCTTCATATTTAATGAAGATTCGCATTTTTTCCTTGACACATTTTTGGAGAAAGATCAATACGTCAAGTCTGTAAACTTTTTGGAGCGATTATTCCTTTTATAAAGTAAAATCAATCCAAAAGCTTCATGGAAGTAGTTTCCGGAAATTTCTACTTTTCTTACTCATATCTTTTCGGCCAAGTTCATGGGAGTTTGCGAATAAATTACTGGTTTAAAAATTTTTCAAATATGAAATTCTAGAAATTACGATTTTTGAACACAAAATTCGAATCTAATTCTTGAAATAAATGTTCGGAAAATTGATTTTCCAACGTCGCAGAATGTCAATACCCAAAAAAAATTTCGACGCTTTGCGCCGGAAAGATTAATATCTTTTTTGGGCTCTACTTATCATCATGGAAGACTTAACTGTCGATTTCTCATGTAATTCAAAGTCATTATGTTCTTGGATAGTTTTCCGGAAAATTTGTTCCACAATGCTTGTAGATTAGACTTCGATTAAACTCAAAATTTTCAAATTTTTCCTCATTATTAATGAATAAACGGCTCTGAAAAACAGCAGAAGGTTTGAAAAAGCTCAAAAATACATAAATAAAGCGTCTATGATCATTTTTAAGCGAAAAATGACTTCGGGAAAATGACGAAACAAATTTGGACCCCTTCCCCCATTTGGGGGAAAAGGCCTGGGTAAAAAAACAGTGGTAACAGGAGAAAACCGCAGTGCAGAAACTTTTTTTTGGCTTTTCTGCAGAAAAAAATACTGTGCATATGCATGGACTTCTCCATGGGTCGATCGAAAATCGTTTATCATCGGGGATTTTTTTATTTTTCTTCTTTTCATAGATTCTTTTTCTTATGATCAATGTCAAATGTTTGCATTTATCCATTTTATTTTTCGCGGTCGCCGGTCTATCGATTTTATTCTTGTTGATTAATCTGCGGAAAATTCCAATAATTGGCAGCATGATGGCTTCTTCATCGAATTCAGAAAACAATCAGTTGATTAAATCGGTGGATTTTGAAGTTTTCGGGCGTGTACAAGGTGAGTTAGACAGCTTGCACTATGTGAAACACAGATTGAATGGAAAATATGTAGGAAATTTTGATCAGAATTCACTGTTTTAGAATGACTATAAATTTATGCACAACCCTTCAATTAAAAGATCAAATCGCTTGAGTCAGTATGTCGTGAGAATCATCTGTATATAACACGTTAATCAACTATTTGTTCCTTTATTCAAATCAAGAATGTTCAAAATTTTCATGTTCGATAATGACCTAGAAATGAATATGGCCCTGCTAAAAATATGATTAGAAAATTTACACGTTGACGTCAACAATGTTTCCTGCGACATATCGAAGCTTCTCAATTTTGACATTTTACTGACTCGTCTTAATCATACATGCACTACTCTAAAAGGAGCAATATAAGTATACAAACCCGGCAGTTAAAATCAAGAGTATTACTGCAAATTTGAAAAAAATATGTGAAAATAGGCATGGGATCTTAAAAACTGTTGGGCCCATAATCTAGACATTTTGTAGGTGTGCATAGGGCCAATTTCATCGATAAATTTTCAGTGATATGGGGTACCACTCAATGCATTGTAGAACACAGTGCGTCAAACCTTTGCCTTGCGATTTTGCAAATCATGCTGTTGCCATTCGGTCGACATCAAAATGAGAATATACATAATTTCACTAATATAGTGTTAATGCTACTGTAAAAATTTTAAAGCGTCCGGTCATTGACATATGATTCAGAAAACTTAAATGATGACTCGACTGGAGGAAGAAATTTCGCCTGTTTGAGCGTCCTGTACTTCAGGTTTGTTGATTCTGCACTATCTTTTTTAGCATAATAGGTAGCTCTCACAGCAAACAATATTTTGTATATATCAATTTTTAATTAAACTAATCATAAGGGCGGTATAAAAAATTTTAACTCAAATTTTGGGTTACTATCGCCTCACGCAGAGTAACCTGATTCTTCCTCATAAATTTACCTATACTCGGCCGCATGCACACCTATATAGTTTGTTTTTTGTAAAATACTTCTAAATTCAAAAATGATAAAAATCCATACTACTGTCAGAATTAATTACAAGAAATTTTCACTGTAAGATTTTTCATTTGAAACATTTTTAAAGGCTAGGCGAGAAGTCAACAAATTTTAAGTCATGCGACTCATAGTTTGGCAAGAAATTGTAGAAATATGAAACTGTACTTGCTTTCCACTTTTATAAATTAGATGCATTTCAAGAAAAAGAGAGTACATCTTTTTCCAAATTTGCAGAAACCCTGTTTATTTTAACACTTGGATTTGTATACGCATATTGCTCCTTTCAGGGTACCCTACATCCTTGGTACAGTGCACTTCGCTGATGGATCAAAAAAATTTTTTCCTTATAATATGGTCCTGCATACATTCATGTAACGAGGCCCTGAGGTCGGGGAGGGTCGGACGACTTTTTTAGAGCCGGGTGTCACTAGTCCCCAAAATTTTAGGGGGAGATGTCTATGAAGGAAAAAAATTTTGATTTTTCTCGCAAAAAAAAGATAAAAAAAAGTTTAAAAGTAAAAAGTTAAAAATGTATTCATGGCGCAGAGCGCCGAGAAAATTGACATTTTCATCTTAGTGTTCAAAATTTGACATTTTTCATCAAAAAATTGACATTTTTCAGTATTTTTCCAACCAAAAGTATTGGTGTCCGTATCACTACCATAGGGCTAGCCATAGGATTGGGAAATCTTGGGTGAGGTTCGCCCAATGGTTAGCCATATGGTCAATGATTTCTGGGAGGGTTCCTATAGCACTTCTCCCCAATTACATGTATGCCTGCATATGGTCTAAATCCTTTTTAAATTTGTTCGTTTATTCGATTTTAAGGCGTTTTCTTCCGAAAATATACCAAATTGGCTGCTGAACGTTTGAAATTGGTCGGCTTTTGTCGCAATACCGAAAGTGATACGGTCGAAGGTCGCGTGCAAGGAATTTCCACTAATATTGACGAAATGTAAGCCTGGTGCATCCCGGTTAACAAAATGAAAATATTTTTCCACTTTTAAAAAAGTGGTGATTTTCTGCAGAACTATCGGCGTTGTAGAACTGGAAAATTTAATTCAGCTGACCGTTTGGAAATGTCAGGGTGATAGGAAATTCTGCAATATTTACTTTACAGTCTGTTTTTTAGCAGCAAATTAAAAAATGATGAAAATTATAATTTTTATTAAAATTGTTTATACCTAAATGTTTAAGCATATAATTTTTTACTCAAAAAATTGTCCGAAGTTGGTTCACTATGCTCGCGAATTTTTAGTCCCGTATGAAATGTGGATTTGGCGGAAATAAAAAATTTTGAAATACATGCTTTCATACTTACATCATTTAGAAACATTGTGAAAGACAGACTTATCATTTTTAAATTAAGTTTCATGTAAAACAATAAAATTTCATGAGTTTCAGGAAAAGGTGGTTACAGGCGGTCGGTAGCCCCAAGTCACGTATCGAGAGAACCGAATTTCGAAACGAAAAAAACATCGATAAATGTGAATATGAAAGTTTCGACGTCAAGCGATAGACGGAAATATTTAAGTACAGATTACTTTTGACCCAGGGTCGCTTCGACATTCAAAAAAATTTCACCTCGTTCTTTGTGTAGATTCGAATTTTATCAATTGTTTCATGTTTATGTTTCGTTGTATAGTACATGTTTCTCCAAACCGGTCGACTTATGTTTATTGTCAGTTTCGAAAGTTAATGTAAAACGGCATCCTCTTTCCGACACTACATGATGCCTAATATCAAATTTTGATATTCTATCTATGAAAAAAGTCTGATGGAGCCGATTCTCAATAGAGCGAATAGTGAAAAGTTTTATGCATCAAAGTAAACGCACACATCATTTTTTTATAATGAATATGCAAATTAGGTATATTAAAATCGTTTTTGATAGTTGGGATAGTGTCTATTTTTAGTTGCATTTGACCATAAGTTTTACATGCTTTATGCTGCAGTTACGGTAGGTTACGCACGAACGGATGATTCCAAAAATCATAGAAAAATATCTGTCGGAAAAACATTTGTCCACAACGTTTGAAAGAAAACAAAAATTATCATAAGGATTTCCGATTAAAATTGTTTTGTATGGAGCCTAATTGCAAAAAAATGAAATAAAATAGTTAAGCCGTAAAGGCAGAACAAAAAACAAATAATAAAGAAACGAAAAGTAGAATAATGTTATAAATAGTAGGTAAAAATTGAAAAAAAGTACACGACCTGAAAAAATTGAACAAAAAGTGGCTCAAAATGAGAATATACAAGGGAGTAAGTCAATAAGGGGAAAAAACACGCACGTTGATATGTTAACAATGAACAAACCAGAATAAAAAACTAATGTGAAAACAAGCCGTCAGAAATTTGGTGATTCATGCCAAAATGTGAGTCAGCATACATCAGATCGAAATGGAGGAACAAAATGGGTCTTAGGCCAAAATGTATACCTCGCCCAATCTCCATTTATCGCATCTCCACTCTCGTTTTCAGAGTCGCTGTAAAATCTTGTTATTTTAAATTTCGTTGTTGTGTTTCCCCGGAATGGGGTGAAACCGGCGATTCTTCCTCTCCTTCCAAACAGTTCCTTATAATGATCATTCAACAATAAACTATAAAATTATCATTTTTTCAAAAACCAACGAGTAACAACTTTGTTTCAACTATATAATTGAACGCAGTGTAGAAAATTTCGCGCTCCACCGTCATTAAATAAACGCTCCTCATTTGAAAATTTTGCCTTGGTTGAACTTTTTGCCATCGAATTTGCCTTCCCATTTAAAATATTCGTCGACTAAAGTTTTGGTTTCAGCGCTGGTAGCGTCCAATTTTTTCCAGTTGTAGCTTTCGTAATCGACTTTCCAATCGTCGCTAAGCTGAAAAATATGAAAAAATAAACAAGAGCGTACATGAATCAGCGAAAAATATCAATGTTTCATTATTAAAATTTATCAAATAAATTTTTTTCTGAATAAAAATAACAATAGTCAGGAAAATAAAAGTAAAATTTAATAATCTTGAGTTATGAACAGAAAGAGATTTATTTCCTGATTTTAGAATAAGTCCATCTCAAAATTAAGGACCAGATTACGTAGACGATAAAAATCAGCATAAGAAGTCGAAATAAAAAAAATCATCCTTCAGCAATCAGAGGGCGTGTTCATGAAAAGGCTAGTCTAGAAGTCGGTCTAAATGTACTTGGACCAGTGTTCTTTTTTGCACGAGCTCTTTCGCACGGTGCAAAAAAAACACCAAAAAAGCTTTGCACGCCGAAATTTTTTTTTGTACTATAAACAGGTTTTTTTGTACATGAGATAATACGTTTGGGATGACGAAAACTATTATACATTACATGATAGGTGAAGGTAGACATTCTGAAAGCCGCGTCTGAGCTATGTAACACATACTAATGATTATTAAAGTTATAACCGCACCAAAATGTATCTTTTCTATATGAAAACACCAAATTTTTTACCACAATCGATAAATATTTTTTTGCACGGTGCAAAAAGCCTGAAAAAAAGTTTTGCACGAGCGGAAAAAGTTTTGCACAGTGCAAAAAAAAATACTGTGACTTGGACCAAAAATTTTTGATTGAAATGGCATATTTTGTAATCTCTTTATTTCTTTCTTTGCTTTTGATTCCATATTTTCCAATTCTTCTTTATTCTATCAGTATCTTGTTGACAATGAGGACTTAACGTATTCAGAGCCATCGTTTCAACCTTAATTTTTTTGTCTTTGTACACTTTGTGGAATATTCAACCGCTATCGTTTCCTTCTTATTGAGTAGATTTCAACGAGCAGTGCTTCCTCATCAACGTAAATCTGTGTCTGGGCACGAATTTAAAAATTAAACTCACGTTGAACGCCAGTTCGTGGCCGCGCCATACCCAAATACCAGAAATCGTAGAATTGTTATCAGTACCGAATAAACACATAGAAGCAAAAGCGTTTTTGCGTAATTTATCCAAACGTTGGAACATGCCTTGAAAAGTTGGAAAAATTAAAATTCATGGTTAAACATTGTTTACTTTTTTGATTGACACATCAAAAGTTGTTTCGACATGGGAAGAGAAGTTGAGAAATTATCGGCAATAACAAAAATTCTTGCTAATATAGATGCACATATAGGGGGAGGGAGGGGTGTAAATCTCGGTAGCTGAGATTCCGAATACCCCGCTGGGCCCGAAAAAATCGTAAAATACCGCTGAACTTTTCTAAAAAGATTTGATAACCTTCCGTTTGCAGAGCTCCTTTTGATCTTTTGCTCATTGAACCACAATAAAAGTCAAAGGATGACATAAACGTCCGTTCCTGCTGGTTGAAGAATAAAAAATTCTTGGTTGGTTGAATGCTTCCAGCTCAACATTGATATAAATTAGTTAAAATTTAGCGGAATAGTCGATTCCTAGATGAGTTTCTAATTTTTTAGCTAGTTGAAAACATCACATCAGTACATACATTGCACAGGTCTGGGGTTGAGTTGAACACAAAATTTTGGACGTCGAGAATCCCATCTACCGTTCGCACTATTTACCCACCCGCGATTAAATTGCAACTCATAAATGTCAACGTTAATTCGTCGGCGTATTTGTATTCGCAATACCAAATACTGTAATTTTCTTTATCGAAATTTTGCCAAAAGTACGGTAAAGCTTTAGTTTCGGTATCTTCGTTGGAATAGACCCGTTTAAATTCGTCCATATTGAAGGTTCTTCGGAAATTAAAAACAAAAAGTATATCTGGAAGACATTGATAATGAAAAAACCGTTTACCCTTTGGGCATAATAGCGAAGGGGTCGTTTTGTTTGGGTTCTTGGGCCAATGCTTGTTCTGTATCGTCCATTTCTTCTTCGGCGGCTGGTTTAGCTGCCGGTTTCTTTTCTTCTTTGGGTTTGGTATCTTTTTTAGCAGCTTCTTTCTTGGCTGTTGAAATGCAGGATATGTAATAATTTTTACAAAAACTGAAATATACTCGAAAGACTTACGTTTTTCTTCTTTTTTGTGAGCTGCTTTTTCTCCAATGGCGGCGAAAGCGGTCGTATCTTGTTGAAATTTCTTGAATTTTTGAACGTCGAACTGACTAGACTTGGCGCACAGATGAACGTCGCCAAGAATGGCTTTGAAATTCGGTTGATATATGCAAGTGTAAAACCAGCGCGTTAGATTGGCCATATGGCGCCTGTGGTCCGGTTCGAGTAACTGAATAATTGTAAAAATTAACGTTTATTGAAAATGACGAACACCAACTAAAGTGGCAAAAATTTACGTGTTCGAACGCCGGCAATAAAGCGCATGAAACTGCTACGTCGGCTAAAGTTAAACGTTCACCGACTAGGAAAGTTTTAGGAAGTAGATATCGATCTAAAATTTTCAAAATGTGCATCGTCGCTAATTTGGCTTCTTCGACTTGCTAAAATATGAAGAAAAATCTAAAATGGCAACCACTAAAGACAACATAAATTACTTGGTTATCGTACGCCATGGCCGATACCGAAGGTAAAAGCCAGGCTAAAACGTTAGGCACTATTTCGTTGTCGACTAACTGAAACCAATGAAGAATTTCCGCTTCGCAAGCGCTTTGATGATCGGCACCGGCGTTTTGTAAAGCTTTTTGAGCAACGTACTTGGCAATCGCGTGGCTACCAGTCAAGGTTTTGCCGTTAGATGTTTCGAAGCACGGCAACTTTAGAAAAAAGGAAGGATTTGCAAGTGAAACAAAGTAATAATCGAAATGACTGAATTGTAACAATTTTTAGAATTAACAACACTTTTTTCGATAAATCGATGATTTGGCTTTCGCCAGATAGCGATTTGTTTTTTCAAAGGTTCGAAATCGAAAAGCTGTGTTACGGTAGAGCCAAGAAGATTAAAAAGTAAATTTTCCGACATTAATGCTTTCATCATCTCATTATCAGTGATCCTCGGTATTTTGTTCAGATTATAATCATAAAATATTTTCGAGGGCTCTAAAAAATTCTGGATTTTTCTGCATAAATTTTTTCAAAACATCATACGTGGCGTTGACAGAAAGTCTTACTAATTGGAGAACGCAAATTTTTGGTCGCTTGCCTGATTTCTGAATTTTGGTTGCTTGTTGCCAGAATAATTATTGCATTTTCCCCCAATGTGGAAAATGATTGAATTGGCTTGGCTGAAAAATCTAACATTCTATCTAGAAAATGAAAGGTTAAAAGATTCATTTCCCAGCTTTTTAGAATATTGGAACAACCTATATTAATGCTTACCCTCTGATAACTCATCTATGCTATATAGATGATTTGAAAATTATCTATCTAGATGTACTGTTTTAGTCATCTTACTTAGAATTTAGAAATATTCAGTTTTCATGTTAATTTTTTCAAATTTCAATTTGCCTTACAATCACGAGTAGAAAAACCATAAAATCAGCAAAAAATTGAAATTCAACCCAACTGTTTCTGGAAAAAACGTTAAATGGTTAAAATAAAATATTCAGATCACTACAGACTACTAAAATAATTAAATGATAATCCAGTAATAGTACCTAAGAGCCGGTTGACTTAAAATCGGATAAATAATGATAGTTGTGTGCAGGAAAATTTTGAGGTTTTAACCGTCTTAAACGCGAAATTGGCTAGTCTTACAATAATTCCGCCCTATTTTGTGGCCAACAATAATCTTTTATACATTTTTTACACAACAAACCCCGATTTTGGGAAAATAGCGCGCGCGAAAGAAAAATGCTCAAGGTCAAAAATACCTTAGCAAAAGGAAACTTCTGCGAAGCGACCGGTTTGTCGGAATATTCAACTTTTACATTCGATTGGCCGTATTTGGCTGCGATGAGCACTTCAAACGTGCGGAAATTGTTGGGAGAAGCATGTAAAGTCTGAAATAAAAGAAAATATTGGAGACGAAAAAAAACAAAATGAATGGATAAATAGAATTGAAAAATGAAAATGGGTCAGGGTCTTTTCCCGTACGCGTACGGAATTCACGGAATCCTAGTAAAAAAAATTTCATTTTGCACCGGTTTTCTCAATAAAGTCACATAAAAATATCCGTACCGTACGGAAAACTTGTAACAGTCGAAAAAATCCCTCTGCTATAGAAAAAACATGGACCACGGACCACCGTTTTTCCTCAAATGGTGTCTTTCGAGGAAAAGAATTTTGGGCATTGTTCTAAATGTAGAAGAAAATTTTGGAAGTTAAGAACCGAGTAGATGCATTTTGGTGAACTTGAGAAGGTCAAAACCTGAAATTGTTGCGACGCTTGGCGCCGGTCATGAGCATAATAGTCATTATTTTCTGTCAGACATAATCTGCTTCCACTTACTAGTTAACCTTTAACAAGTTAAGTTTCTATTTCACCTCTTTTTTCATTCATTATGAGTCAATATTTTGCCGAAAATGGAGATTTTTCATCAAGTCTCTCAATTTTTTCTCTCGCTGGCTTGGAATTTTTCAAACATTTTCAACATGAAATTTTGCATTTGTAAACCTTGAAGATTGAACACATTATTTTACTGCTAATTTAGAGCTTCTATTCAGCAACTGTAAAAATTCATTTTCCGGTGTTTCAGAATATAATAATCCGAAATTTTTTTCCGGCGTTTCGGGGTGAGAAGCAAATTAAAATCTACTACTATGATTGTAATTTATATGTCAATATTGCGAAAATTCATTTTCCAGCGTTTAAAAACGTGAAAATCCGGAAAAAAAAGAAATAAATAAAATGCGATGTCTCTAATCAGAATTACAGAAATGTGAGTATCAGATGTACATATTCATGAAAAAACTATTGTTAAAATGCTTTCAGCAGTTGTATAGCATCAACGTGTCGTTCATCAGCTCGATGTGACTAGCCTCACTAGAATTCTTCCTCATTTTAGCAAGTTACTGACTCCGAAAACATCTGGATGTTATTTGAGTATGCTCCTAGAATGCAGAAAAAGGCATCTGTAGCCACATTATAAACGTTACTGTGGAAAATTTTTGAAAAGTGATGAAAAAAATTTTGGGTATAGTTCTCATGTGAAAAAAATCTTCGAGGAAAAAACGGTGATATGGACATTAGACACACTGTTCTTTCCGCTTGTCTTGCACCAAATGGGAAATGGGGTCCAAATTTGTTCCACATTTTCCCAAGTCGTTTTCTTCGCTTAAAAATGCTCATAGACGCTTTATTTGTAAGTCTTTTGAGCCTTTTGAAACCTTATAAAACCGTCGATTCATGAACATATAGTTGAAGTTTTCCAGCTTGGAGTCTGATTAACAAGCAGTGTGGAAATATTTTCAAGCAAACTGTCAAAGAGTATAATGACTTCGAATCACATGAGAAATCGACGGTTAAGTCCTCTATGATGGCAAGTGAGAGCCCAAAAAATGTTAATCTTTCCCACTTGGAGCGCCGGAAAATATTTATGTATTTGGGGGTTTGATATAGAAAAGATGCATTTCAGAAGGTCCAAATCTCTAAATTCGCCATCATTATTATTAATTACTAAGCGCAGGCGCAGCTTTTAGCATGTTTACCGTCACTTATCATTTAATCTTGAATAGTTTTCATCATCTCGAACGTATTATTTCATGTTTTAATTGACAATCTACAATATATTTTGATATTTAATAAATATCCACATTTTTCATTGACACATTTTTTGAGAAAGATCAACACGCCATTTTTCTGAACTTTTGAAACGATTATTTCTTTCTTAACGTAAAGCGAATTCAAAAGCTTCATTAAAGTAGTTTTCGAAAATTTCTACTCTTCTTACTCATATCTTTACGGCCAAATTCATGAAATTTTATGAATAAATTACTGGTTTTAAAATTTTTCAAATGATAAAATTCTAGAACTTACGATTTTTAAACAGGAAGTTGGAATCTAATTTGCGAAATATATGTCCGAAAAATTAATTTTACGGCGTCTCAGAATGTCAATACCCAGAAAATTTTTCAGGTGCTTGGCGCCAGAAAGATTAACATATTTTTTCAGCTCTCACTTGTCATCATGCAGGACTTAATAGTCGATTTTACGTTTTCTCATGGCATTATGATACTGGATAGTTTGATGAAATATTTGTTCCATGCTTGTAAATTAGACATTAAACTCGAAAATTTAAATTTCATCTTCAATTTTAATGATTTAATGGCTCTAAACTATCAGAATACCTTAAAAAGCTCAAAAACACTCGAGTAGTCTATGCACTGTTTTTTTCCATAAATGTGGAAAGACGTCAAATTTTTTCCCACGCGTGGAAAATTTTTTCACAGGTTTTCGTCTTCAAATCCTCGTTTTTTTTGCTTGAAAATGCTCATAAACGCTTCAATTCAGTGTTTTAGAGCTTTTTAAAGCATTCTGATAATAATTCTGAACATATGTATATCATAAATATTAGATTTAAATTTTGTGTTCGTAAATCTTAATTTCTAGAAATTTATCATTCGAAAAATTTTAAAACCATCAATTTGTTTGTAACCTTTAATAAATTTGGCCGAAAAGCTATGAGTCAGAACTGGTTGGGGGGGGGACCCCCCCCCCCCAACTTGGCCAACCCAGTACCCAAAATCATTTGCCCCCCCCCCCCAACCCCCGCCCCCCAGTTGGGAAAAAATTGGCCAAAAAGTGTATGTTTTTTGGCCTTTTTTGGGAAAAATTTCGACTTTTTCCTACCCCCCCCCCCCCCAACTGGTCGGAGGTCTTACAGGTATGGAAAGAACAGTGAATCTATGATCATTTTAAGGCAAAAAAAACGACTTGGGGAAAAAATTTTGACTACATTCCCCACAAAGGCGTAGCCAGAAATCTTTCGTATAGGGTGCACTGGAAAAATTTTTACTAATTACACATAGCAGCAATGTTGCAACAAACTCTCAAGTAAACTAGGCAGCAATTAGGCTGTTGTCAATTTTCTCTAATTCTTTTTTTCTGGATTTTAATATTCTACAACACTGGAAAGTGAATCTTTTCAACTTTCATTTCCTAGACAGAAGGTTTGATTTTTCAGTGAATTCAATGAATTTTCCGTCAGGCAGACTACAATTCAGGAAAGCAACCGAGAATTTCCATTCTTCAACCGGCAAAATATCTTCTTGGACACAGGTTGCACTGTGCAACTTGAGAGAAAAATTTGGTTGCACAGCCTGAAATTTGGTTGCTGTGTGCAAAAAAAGCCTGAAGTAAGCTACTTATCTTGACAATTGCTCTTTTAAGTTTCAATATACATTACATAAATATACAAAAGAACATTTTATCAAGAATTTCATTCAGCCTATGGGGTGCAATTGTACCAACTGCGCCATACCTGATTTTGGGGGAGGCGGTCGAAAAAAGTCGAAATTTTTCAAAAAAAGGCACTTTTTTACAATATTTTCTAATTTCGTCCAGTCTAGGGGGTTGGGGTATATGGTTTGCCAAGATGGGGGGTATCCCCTCCCCCAATTACAAGTATGCACTGCACTCCCCATTTGGGGAAAAGGCCGGCCTGAAAAAAAAACAATGAGCACGATTTGCGGAAAAAACAGTGGTTGGATTAAACATATTCAGCATTTCATTTTGTTCCCGCTTACTCCAGCCATCTCGCTCCTTGGTATCTTTTCAATGGGCAAAAAACGATTATATGAAAGAGAATAGACGGCCGGCTGACACGGCGAAATTTTAAGAAAGAACTGTAAAAATCAAAAAAAAATTTCGGTGCTGGTTCTAGACTGGAGAAATACAGTAAGTAGAAGTTTCACGTGCATTTATAAGTAACCACCTGCAGGTATAGGTGGTGAGAGAGAAGCATCATAGAATATCATTCGATATAATGGGTGAAAGTCTTGAGTTCATGAATAATCCGCACGATATATCGCATTATTTAATTTTGATTCAACCATCAAGTTATTCTCTTATATATGGCTACAGTACAAATGCAGCCGTCGAATTCATTATCGATTTTTACTTAGTCAGTTTTTTCATGAAGTAGATTTTCCGTTGGTGTTTTGTCAAGTGGTCAATTTTGGGTTCAAGCGAACTGTTTTGGTCAACGTTAAAACGATATTTTCGCCAAAATTCGGACGCCCGTTCAGTAGCGATATTCGATTTTCTCGGAAAAGCAGTCCACTTTCACAATTTTTCCGTAAAATCCGCGTTTTTTCGCATCAAAAAGGCCTAAGAACCTAGGAGGAGAGTGTTTCTTCTTTTACTTCGACACACATTTTGCCCGTGTTCCTCATAAATATTTGTCAAGTGATGATGCACTCTATTAACGAAACGGCTATTGAAATGTCGAAGTCAGATAAAAAGCTAAAGAAGCGTAAACATGAAGAATCGTCGCCCGCGTCTCAGGTTTATTCTCATCTTTTTCTAGTTTTCGTTTTATGATTGTAACTATTTGTGCCATATTTTTCTGTGTTTCAACGTTGATACGACAGCAATTCTGTTTGACTACCTGAACCTGATATCAGGCGTAGGTATAAGGTTCTAGAACAGTGTAGATAAGCGTCTACATTTCTTGACCCTGGTTTGCTTCGCATATACCTAAACTTTGTGCTCCTGATGAAATTTCTTTGCTGTGTGAGTGTTAAACTGATGTATAATGCACATGCCGCCACATTCCTGTAAAACCTCCGGTCGGTTAGGGGGTAAGGTAAACCCCCAAAGAGATGCCTATTTTTCCAAAAATCTTGGGGATATTTCGAAAGTCAAATCGCACTCAAAGGGTTTGCATTGACATCAAACTTTCCCTAGCATCAGATGCAAGCAGTGGTGTCCCACAGGGAAGTGTTTTAGGCCCACCTCTTTTCCTTTTGTTTATAAATGACCTTCCAGATACACTAAAATCTGATGTTAACTTTTTGCCGATGATGTCAAAATTTTCAACACCTCCACACGCTGCAAAATTCTTCAAAATGATCTTGATCAAATTTTCAATTGGTCCAAAACATGGCAACTCGAAATCTTTGTCGAAAAAAGCACTATTCTTTACACGGGGCATACCAATCCAAAGTTTCCCCACAATTTATTGTTGTCTGCCATACCTGGTGATAATCCGTATGTCAGAGACTTGGGCGTACTTATATCCCCAGGCTAGAGTTTTAGGGATCACTTAATTTCAATTACCAAGAAAGCTCACAGCTTAAGTTCCTTGATAATTAGAGTATTCACATCTCATGATACATCTAACTTGGTGCGTGCTTTTACAGTTTATGTCAGACCTCTATTGGAATCTTCTTCAACCGTTTGGAATCCTTTCTATGCCTCAGACATAAATCTCATCGAAAGGGTTCAGAGAAGGTTCACCAAAAGAAAATGTGGTCTTGGGTCCATCGTTTCATATGAAGAGCGTTTGGTTAAGTTATGCTTAGATAGCTTGGAAATACGTCGACTGCGTGCTGCATTATGTATGATGTTTCAAATTATCAAGGGACAATCCTGTCTCCAAAAATCGGACTTTTTTATTAGCAACAATTTTGAGTCTACCTGTCGTAAAAATGATCACAAACTCCAAACTGGTAAAGCAAAAACAAATATTAGGTTATATGATTTCTCTAATGGGTATATTAATATCTGGAATCAACTTCCAAATGAAATTCTCTCCAATTCACACACATTCAAAAATCAAAATGAAAATTGCTAAAATTGATTTCTCATTATCTTGGGGGAGCGCGTTAGCCTGTTACAGGAATGTAACCTGCGCTTCCTATTACTTGTCACTAAATTGTTTACTGCTATTTTTGATCTCTAATTAGCCATTTGAATCTTCTAAAATTTATCTTTCACATTTATTCACTATTTCCTCGTTCTCGACTAATCATATTTTGTATTGTAATTTTACGTTCTTTTCGACCGGTAATAAAATCTTTTAATCAATCAATCAAAGCCAAAAGAGCTCAAATCTTTCGAAAATTTCACCAAGAAATACCTTTGCCCGATTTTTTCGACTTGGGGAAAGGTTCCAACATTTGGGTAGGTCCGACCGAGTTGGTACTTGAACTGGGAGAAGGTTCCCCCTCAACCATCCCCCATTCACAGGTATGTGCAACCATATTTGTAATGGTGCCGACCGCGATTAATTGTGTAAGAGGGCGAAAGCCAGTCAGATGTCCTTAGAGTCAGAATTTAGGTATGGGTAAAATCCTATATGGTTGTGGACGGCCCAGTACTTACCTTCCCGTCGTATGACCTTTTTTTGCTCGCTTGTCACATCTCGGAGGGGTGTATATTTCGGTGGTTCCCTGAATACAGTAAGTGTACACCGATGTGTGTACAAATCATTATTTCCCAGTAACTTGACTTATTGTTCACCTTATGAAATGTGCACCAAAATCATGTTTTTATTTTTAACGTCGAATCCCCAGCGCAAAGTGCCACAAAATTATTCGGTCTTTTTGATTTTGTAGCCTGAAGAACCGTTTTCTGACCATATATCTCTCATCTTTGCACGAGGATATTAAGAAAATCTTCATATGGAGCCAACAAAACTCGTCTCGTGCAAAAACAGTAGTGCTCTGCAGCTGTCAATTTTTCCAATTTCACACACAAAATCAGCTATGCACTATCTACATTTTAAAAGCTATGGACATGTAACGGAGCTCCGAGGTCTGGGGGGGTTGGAGCACTTTTTTGGGGCCGGGGGTCAGTAATTCCCAAAATTTTGGGGGGAGGGGTCCCTGAAGGGGAAAAATCGATTTTTTCCATGAAAAATGTCCGAAAAATGGTTTAAAAAGTAGTAATTTTTGTCTAAAAAATGATAAAATATGTACTTATGGCGCGAAGCGCCGAGAAAATTGACGTTTTTGACCATTTTTTGTTCAAAAATTGACATTTTTCATGGAAAAAATGACATTTTTCAGTATTTTCCCGACTAAAACTATGGGGGTCCCTAGGGCTATCATATGGCTAGCCATAGGATTGGAAAATCCTGGGGGGGGGGTCGTCCAATGGCTAGCCATATGCTCGACGATTTCTGGGGGGTCCCATAGCACTTCCCCCCCCCCCAATTACATGTATGATGGACACCCTAAATGTACTTTCCTCAAACTGGCCGCCCACTCTCAAAAAATATTAGCCAATAGCAATCCTTCACACTCATTTCCCTCAAAATGGCCTATCCATTATGACACCTAAAATTTTGTGTAGCGGTAAGTCGTTCTCCTCCCACTTCACTCGAACAGTTGATCATTCTTACGGGGGTGGTGAAGTAATTTCCAAATCTACGACCGTGGTAATACCCCTCCCATGGGGTGATCTGAAGCCAATCCTATGCAGTGTCCATTAGCCGAGTGTAGAGTGCAAAATTTCCTGAGTTTAGTGCTTTTGTTACTCTAATAATATGCTTTTCAATTTTCCGTCGGGGCTATACTAATCCACGTTAGTTTGCTAAAATAAGACCAGCTTTATCAAAATCTTACCTGATTAGGGTCATTTTGGTACATTTCACATGACAGCATCCAGCCTTTAGTGTGATAGAAAGTTTGAATGCATGGACATTATTTTTGTGAAAATCAGCCAAAAAACATCAGAGTAGTCTCAACCATACAAGCACGCAGGGTTTTTTCCGCACCGGTCGTTTCGCATCTTGCGGAAATCGACCAGAAAAATTTCCGCACCATTAAAAACCACTAAAAACATTGAAATTTTCCGTTCCGTGCGGAAAGCTCCAAAAATTTTCCGCACGACCCCAAAAAAAATCCGCACTGTGCGGAAAAAACCTGCAAGCACGTAGGGTAGCCATCATTCAAGAAAAATTATCCTAGTACAAATGCACTGTACCAAAGATGTAGAAACGAGCAATATAGAAAATATGTCCGACCAGTTGGGTGGAGGGTTAACCCAAAATTTTGGGGTGGGTTAACCCAAAATTTTGGTGTGGGGTTCCAACATTTCCAAAATTTTGGGGAGGGGGGTCGAAAACCCCCCAAAAGGTCGAGAAAAATTCGAAAATTTTCCCCAAAAAGGCCAATTTTTTCCGAGTTTGGGGGGTTGGGTATATGGTTGACCAAGTTGGGGGTGGGGGTCCCGACATTTTGGTATAGGGTTCGACGGAGCACCCCATGGGGGGTATTACCCCCGTCTTAGATTTGGAAATTCATTTACTACCCCCATAAAAACAGCTCACTTTACCAAAAAATTTTGGTAGACTTCATCCTCTCCCCAGTAGGTTATACTAATTCGAGAAAAATTACAGAATGTGTGATTCTGAGGAATTACTCACTGCTCTTTTTGACACATTTACTGAGCAAATGATAATGGGAAAGTATGCAACTTCTGTGCCATATAGCGATTTTTAGGAAAGGATATCAGCACATTAATATATACTACTTGTAGGAAATCATTACAAATATAATTGGGAGATGAAATAATGACTTATGTATATGTGATTAATCAAAAAATTACCCCTTGGGAAGAAAAACATTATGTTCTTAAAATTCTGCCTCTTCATGCTCTCCTTTCCTTTTCCCCGCTTCTGCGTTGGGTCTTCTGTGCGCATATGGTTACCCAAGCTGTGGCATACTTTCCTGCTATGAGTTGAGACATGTGAGGTCTGTTGACGTGGATCAGGAGTGGTACCTGGTTTCAACCTCATGGTTCATAATCTAATAGGATCAATAATACTAAAGCCACATTCGGCATGAGCACTTTCAATTGAAAGCACTGTTAGAACCCTCATCAGTGATGTAATAAGCTCATACTCCTGAAGATGCTGGTTCAAATAATGTTTCCAAAAGTACATTGTGCCCGATTCTTGAAATGTGCAGGAATCAGTTGACACGACAATCATCAAAGTCTGACTATTCTCTGCGTATAATTAGTACATTCAAGTTTCATGATTGGGAGCTGGAAAATGGGGTTGAAATAGTAAATGGATTTTGACCGTAAAGAACGCAAAGTAGGGGCATTAATCATTTTTGTAAGTTCGAGAAACTACAACTCCCCCTCCTTAGCAAAAAGTTGTGAGCAAAAAAAAAGGTCAAGGCATATTTCAAGTACTACCCTTAAAATTCACGATATTACCCCTACCTAAATTTTCGACCTTGGGGACCTCTGGGGTTCGACCAAGTTGGGGGTGGGGGTCCCTTCCTCAATTACAGGTATTGACACCCCCTTTGGAATCCCTAACTGTTGGGCTTGAAATCTAGATACTTTGTAGGTGTGCATGGGGCATTGCGTCGAACCTTTGCCTTATGATTTTGCAAACCATGCTCTTGCCACTGAAAATGAGAATATACGCTATTTCAGTGACATAATGTTGATGTTACTGTAAAAATTTGAAAATTTAAATTCTTCAAGTTATTAGCCGCATGGCATGTAGTTGAAAAAACCTGAGTGACAGGACTCGTGGGATGGAGGAAATCTCTTCTGTTCAACTTCTGGTTCGTTGATTCTGCACTATCTTTTTTTAGCATATGGGTAGTATTCATGGCGAACAATATTTTGTATATCTTCATTTTTAAATTAAACTAGTTACGAGTGCGGTACAGAGGATGGTTTTAACTATAAGTTTGAGTTACTATCGTTTCATGCAGATTAACCTGTATGAAATTTCCTCATAGATTTACCAATGAAACTCGGCCCAATCATACCTACAAAATATCAAGATTTTGGGCTTAGCAGTTTTTTAGATTCCAGGGGGGTGTTTTCGCCTATTTTACATGTTTTTTTCAAATTTACAGAGATCTTTTGATTTTATGGCCCGGCCTTGTATACTTACGTTGCTCCTTCCAGGGTACCCTACATCCTTGGTACAGTGCACTTGGCTATATATGATCAAAAACATTTTCCCCATATATCGTGGCCGTACATCCATGGCCTTAACTGATTGGTTTTTAGTTTAATTGGAGCTGGGCACTGCATTAATTATAGCCTGCTAGCCTATTGGCATTTTAAATGAAAATCGTCGAAGTTCTTATACACCCTGTCATCACTCACGTATTGTTTTTTTCGACAAAATTAGTTTTACGTAGTAAAATTAATTTGGAAAGTAATTCATTGTTTGAAAAATTCGCCGGTTAAAGTTGTACCGTTCTATTAGAATTATTTTGAGTAATTTCAATATTTATTGTTTTTGTGTACAACTTGACTTCTGAGAGGTGATTTTATAGTGTCAGGCATTTCTCGATTCAAATGCTGGATCTAATAATTCAACCAAAATCGAACTTTTGAAGTGTGGGTTTTTGTCAAATTCAATTTTAGTTGTGGTACAAGTTTTCCAAATCTTTTTTGGTGTATGTCATCAGCTAGTTTTGGGATAATGTATTTTTTTATTCCAAAAATCGAAAATACACTTGTATCAGTTATTTTCTCCCCTAAAACTTCTAAAAAGTGAAAACTTATCGCGAAGCGCCGCAAAAAGACACTTTCTGATTGGTTGTGGCTCTTTCTTTCAAAATCATTTTTGATCTAAAATCAAATATTTCTGCTTAATTTCCGTCTCCATGGGTTTTGAGGTTAAATTCTGTCGATTCGGACAACTAAAATTACGTACGTTTGTCACTCGACCACCGACATAATCAGTCAAGGACTTATTCATCTTGGAAAATTATTCCCCGAAAAAAAACGAACATCGATTTCTGAATTCTTATGATCGTAATCCAGAGCCCTGAATTTTCTCCACGTTATGTCTGTGTTCTAGTATTTACATATCTCGTGCTTGATTTTTTTGCTGAAAGAGTATCCTACCCAAGTCACTTTTAGTATTATATTTTTTTTGTTTTGAACTTTCGCATGCCGTATTTGTATTGATATTTCTTTTGCACATTTCTGTATATATCTTTTTGTAACTCAGATTTAATTTTAAGGACGGAAGTGACGAGTCAGTCGTCGAAGAATTACTAAAACAATACGAGACTTATAAAACGCAATTTGAGGAATGGACTACTAAAAACAAGTAATCATCTATTCTGCGGAATAGCATTTTTTAAGTCTCGTCATTTTTAGAGGAAATGTTAGTCAAGAAGCTTACGATAAATATGTCGACGATTTTCGAAGTTGGGAGAAAATCGTTTTGGGTCAGATTAAATCGGCAACTAAAAAAAACAAATCGAAAAAGAAAGACAAGAAGCGATCGAAAGGAGACAAACCACCGCGCGATCAAGTAGAGGTGCAAGAAACGCCAGCTGCCTTGCAGCCCAGAATGCCGGGTAAAGTTTCAGTTTTTTAGAAATGCAATTGCGAAGTCTTTTCGAACATGAACTATTGAAATAATTGTATTTGTAATGTAAATGTGAACGGAGCTCAAAGATCTGGGGGTATTGTTTTTGGAAAGCGAAGGGTCATCGACTGCACAAAATTTTGGAGGTCCTTGAAGAAGAAAATGGATTTTTTCGCCCAAAAAACGTGGTTCAAAAAACAGTGTTTTCGTCTAAAAGCCGCATAGATTAAGTTGGCATTTTTCAATTTTATTCGACCAAATTGTGAGGGTCATTGTGGGTACCCATGTGATTGGCAAATCTTGAAAGGTGTGGCTGACCAAGTGGCTGACGATTTCTGGGATGTTCTTTGCTGCCCCCCCCCCCCTATGATTTGTGTTTCGAGGGAATCTTTGTTGCTAATTTCATTTATCCACTTTTAGATGCCACGGCTGCCCCTTTGGACCCACTTGCCATGATGATGACCATGGCAATGATGATGATGCCGGCCATGATGCAGCAGCAGCAGCAAACGATCGCGCAACCCGTTGCCGCGGCCGCTCCGCCCCAAGTTTTTCAACTTCAACAAGCTTTGCCACCGCAAATGATGCCGCCGCCTCCTCGTCCGCAACCGCCGATTCCGCCTGCAATGTTGGCGAGCGGCGGCGTTGCACCTTCGTTCTTGGTTCAACAATCGCAAAGTTCGTTGCCAGCGCCGGCGGCTGTCAAATCTGTGGCTTTACCAGATTTGTCCAGACCACCGCCTAACGTTTTAGCGCCGAGAATGGTGCCGCCGTCATCGACGGCTGCATCTACCAGCGTTCCGGCGACGCCAAATTTTCCAGAATCAAGAAGACCGACGACAATCGATTACGGACACGGTGCTGCAGCAGCTGTGAGCTTTATTTCAGTGAAGAACAGATGGAATCCCAATTCTAAAAATTAGCAAGAAATTTGATACCTTCTCACATTTGTACCAAAATTGAATTTTTAGTGTGAAATTTCTTTGAGAAAGTCTACAATCTTTAATCAAATTTTTTTCCATCTCGTTAGACCCAAGAGTACGACGATTATTGGTATAGAAAAAATCAAGAACGTTTACGCAACGAAGTCACGACAAAACCCAGCGCGCCGCCACCTCCTCGTCCTCTTGCTCCGCCCAGTATTGTTAGACCAACGCCGCCATCGATGCCGTTTGCGCCGCCGCCGCAACGACCTTTCCGCGGCGCGGGCCCGCAATCGACGCATCGCCACCGAGCACCGATTACTGGACCGCCGCTGCCGCTATTTCCTGAATTACCTTCCAGAGGTGAGAAATTTTTCACTAAAACATTTTATACCTTAGTTGTTGAACTTCAACATGAAATTTTCTCCACGTTTTGAAAATGTTGCATGCGATTATCACTCAGTATCATTTATTCTATAATGCATGCACTGGCACATCAAATTACTTCTCAGAGTTGAGAAAACGTGAATCTGTGACTATACTTATATATTGTCTCAGTTATCTTCATAAAAATAACCGAAAGCCAAAAGAAGTATTACATTTTTTTGAATCCATACTAACTCACCGTGGAAAAGACACAAAACTAATTTTCATATGTGGAAATTTTTTTGAACGCGTTTTTTCCTAAAAAATGCACACATTCAATGAATTTTTTGCAATTTGCTTCCTACTGGCAACAAAAAAGTGTTTTCTGAAATGCGTCTCAATGTTATAGTCAGAGAAATGGAATAATAGTTGCAAAAAGCTTCTTTGATGATAATTTTACGCTTTTAGAGCTGTCGTCCGATCGTAACAATAAATCTTACAAAAAAAGTGTATAATTTCCGTTATTTCCGCAACGGAGCCCCGAGGTATGGAGGGGGTCGGGCGACTTTTTTTCATGCCTGGGGCAGTAATTCCCAAAATTTTGGGGGAGGGGTCTCTCAGGGGAAAAAATCGATTTTAAAAAAATTCAAAATTCAAAAAATGTATTTTTTTCTAAAAAGACCAAAAAATGTATTTATGGCTGAAGCACCCAGAAAATTCACATTTTGATCATTTTTTGTTCTAAATTTGACATTTTTCATCAAAAAATTGACATTTTCAGTATTTTTCGGATTTAATGTATGGGGGTCCCTACGGCTGCCATATGGCTAGCCATAGGATTGGAAAATCCTGGGGGGCTGTCGCCCAATGCTAGGCATAACGATTTCTGAGGGGGGTTCCCGCAGCACTTCTCCCCCAATTACATGTATGTAACAAACTATTCTATTCTGTGAAAAACTGACCATTGAACACCGTTCAAAATCTAGCTCTTGGCATCTAGGTTACGTCGAAAAATTTAAAATTGTAGCTTTTAGATGTTTCGATGCTCTTCGCTGATGAAATTTAAGAGAATATTATGTTTGAATTTGTCCATTATTATCGTAATCAATTGTTTAAACTAAAAACAAATTAGCAAAACTTCAAATCCTAATTAAAAACCAATGGCTGGAGATAGAATAGAAGATTACGTAAGCATTGAAACGATGCAATGTTGATGGAGTAATAGTACAGAGTTTCAACGAGACTCACTGTAGGCAATTTGAGATTAATGATGATCGTAATGCCTGAACCGTGCGTCGTGCGCCGGGAAGCTTGAAGATTTTGATCTTCTAAATGCACCAGAATGCACTTTGGCCTTGTCGGCTGAATTTTTTTCCACATTTGTGGAAAGAGCCCAAAATTTTTACATATTAATGCGAACGTGATAAAGGAAACAGTGATCATACGACGTTTTCAGTTACCTGAATTTTTTCATAAATCAACTGAAATGGATCGTTTCCTGGAGTTCTGCAATAACATTACTATTAATAGACAAAATTAAATATTCAGGCAACTTACCAAGAAGTCGTATTCTTCATACAAATGAAGTATCCGTTATTTTTCGTGAAAGCATAGTAAAAGATGTTAAGCTAAAAATTTCGATACTGGGCGGCAAAGTCGTCGTATAAAAAGTTTGCGTTGTGATTTTCACCAAGATTTGATCTGACTTCTAATAAAACCATGGAGATTTTGGAGCGTCGAAAATCGAAACGCTAACCTTCTCCCCGAGTGATGTTTCGAATGAATAAAAAACGTGTTTTTTTGTAATTTTTGGACTGTTGTTTTTATTTATCGAAATTTTAGTTCGCGATAACGATCGAAATGGAGTATCATCGTCAACTTCACCGAATCGTCAAAATATGCCACCGACGATGAACAACAATAAACAGCCGCAACATAGATTGGGTGCTCGCGATTTCAGTATGCGGAGGCACGTTTGAAAACCTGTCTACATGCTCTACTTTTACATTTGTCGACGTTTAATACGCAATTTGTTTTCGTGTAAATAATTTTTGTACAGTGAAAAATGTGTTTCGCCGAAATAGCGGTGTAAGATTCGGTAATATCGTTCGTTTTGTCCATAATTTGCTAGTAAAAATCGAGATGAATGCTCGGGCGAGTGAGAACGTGGTAGAATTGACCAAACTATTATGACCTAGTTCGAAATGTGAGCAAGCGCACAAGGGAATCAGGGTAGTCGCACGGTTTCAGCCCCATTGAGCGAGGATACAGTGATTATCAGAACAGCGAATCTTCAAAAAAGAAATCTCTAGAATGGGAAAACGAAGATTGGGCAGGGTATACATGTTGGCCCAATAGACCTGACTGATCCTCCATTTCCATCTGGTGGATGTTGGTTTGAGACAGGTCACCAGATTTTTGACATTATGGCTCTATAGATGTGTCCATGACATTACAGCTTTTTACTCTGTTTCGTTTATTATTAACACATGCGTGTTTTTTATTTCTTTTTACCCTTATTGACTTATTCCCTTTTATATTCTTATTTTGTTGACTATTTTTTACCAACTTAACATTATTTTACTTTTAGTTTCTTTATTTTTTGGTTTTTGTTCTGCCTTTACTGCTTAATAATTTTATTCGTTTCATTAATTTTAATTTTGTTGCCATTATTCTCCCTTCTATGTTCTCATTTTGAGCCACTTTTTGTTCAAATTTTTCAGGTCGTGAACTTTTCAATTTTTACCTACTTTTTACAACATTATTTTACTTTTTGTTTCTTTATTATTTGTTTTTTGTTCTGCCTTTACTGCTTAATTATTTTATTTCATGTATTTATTTTTTTGCAATTAAGCTCCATACAAAACAATTTTTTTATTTTTGTTTTCCTTCAAACGTTCCAAAAATGTTTTTCTCAGATATTTTTTTGTGATTTTGGAATTATCCGTTCGTGCATACCTACCACAACTGCAGCACCAGAGCATGTAAAACTTAGATGGATAAATACAACTAAAAATAGACTATCTCAACTGGCAAAAATGATTTCAGTATACCTAATTTGCATATTTTTTATAAAAATGATGTGTGCGTTTATCGTAATGCATAAAACTTTCTACTAGTCACTGTATTGAGAATCGCTGGTTTGAGACTTCGCTGTGATGAGAACCGGTTTTGAGACTTCGCTGTAATGAGAATCGCTGTCAAACGCTGTTTTGAGTCTCGCTATTTGAGTTTCGCAGTATTGGGGACACGCCAGTCAAACCAGACATGCACGGCAAGAATTTTCCGGGGGAAAGGGTCCTCGGATTTTTCATCGAGAGGTGGGGTGGATGACAGGGTTTTTTTAGGCCAATGAGGAGCCATGGTCACAAGCCAAATTCGCTTCTAATAATTAGAGCCTAACGACACTTTTGATTAGGTGCCTGTCCGGAGATTTCCTATAAGTTTTAAAGAAAAAATAACTAAAATTTTCCGGCGCTTTGCGCCGGATTTCAGATCATGTATGATTCTTGGTATCATTTCTGTCGTGCGGTTGGAAATTGTCGGCCACCTTACGGTTGTAGCTTTTAAACATCAACATATTATGGACCTTGTATTGTTTTTCTCGTATTTGACAAGAACCAAGATTTTTCTAGATTATTTTTGCAAAATCGTTCTGTGGTTCATAAGAATTTTCGACTATCGTGAACATAGGCTTTTGCATTTGGAAAATGATTAAGACATTATATCAGCATGGTAAAATGGCAGAGGTTCTTCTGTCTGAAAAAGCCATTCAAATTCATTGTTGCTTGCCTAAAAAATTAGACCTTTCATGCAGGAAATAGATATTAAAAATATTCGTCTTCTAACCTTATAGAATATCAAAATCCAAAAAAAATTCCGGTTCTACGCTCCAGCGTTAATTAACGATATCCAAGTCTGAAGTAAAATACCGATTGCGCTTTTTTATGCTTTATACGTTTGAAAACAATCAAAGATAATTATGATCGATTAATTACTGGCTCTGGCAGTATCTAGAGACTAATAAGATCGAAAATGTGAGAAAAATGATTGAAGGCTTCCGCCAATCAAATGGTGAAAAGATCACGATTGATGATCGGTAGCTCCAGATGTCCAACGTTTTAGAGGCCTTGTAAAGCCGTAGGCATACTTGACCGGTTTTTTTGCGGCCGCGAATTTTGCAGCCCGCAATTGCGGGTCGGTTGCAGCTCTCACAATGGCATACTTTTCTGCGGTTCCGCAAAAATGCGGAACCGGAAAACCGCAATTGTAAGCATAGTTAACCGCAATTTCGAACCGGAAATTACTTAAGAGATGCAAGGTTGTAGGTTTCCGAATCCAAAAGCGTCAAAATGCTTGGGTATTCTCCAAATTGCATGGAAAAGCATCCGTAGGCACATTATAAACGTTTCTAAAAATGGGGAAAATTTTTGGAAAATGAGGAAAAGAATTTTAGGTCCGGTTCTCATGTGGAAAAAATCAACCGCTCTAAAAACATCATGTTTTAAAAGCTTAAAAACACTAAAATAAACCGTCTATGAGCATTTTTAAGCGAAAAAAGACTTTAGAAAATTGGGGAAAAATTTTTTACCCCTATCGCCATTTGACGAAAAAGCCGGCGGGAAAAACAATGTTCACCAAAATACATCTTTTCAGTTTCCGATTCCCGAAAATTTTTTCGACAATGAGAACCTTGCATAAATTTTTTTCTTTATTCCCGAATTTTTCTCTTCAAAAGATTCCTTTGCAGAAAAAAAAACACTGGACAAAGCAAATTCTGGAAATAATTGAGTCTTCTAGTTGATAAAGATCAGGTATTCAGTGTTATTCAGCGCGAAACGGCATATACTGTATCAAGTGCGGCTGCCAGAACTGCAAAAAGTACTCCACCCGAGAACTTTTTGCGGGTCCATAAACCGCACTAAACTGCAATGCGGTTGCGGGTCGCCACCCGCAACCGCATTGCGGTTTTGCGGGTGACTTGCGGCTCGCAATTTTTGAAAACCGCAAAAAAGTGTGCGAGCCGCAGACTTTTTCGCCCGTTGCGGCTAAGTATGCCTACGGCTCAACCAAAATTTTTTGGTGCTAGGCGCCGAAAGAGTTACTTTAGCTAGCCTTTTGATTGTTCCTCTAAAACTAAGGTAATTCAGTTTTCAAAGCCTGGAACTGACTCAAAGTAAATGATACACAAAAGAAGTAACTTTCAATTATTTTCCTGACGAAACCAAGCGAATTTATAAATTTAACGGAGAGCAACTAAAAATGTATCTATGCATCCAAATTCTTTCCCCAAATTGCACATCGCAACCTGGCTTTAACAAAAATAACCATGATGATTGAGTTGAATAATGACTGATCTGATAAGTGAGCTTATTATCCTTCTGTGTTTAATTAAGAATGTATTCAAAATGATTGATCTGTTATGTGGGCTTCTACAGTGATTTTGAATAAGTTTGTTGAAAAAAGCACCGTTTTTATACTCCCACATTCGTTTACAAACTGTAGTTTTGGCTTGTTGAAATTTAGATTGGCCTGTAAAATTTTGACCCTAGGAGCCAATTCACCTGTCAAGAAAAAGTGAAAAACCCTGGTGGGTGAACAGAAAAAGGTTCCACAAGCATACTTTTCATACAAGACATGCTTCGAAAAAGTTCAGGGAGGGGGGTGTTTACCAGTGTTGTTGGGCACCCTGTTGATGCCAATTCGCGTGGGGAAATCGCCATGCAAATCGACAAAGATGGACGACCAGCGGCGCAGACATTTGCATAGAATGGAGCGCCAAAGAAAGACCAAAAACGATAGTGAAAATTCATTCATTCACTATTATTGTTTTTATAATATTTTCGTATATACTGCTGGCGTCCATTAAACTATTTCCCAGCACATCGACTTTATTTGCATATTCTCGACTGTGGTGTAGCCACATTCTTTTTAGTATTTCGCCGGAATTATTGTTTAATATATTCGCCTTTTATTTAGATTATTCGTATCGGCGAAAGTGGAGGGCCAGAGGCCCAGGCGCCAGCTTACACCAGGTAAGCTTTGGGAAACCCCTTACGGGTTATACCCCGGTAAGTTTATCCCTGAGGGGATTGCTTGTCTCAGCTAGGAGACTGCGGAGGTCCTTGGTGAGGCCCCCGTACTTAGAGTTAAGGTTCTCTTTGTTGTTGTAGGTCTGGGGAACCGGACTGTTGCGCTATCACCGAGGCTTAGCCAAGGGACCAGTTCTAACAGGTCAGTTCAGACCAGAGATATCTTTTCTTACGCCTCTTAAGGAAAGACCTGCACAACAAGTGGTGGCTTTTAACTCCTTACCACGGAACTTCGTAGTCAGACTAGGAGAAAAGAAAATCCTCCAGGTTACTATCGAAAGTTAGCGGGTTTCAAAATGCCTAATGAAAGGATACCGAGAGGTAATACTTTACATAGATCACCACCCAGAGTGGCGAGTGCTGGGAATCTAGTGAATTTGGGAGACAGAGATCAGCAACAGCATGCTGCTCCGGACCCAGTGATCCCAGATCAAACTCCCGCGAGGGTTCAACCATTGCAACAGAATGCAATGCATTTTACGCCTCAAGACGCAGGTGTACCAATTGACCGCCCACCAGCGATTGCCATCGATCCACAAGAGGCAGGCCGAGCGAATCCAAACCCAGACGACGATGGACCGCTGCAGCAAAATTTTAAAAGGTCACCACCGCCAAAGGTCGAATTAGCAGGACCAAAAAGGGACGTCATTACGCCCGAAATTCGACCAAATTTGGAAGAAAGGGACCCCGAAATGGATCCACAATTAGAGAGGATTCCCCAGGAGCAAGAGCGATTCCAACCACAGGAAAGAGCTCCCGAAATGTCCAATCAGGAGTTGGCGATGCAGCTACACGAATTGAAAGGGACCGTCGAAGCTTTGTTCAACATCATCGCGAATGCCGCCACTGAGAACAATAAAAGGGAAGCCGACAGGTGCCGACAGGAGCCGGATAGACAGGTTAGACCATGTGTTAGGGGTGCAGAAAGAGACAACCGTCCCACTGCTGAAATGAATGCAGGCGCAGGGCCTAGTAATAGGCCTGAATATGATGAAGGGCAAAGGCTTAACTTTGAGCCCAAGAGTTGGAGAGGTCCAGCTAGAGATCTTCGATTCGAGGGAGCTGAGCAATCAGCAGACTTCAGATATCAAAATCAGATAGCTTCGCAGCATCCAACTTTAACAAGAGTGGTCTATGATGGTAGAGGAAATATAGTTGATCCAAATACCCTTAGACCAGATCAATTGGCATATTTCCCATATAGGGACTACAGGTTTGACAGAGACAATATCCCATCAAATCAAGGAGGTGTACCACCTCAACAAGATCCAAATCGAATTATGCTGCAATCCCTCAACTCTGATCTTGATCCAGTATTAACAGCAGCTTATGATCAGAGGGAGGTGCCATCAAATAATTTGGCACAAGAGATTGTAGTCAGGAATATCGTTAAAGGTGTGTTACCCAAACTTTTAGATGAGGGTATGGTAAATCAGCAAGTGCTTAGCTTCTTAACAGCACTTGAAGGGGAATTCTGTACGGATACACCCGAATCAGCTAAGTACGAAGCACTGCTGAAGCTCTCTAAAGGTAGACCGAAGGCTGTTGCAGGAGACAACATGACCTATAGGGAGGCCAGGAGAGCCATTATAAATGTCTTTGCACCTGAGTGTAACCTGGAAATGTTAACCAGGGAATTATTTGAGATCCAACAAAGACCCAATGAACAGGCCGTAGAGTTTTTAAAAAGGGTCAGCATATTAGTGGAACTAGTAAAGAGTGATTTAGACTATCAGTCTAAACAGAGACTGATTATTGACACCTTCATATATAAGAGTGACCCCATGTTCCAGTCTGAACTTAAGAACTCAAAGCATACCTTCAGAACTTGGTATGATCTAGCAGTGGAAGTTCATGACATTGAACGAAGATATAGGAATGCCTTTCAAAGATATGGACCTAAGGGTACACAACAGGATCCTATTGTAATTAATGAAGTACGTATGCCTAGTGGGCATGATCCTGAAATTGCTGTAGTTGCTAGGAACCAGTCAGAAGGATATCAACTAGGCCAGAGACAAAGGTTTCGACAACCATATCAAACTGTAGGTAATCAGGTACAGGCCCAAACCCAAAAGTCAAGGAGTGATTCTCCTGAAATAGAAGAGATTCCAGTTCGGGAAGCCCCTAGGGCTCAGACCGAAAAAGGTAAGAAAGAATCCCTTCTATTAAAAATATCTAAAGAGATGGTACAACTGGTCGAAAGGTTCGATCAGCTTCAGCAAAAGGTTGACAATAGGCAAATGGAAAATCGGTCTGATGTGGCCATACCTAGTACCAGTCAGGGAGGTCAAGTTTCCCGAGATCCTACAAAGTCATGGTGTGAGTTCCACAAGAACATAACACATAATACTGCAGACTGCAGGACATTGAGAGTATTGTCCGAGCGCAGGAGCAGAGGCAGAGCCAGCTTCCCTACCTTCAACAGGGGAAGCTTCAACACTTTTGCTAGAGGTAACTATAGAGGTAGAGGAGGTTACCCTAATGCCAATTTTAATAGTAGAGGCAGAGGTGCGTATAACATAGGCTATTCAGGTTATCAGGATAGCCACGAGAATTATCATCAGAATTCAGATTATAATGAATTTCTGGAGTTTAAAAAGCAGAAGGAGCTACAGAAGCAGTTCCAACAGATGCAGCAATACCAACAGCAAGCTGCATTACAGCAACCTCAGCCACCTCAGGCTATTATGGGACCAACTCAGACTCTTCAGCAGGGTCAATTCACAAATCAGCCACCTCAGAAGGACTATTCAAGTGTAATGGTTGCAAGACAATCACAAATGAGTCCTTCAGGTGAAGTAAATCAGAGAGTGAACTGTCCAAATGTTGTGTTAGGTAGCATCGTTCAAATGAACGCAATTGCGCCACAGCCTGTAGTACCATCAGTACAAGTAGTAAGGAGAGGCACACCAGCTAGCCCTCAGGAACAACATTTGCTAGATACGTACCCCAGAACAGCCCCATTCCATATTGAGGTTGTTATAGGAGGTCGTAAGACACTGGCTTTAATTGACACAGGAGCTCAGTGCACTGTCATGTCGGCTAAGTTTCTGAAAGAAACTTTGGGCCCGGATTACACTGAATATCCGAGGATATTAAATGTTACTGTAGCCAACGGTAAGACAGTTCAAGCCCATGGGTATATCCAATTTAGGATGGATACATTGTGTGGACAGTTCCCCGTTAAAGCAATTGTTATACCTGAAGCAGGTGAAAATGTTATAGTAGGAACAGACTTTTTGGCTCATCCTCAGGTAGGAGCCATAATAGATTTCAGGAACAGGACGATGACACTCAACAACCGTCAGCAACGAATATACGTGACGCCGGACCAGCCCCAATCGAATTGTGAAGAGGTCATGACCACGAGCGCCACGGAATCCATGGCGAGCGCCGCCGACAAATTTCAGCCAAAGATTTGTCTGCTAAAGGTTTCGGTACCAGTGGTGAGTGTGAATCCCATCTACTCACCTAGTGGTACTGATATACTTCTGAGAGCAAAACTTTGGGATAAGGTAGGCGAAAATCGCCTTAATGGAATCATCATAGAGTCTGAGGAAAATGAGGAAAGGTTTCACATTGACAGTACCATAGTTGATGGTACCAGAGATGATTTTGTTGTTATGGTATCCAACAACACAGGATCAGGATGCCATTTGAAAAGAAATCAAATAATTGGCCATACTAATTCAGTGTTGTGTGATACTGATAACCAGGATCAACTCAAGGGGAAGATAGTTGACGATTTTGAGAAGCTGCAAACTTGTGCAGTTCAAGCTAGACCTGAAGCTCCTCAATTGGATGAGAAAGCATTCAAGGAAGCTTTGTACAATATGCTGGCTAAATCCAACATACCATCAGAGCAATTGGAGCAAGCTCTACGATGTCTCGCAAAATATAGAGACGTCTTCAGCTTGCCCAATGATCCTCCAACTACTATACCCTACTTGACCTATAAAATCAATACAGGGGATGCAGCCCCTGTGGCGGAAAGGTACCACAGGACTGCCATAAATTTACGGCCACATGTTCGCGAGCATGTCCAAGATATGCTCAAAAAGGGTGTAATTGAGCCATCAAAGTCGCCTTGGGCAGCTCCGTTATTCCTTGTAGGTAAAAAGGATGGTACCAAGCGACCAGTAGTGGACTTTAGGGGTATAAATGATGTTACCAAGGACGATAAGTATCCCATTCCTAGAATGGATGACTATCTAGACTGCTTAGGTAAAGCAAAGTTTTATACCACCTTAGATCTCAAATCAGGGTATTGGCAAGTGCCAATGGATGAGGAAAGCAAAGAAAAAACTGCTTTCATATGCCAAGAAGGGCTATATCAATTTAAAGTCATGCCCTTTGGCCTAAAGAATGCGCCAGCCGAATTCCAGCGTATGATGGAAAGAGTTTTGCATCCATATGTGTGGAAAATCTGTCTAGTTTATATAGATGATATTATTGTGTTCTCAAATATGTTTGAGGAACACCTAGTTAATCTAGAGCTAGTCCTGCAAGCTCTAAGAAAGGCTCATTTGACCTCGAAGCCGGAGAAGTGTGAATTCCTGCCTGAGAGAGTTCATTTTTTAGGACATATCTTAAATTTGGATCGAGTTTCCCCAGATCCGAAAAAGGTCAAGGCTATTAATGATTTCCCATTCCCAGAGTCTAAACAAAAACTGCAAAGGTTTTTAGGTATGTTGCAGTGGTGTAAGAAATTCATACCAGGGTTAGCTAAACATGCTGAACCATTGTATAAATTAACTGGGAAGAACTGTGTTTGGGAAATTACGGAGGTTCACCATCAGGCTTTTAGGAGCCTGAAAGAAGCACTGTTGTCAGTGCCATTCCTAAGGTATCCGGTTTTGGACGGGTCTGCGGACTTTGTCCTTCAGACAGATGCCAGCAGAACGGCACTAGGAGCAGTCCTTTACCAGGAGACCGAGTCGGACCGCTGGGTAATTACTTATAATAGCAGAATTTTAAAGGCGGACGAGAAAAAGTGGTCAGCCACGGAAAGGGAGTGCTTGGCAATAGTGTATGGCTTAAAGTTATACAAGCATTACCTAGTAGGTCATAGAGTGATCATAAGAACTGATCACAAACCTTTGTTGTCAATGAAGGTCAATGCGATGACCAATGGTAAGTTAAAGAGATGGTACTCATTCATCTCTCAGTTCAACCACAAGCTAGAGTATGTGCCTGGAAAACAAAATGCCATGGCAGACTTTTTGTCCAGGATGGATGAACCAGACGATCTAGCGGAGAAGATACCGCCAAAATGGGAACATATGTTCTCAAAGGATAAACGAGAGTCTGGAAATCTGAAAGATCTTGAGGCACAGCTAATTGAGAAAAAGCATCTCAATTTGGTAAAGAGATTCAGAATTCTGACAGATCGGAATCCCGAAGACGGTACTCCATTATATCCAGAGCCTAAAGGTAAGAAAAATCAGAGGACTGATATGAGTCCGAGATTCACCCAAATTTATCCAGAAGATTCTGAGGGTGATCCAGAATCAACCTCGCCTGCAGACTTGGTGAATGCCGTAACTACAAGGAGCATGGCGAAAGAAGCGGAGAAGAGTGATCAGGCTCAGATCCAGCCTGACGGCAATCAGGGTAATGAAAAGGTAAGTAGGGGAAACCAGGAAAAAAGTAAGGAAAAAAGAGTTACCTGGTTATACCCAGAAAAAGAACAGGAGTTTACTTTGGCAGATCCCAAAGAAGATGAATTACCAAAAGGGTTAATTAGAGATGATCTCATGGCCCTCTTGCAGAGAAAAGATGAGGTATTACAACCATACTTTGATAGATTGGGTCCAAATGGGACAACCAAGTATCACAGTGGATTTTATATCCAGAATGAAGTGTTATACCGCGAAGCTGGACAGGGATCGGATGATCAGGTGGTCGTCCCATCCTGCCTAAGGGACAATACTTTGCACCAGTACCACGGTGCTGTAATGATGACTCATCAGGGGTTCAAAAGGACCCTTGCTATGATTAAAAAACGGTTCTGGTGGCCTGGAATAGAAAAGGATGTCAGGCACTGGATAAAATTTTGTCCAGTGTGTCAAATGGCTAATCAGGGAAACACGGAAATTCCTCCACTGATACCAATTATTCCACAAGGTCCCTTCAATATAGTATCAGTGGATATCATGAGTATTTCTCCACTAAGTGAGAAGAGACCGTATGTCGTAGTCTTTCAAGACTATTTTACAAAGTGGGTCGAAGCTGAACTGATCCCAGATCAGTCAGCTAGCACCATTGTAGATACTTTTCTACAATCAATTGTATTTAGACATGGGACTCCACGGAGGTTACTCAGCGATAGAGGAGGTTGTTTTACCTCAGATCTGATGAAAGAGATCTGCAAGTTATTAGAGTGTCAAAAAATTTATACGACAGCCTACCATCCACAAGGAAATGGTATGGTAGAAAAGTTCAATCAGACACTCATCAAACAGCTCAGAAAGGTGGCCATTGAGGAAAAAGACAATTGACCAAGATACTTGAGAGCCGTGGTGTTTGCTTACAATGCCACACCACGTGCAGCAACGGGGCAATCCCCATTTTCATTACTTAGAGGTCACGAGGCAACCTTCGGGTTAAACTTATCGAAAGCATATGATATTGTAATGCCGGACAGCAATGCAGAGGCATACAAATTTGTGTTGACCAATCATTTAGTCAACCTTTACGAGGATATTGCCAAAAATATCCAGAGTACTGCCGAAAAATCGAAGAAATACTTTGATAAAAAGTTCAAACAAAATGGGTTCAAGAAAAACGATTGGGTTCTGCTCAAAGTAGATAAGCAGAAAAAATTAGGACTACCATGGTCCGGTCCGTTCATAGTTACAGACATTTCGCGAGAAGCAGAGAATGTGGTCACCATTGTACATTGGGACAACCCGCTAAATCGCCAAATTGTTTCAATCAGCAGGTTGAAACATTTTCATTACGAGACCACTAGAGTCTTGCCACGAATAGCCCAAGCCAATCAGGATGCGCCACGTGACGAAAACATGTCACTTTCCAATATGGCGCAAACAGTTACGACTGGAGCGCCAAACCAAATGAAATCAATTGGAAATTCGCCCAAGGCGAATCTATGCACGATCTCGCGCTGATTTTATTTTTATCTATGTACATATCTCGCGTGTGTAAGTACTTATTTTTAATTAAATATGTAATATTTTGTAATATTTATCGCATTTAAATATCATTCGTCTTTATTTTGTAAATTTTTTCTATTTATTTCAGACTTTGGGAAAAATTCTTCAGAATTTTAGACCAAAGTGACAACCCAAAATAATTTTGGCATTTTTCCAAAAAATATAATTTTCAAATTTTTCATTTTTCTAAAATCAAATCATAGCTGCCTCGCTTATCTGAATTCTAAACTTCCATCGGAAGGAAGAAGTAAAACATTCACCGAATCACACGTAAAAAGGAAATTAGCACAACTGCTAGATTAAACTTTTTCAGCGTTCAAAATTTTAAATTTTTACAAATTTATTATTCGAAAAGAAAAACATATCGAAGGGGAAAGAAATGGGAAAGGGCCCGCGGAACCGCCAACAAGCTCCGACGCGCGAGTGGTCGCACACAGAGCGCCACGTTGAATACGGCAGGGCCCAGCACCGCCAAGACAACCGTTTTTTCTTTATCGACGGTAAGTTTCGAACTTATTTTTATCAAAACTTCTTGGAAACCGCAGGTAATGCCCAGAAGTCACTGGAAGACCAGCTCGGCGCCCCAAAGGGCAGACGAGGTTAGAACTTAGAGGGAACGAAAAATGGGAGTACTGAGAAACGGAAGCTCGAAGCCAAGCAGGGAATTTCCAATTTGGAAATATACCTGATACCACCGAGAGCTATACGATTCAAGGGAAACCTAGAACCTTGGGTCCAGCCCGTTTTAAAGTTTTATCATCAAAAATTGATCAAAAATTATTTATTTTCAAATCAAATCAAATTATATCACTTTTTCGATATCAAATTCATTAAAAATTATCAATCTCGAGCGCTATAAAAATTGTAAATACAGCGCCATAAATAGAGCGTAGTTGGTTGCTCAAGCAGCTGGTCAGAGATTGGTGTCCGATCAAGTGGTGGACAATCGGATCAGGTCTACCCTCCCCAACATATAGAGGTAGCAAGGGTAAGATTTGGTAAAGTGTTAGTTGCCTACCAGCTCAATGTTTGTATATCAGTGGCTCACCTAACAACCTGCACTAAATTTATTTTCTGCGAAACATAACCCGCTTGGTGTTGTGGTGCTGGTGTAGTATAGACCCAAAAATGCGCTGAAAAAAGGGGAATAAATACTAAAATTAATAGTATCTTATGTTTAGATTATAACGTCAAGAGGGTCGTGCGAATCCATGAACTGGATCAGTGGTTCAAAGCCACATTTGGGTACTGGCCGGCTAATCCCAAGGAACCAAGATTGGTAGACATCAGGAAAGTCAGCCAGGTACTCCACTTCATCCGAGAAGTTTCAATCTTCAGAGGACAGCCAGTTTGTGGATTGGATGTCGAAAAAGTCCACCAGGATAAAGTCGCCGCCTTGTTTAAAACAAGAGAGGTCGACAATCCAATGGGGAAGCAATTTGCCCGATACGTGAGCTTCGCGTTAACAAACGGTCAAACGTACATTATCGATACCACGACCATGATACTCAAAGAATGGACCAGCCTCCACTACTTTTTGAATTCCGACATGCTGTTTGCCGGATACTCGGTATTGGAGGATTTGGTAAGTATCTATAACGTATGTGGTGCAGGGCGAGACAATAAGGACAGAGATAAAACTGTGCCCTTACGGGAACATCTAAGGAAGACCAAAGGTCGGTACTTCGATTTAGACCGTTTCGTCCTAACCATGGTAGGGGTTAACCTGGAGAAAAAATGCTTTCAGACAGGTATCTGTCCCGAAACCTTCCGGTTAAAGGGACTGTTCACGGAATTCTATTTGATAGATGTGGGCCCTTATCAGTATGACTTTTCATTAAAGGCGAACCGTGATCAGTTTGCCAAAAGAGGTATATTGCCGGAAGAGCTTAGGTACGCTGCTCTAGATGCATATTACTCTTTATTGGTCATGTTTGCCGCGATTCACTATGGCATGGCTGATCAGCTGCTCATGCAAATGCAGATTTTCGATCATGACAAGGTTGATCCCAAACAGATCAATACCATTGCCCTACATTTTTACCAACAATACTTAATGATTCCAGGCAACGTGAATAGAGAAATGGGGCTAGGCACCCCAGTCATGGAAACCGATCAGGTACAGCCTAACATGGTCTATCACATGATGAAATGTGAAATGTATAACTGTTGGGCCGTACAAATGCAGGGAAATAACACCGGTTATTATACCACACCCATGGAGTGTAATCCCGTGCATCCTCAGGGAGTTCAACTGCCAAGTGGTTTCTATCCACTGCTCCCCAGAGATGGTAAGCCGATGAAGGACGACGGATACACTGAAGACAGTGATCCCGACGAAATCCAGGACTTTCAAATACCAGACTGGGTTAACATCGCAAAGGATATCTTGGAAAATCTCAAGTCAGGTGGAACCTATTGGGATTTAGACGGTAAGATTTCTTTGACGTTATATGAAAACGCCAAGCTATACTGGCAACAGGTCGGGAAGCCCGATCAAATTCCTGAAGAAGTGTTTTCAGTGAATAACCACTACCCAGTGGGTATTGAAGGTCATAGACAGGCCTATAAGACCAATTTTTATACGCCAAATTTGGCTAAAATCTCAGGTATGTTAGATGAGCGAAACTTGCGGACTTAGAGGTCATCTGTAAATTCATGCCATTGGCCTATCACTTGGCATGGCCTCACTGGAGAGCGGAGTGCGATTACGAAACTAGCGCTCTGCTGAATTATAACTTTTTAAATAGTTATACTAGAGAAGGACAGGAAATGATAAAGAGAATGTCCTGGAAGTCAGGCGACCGCCTGGCTTACTATTTAGAGCTAGCAGCAATGCTACCGCCATCAGAACCCCGCTTTCCATCTAACAAAGGGGTATACGCGTGGCAAAATCGGTTCGGATTTGTCCGGTTACGATTTCGAGAAGCCGAAGAAATATTGCAAATCGGCGACGACAAATCGCTATTGAAGGACGGAGCCTACAAGGTAAACCCTTACTTTTATGTAACCTTTTACTATGTAGGCTTCGAGACTTTGACGCCGGGACTGCGGTATCCGATGACGGAAGACGCATCGCCGACCGATTATCCGATTACGTAAGCACCGAGAAATCCGCTCGAGCTCAGACCGGAGTTTGTTAGCAAAAGCTTCCAGGAGAGAACGATTGCTCCAGAGATGCCTGGGTATACGCTAACCTATACCCCAGCCGGTGAGTTGGTATCAAAAGTACCATTAAATCGTCCCTCAACTTCCCAAACGGCGCAAGCCCGAGGGACGGGACAATTTAAAATGCAGCCGCAAGCGCCAGCCCCAGTGGTCAAAGCTACACAACCAGCTTTGGACACTGCTGCTATGCAAGCTGCTGCAGTAGTGGTCGTGGTGCCGCCGCCAACGCAACCAGCGGTGGCACAACTGACTCAAGTAGCTCAGATACAGCAACCGGCCGAGCCTGAGCCAGAAGTTGTCACCATTATGCAATCGGTACCTCCGGCACCAGCTGTGTTACCGGCTAAAGTAAAACAGCTCTTGTCGAAGATACAAAATTCAGACTCTGAGTCCAGTTCAGAGGAGGATGTTGAAGAAGAAGAGGAAGGTGAAATTCTGGAATCTGAGGGCCAGACATCGGAAAATAAGGATGCGATGGAGGCCAAGACTCAGAAATAGGCTATTGAGGAGGAGAAAATCCAGACTCAAATTGAAGAAGCAGTGACTAAGATGTCGGGAATTGATGTCAGACTGGAAAAGATGCAAGAGGCATCCCAGGAGATACCTGTGAAGGCCAAAGATCCTAAGGATCACGATAGACAAGCGAAGCATGAGGCTCTACAGGCCAAAATCCAAGAGCAAAAAAGGCTGACACAGCAGGAATTCCTGCGTCAGAGGGCAATTCAGAGGAAGCTGAAGGAGCAGGCATTAGCGGATGACAGCTCAGATTCAGCTATTGCAGCAACAGAGCTGATGAAGAGGGGAAAAATTGCCGAGGAAGGAATTCCTGGAGTTTATTCCCCAGATAAGGTTCAGCAGATGTTAGCTGAAGGTATGTCGGAAAAATTTACCCAACACTTGGCCAGAGAAAAGGTAAGGTGTAGGAAAAGAATAGGTAAGGCCAGACAGCGCAGACTTGCAGCTCAAGGTCAGCAGCAACAAGGAGCGGCCGCCACTGGATCTGAAAACGACGCCTACAATACAGCCGCGGAGACCACGACCCCAGAATATTTGACAAGTCAAAAGTCGAGAACGGAGACTACGAAAAGTCAGAAGAGGACGGAGACTGCCAAGAGTCAGACGCGAACGGAGACCTCCAAAGGCCAGACGAAATCGGATAGGACAACAGCGTCTACTGCTTCAAACACCTAGACGCGAACGGTATCGAAAAGCGGCGGAGAGGTTAGTACTTCATCTGGCAAGAGTAAATCCGTGCCCTCCAGCTATACCGCAAGAAGTAGTAAACCTGTGGGAAGCGTATTGGTGAAGCCCAATCTTGAATCCGAGGAAAAGTTGATCAAGAAGGTCAAACTGAATGTGGTGGTTAATAGACCCGAAAGGGAGCCACAGCAGTTTGTCACTCCTGGTCAATTAGCTGAAACTCTGATTGATTATTGGGAGTGGCAACGGGAACAAAGGCGCCTAATTGGGCCGATCTCATTCGAAAATCCAGAGGTCGCCAATTATTTCGCCTTTGATGGCCAGGAACGGCCAATCATTTATAGAATGGTCAATGATGCCATGGCCAAAATTCATGAAAATTACTGCCAACAGTTTGAAATGCAGGGCGGATTTATGTTTGACGGAGAGTGCATCCCTGAGGAAATCTGGGAATGGATCATTTTAATTCTTATTCCCAGATGGCTTCAGGATTATGATGCCTCAGACATCTTTACGGCCATTAGGTATGTGACCCTAATGATCTTTCTACAGCTGGATTTCACTCCGATCACGCCAATGGCAATTGGTAGGTGGTATGCCCAGGCGTGTTCGTTTGCGAATAGACAACTAGTCGTTGAGGCCCAGGGAAACCGCGTAGACGATGTCTACATTGCAGCCTTTAATCAATATATCTTTATGGGCTCGCAAAGGTTAAACCAGATGGGTGTTAAGAGGAAGGCACCAGGTGATGACAGGTCGCAAGCTGATAAATATCAGCAAACGGCTGCCAAGAGCCCAAGTAAGTTCAAGGTGCCTAGACTCCCTCTGGCTAAGAAACAACCACGGACGATGCAACAATCGTCTACTGCAACCAGCCAGAGGTCGTATAGTGAGGCTGCTAGCACTTCTTATAAAAGTCTACTTTCTCAATCTAAATCAATTTCATCAAAATCTCTCAATTCAACCTTCCGGACTCAAAAACCTCAACGCAGCAGCTCCACTAGCAGTGGTGCAACACAAAGACAGCAGGGGAGAGACGATATGTTCTAAAACCCGGCCCCATATAGGGCTAGACCGGGGTATGACCAAGGCCAAACCAGAGGAGGCTTCAGAGGGCGCCCTCAGCAACCCTACAGGGGCCGAGGATCCTGGCAATACCAAGGTCAAGACCAGGACGCCCAGTTCCATAATCCGAACTCCAAGCCGCTTGGTAGACGCGGTGGAAGCCAACAAGGCCGTAATCAAGGCCAGGATGGAGGTCAGACCCGAGGCCAACCAGGTCAGAGGGGGTACTATCGAGGTAGACCTCGAGGAGGTTACCGAGGCGGCGGGCAGCAGCAGTAATTAGCCGCACAAATTTTGGCCCAAAAATTTATCTTTTCGCACATATTTTTATTAATTTCATAAAATACAAAATCCAAAAACATTAATAAAACCACAAAAATCCAAAAAAAAATCAAAAAACATTATTTAAATTTTGGTGCTGCTGGCCATCAAAAATTTTCTTTTCGACAAACCGGTGCGAAACGCAACCGCAAAAACATTTTAAATTTTTGGCCACATTTTCTGCTCAATTTTTAGCGCATTTTAAAATTTTGTGATATCCGTACATTCCCGCGTCGTCTTTTTGTATCGTCATATAATTTCGTATTTTAGTTTAATTTAGAAAAAATAGAGACGCGGGAAATCGATTTGCATGCGGTTAGACCCACGGCCAACGAATTGACACAACATGCAGACCGAGCGGCTAAGCCCGAAGCCGACCACATTCAGCACCGACGTCTACGTCGTACTCCTTAGGGCAGGAGGTTATTCCATCAACGCCGAGGTCAAAATGGGCGTCACTTGCCAGCCATTGTGGCGAAGCCCTTGGTATTTGTTGTGTCTAACAACCAGCACAGGAGTCTGATTAGGACAGACTGTGAAACGGGAGTCCGAGTGAGACAAACTGTTTATCAGGAGTCAGCGGGAATTGTAGATTTTTTCTTTTTGATTAATTCCTTTTAATGCGGGGGTAACCTGGCCAAAAGTTTTTTTTCTACCTCCCGTAGGTCCGTTTTGACGCGCGAGGGATGTTGGGCACCCTGTTGATGCCAATTCGCGTGGGGAAATCGCCATGCAAATGGACAAAGATGGACGACCAGCGGCGCAGACATTTGCATAGAATGGAGCGCCAAAGAAAGACCAAAAAAGATAGTGAAAATTCATTCATTCACTACTATTGTTTTTATAATATTTTCGTATATACTGCTGGCGTCCATTAAACTATTTCCCAGCACATCGACTTTATTTGCATATTCTCGACTGTGGTGTAGCCACATTCTTTTTAGTATTTCGCCGGAATTATTGTTTAATATATTTGCTTTTTATTTAGATTATTCGTATCGGCGAAGGTGGAGGGCCAGAGGCCCAGGCGCCAGCTTACACCAGGTAAGCTTTGGGAAACCCCTTACGGGTTATACCCGGGTAAGTTTATCCCTGAGGGGATTCCTTGTCTCAGCTAGGAGACTGGGGAGGTCCTTGGTGAGGCCCCCGTACTTAGAGTTAAGGTTCTCTTTGTTGTTGTAGGTCTGGGGAACCGGACTGTTGCGCTATCACCGAGGCTTAGCCAAGGGACCAGTTCTAACAGGTCAGTTCAGACCAGAGATATCTTTTCTTACGCCTCTTAAGGAAAGACCTGCACAACAGTGTTGCCAAGTAGTCGCCTTCAAAAACCCCAATTTTTCCGCCAAAAAACCTCGAAAAAAACCTCAATTTTTTAAATAAAGCCCAGAAAACCTCAAAAATTTTTGAAAATCCCTGGAAAAACCCCAATTTTTGAAAACACAGAATAAATTTAATTCAGAGGTAAAAAAATAAATCAAACATAAGTTTATTAAGAATCAACAACCCTATTCAGCCGCTAACTGTAGAATTTCATCTTCATCATCACATTCAGCTGATTGCTGCACCAAACTGTTTAAATGATCAAACATGCCTGACGTAAATTTTTTCAACATAGGTTTTGTTGCAGTAGAAAATTTGCAACTTTCATTCCTTAAAGCCAAGCCATATCGCACACATAGAATACTGTCCAAGAACACCGTCAGAAAATTGTGGGTTTCAAACTTCAAAGATCAAACTAGATTAAACATGTATGTTTTAACTTTGAAAAGATTCACAAATTTAGTTAGAAGCTTCTTAAATGAAGCCTAAAGGCCCTGTCATACTTCACCGCGCGGCGCTGGCCGGTACCGCGCGGCGCTGGTTGTTCCATTCATACTAAAAAGCAGCGCCGGACGGCGCCGCGCGGTGCCGCCTTTGGAGTATGAATAGGTTTTTGTAATTTTTCAGGTTTCAACTAAACCAATACACATTTTTTGAGAAGAGCAAAATCCAAAAGTAAAAAAGCGGTGCCGCATGGTACCACGCGGCGAAGTATGACAAGCCACCGCACGGTACCGCGCGGCGCCGCCTGTTAGTATGAATAGGACAACTGGCGCCGCGCGGCGCCGGCCGGTACCGCGCGGCGCCATGCGGTGAAGTATGACAGGGCCTTAAGACTCAGCTTGCAGTGCTTGCACAAATACAACATAAAATCTCTAACTTATAAGCCTCCTAATTCTAATCCATACTCAGTGATTTTTTCTGCGCCGAGCAGAATTTTTCCCTATTTCCTGAAGTCGTTTTTTCCACTTAAAAATGCTTATAGATTCTTTATTTACGTGTTTTCGAACTTTTTCAAACCTTCGGGTGTTTTTAGAGCCGTTAATTTATCAAAATTGAGGGAAAAAATTAAATTTTCGAGTTTCATACAGGTCTAATCTACAAGAATGTGGAACAAATTTTCCAGCAAATTATCTAGGAGCATACTGACTTTGAATTACATGAGAAATCGATGCTTAAGTCCTTTATGATGTCAGGTGAGAGCCCAAAAAAGATATTAATCTTTCCAGCATCAAGCGCCAGAAAAATTTTTTGGATATTGACATTCTGCGATGTTGGAAAACCAATTTTCCGAACATTTACTTCGAGAATTAGATTCGGATTTTGTGTTAAAAATTTGTAATTTCTAGAATTTTATTATTTGAAAAATTTCAAAACCAGTAATTTATTCGTAAACTGTCATGAACTTGACTGAAAAGAAATGAGTACGAAGAGCAGAAATTTCCGAAAACTATACTTCCATGAAACTTTTGAATTGATTTCACATTAAGAAAGGAATAGTCGCTTCAAGAAGTTCAGAGACTTGACGTATTAATCTTTGTCAAAAAATGTGTCGAGGAAAAATGTGAATCTTCATTAAATTTCAAGATAAAATATTGAAGATTACCAATTGAATCAAACATAAAATGATATAGGTTTGATGAAAACTGTTATATAGATAAAGTGATAAGTGAAGGTAGACATGCAAAAAACCGCGCCTGATCTAGGTAATATATGATAATGTTTATGGAAGTTATAACTGGCGCGAAGCGCCGGAAAATTTTGAGATTATGACCTTCTAAATTGCACCAAAATGCATTTTTCCGTATCATAAACCAAAAATTTTTTCCCCACATGGGGAAAGAGCCCAAATTTTGTTTCCTTTTCTGAAATTTTTTCCAAAAAAACACGATTTGGGGGGAAAAACACCGCCTGCTACAATAGAATAATAGTGAATATAGTGAAAATGCAAATTAAATGTGTAATTCAATGTTAAATTTGAACAAATTTATAGTTTCTTACTAGGCATTTTAAAATCTTAAAATAAGAAAAATAATTGATTTTAAAGGTTCAGAATCAATGACTGAGTGCAGAAATCAGCAAAAAAAAATTTTGCACAAAGCCTAAAAAGTCTGAATTGTGTAGAAAAAAAACACTGTCCAGCCAAAAATATGCTAATTCAATTGTAAATTACACTAACTGCCCACATTATTCCATCAATATCCATTTTTTCAATTTCATCACGATTTTTTTTTATACAGTAATTCTCCATCTAGCACCCAAAATTCAAACAAGCCCATTCGTTGAAAAACCCCTAAAACCTCAAAAATAAAAATAAAAAAAACCCCTGAAATAAAAAACCCCTAGAAAAACCTCAACGCCCTCAAAAAACCCCTAGATTTGGGGAAAAACCCCTAACTTGGCAACACTGGTGTTTACCTCCTACTGACCCCCGTATCACACCTGTAATTGAGAGCCCCCTCAACTCGGCCAACCATATACCCAACCCCCCCAGTTTGGAAAAAATTTGGCAAAAAAGTGAAATTTTGAGAAAAATTTCGACTTTTTTCGACCTCCCCCCCCCAACTGGTCGGACCTCTTATGAGTATGAATGAATGAGTCTTCAAGGGCGCGCGAATAATAAGAATCGGATTTTTTCAAGATGGATCGCAAAAAAATCAACGGCGTTGTTCAAGTGCAACACATTCTTAATCCGGAAAAAAATTAAGACCCCGGAAGGTAACGATTTTTTCAAGTGAATTGTCGGTTTTATTTTCTAACTAATTTCGATCAACGAAATGATCGACATTAGTTAAACGGCTCATTCGATCATACAGTAAATTTTGGCTGTCAAAACAGCTATAAACGCAACGCACGCAAGAAAAATCCTTTACAGATCAACTAATGAATCTAGTTGACAAGATCACCCGCTCAGTAAAAAATACATGTCCTCACAGACAAGACAAATGAATCCATTAACACACAATATAAGCAGAAATTCTGTTCAAATGGTGGCCCTTAAAAGGGCCGTTGGGTTTTTAAACGATGATACAATAGTAAATTGCGTTCGTTGTCGCTCGGGTAGATGGAATATGACCAAACCGGATACAACACCGCGACCAGGAAAACTACGTTTAACCGCCGAAACCGTACAACGTGCGGCCTTGACGTTTCAAAGCGTAGACGACGTCCATAGCAGTAACAGTTTTCCGCTTGGCATGTTCGCAATAGGTGACGGCGTCGCGGATAACGTTCTCCAAGAACACTTTCAAAACGCCGCGCGTTTCTTCGTAAATCAAGCCGCTGATGCGCTTGACGCCGCCTCGACGAGCCAAACGACGGATGGCCGGTTTCGTTATGCCTTGGATGTTATCGCGCAAAACTTTGCGATGGCGTTTGGCGCCTCCTTTACCCAATCCTTTGCCTCCTTTACCGCGTCCCGACATGTTGAATATCGAAAATAAAGTTTGTAAAGCGTAAGTACGTGAGCACAAGCGAACGTGAAGTAACGATAATCTACAATAGCAGTTTATATACCAGGGCGGATTCAACGACCGCTGCGGAATAATAGGGCTCGAAAATGATTGGTCGAAACTTCGTTCCGCAGCGGTCGTTAATATCGATCGAAAAACAGAGGATGACTTATTTGGTTGGGTGTGTTACCGAGTCGAGTGGTTTCCTTCCTAGCGTGTGCCACGTTAGATTTTGACGTTTTTTACAAGGTCTAGAATATTTCACGGTGCCAAAGGTTTTCATCGTGTGAATTCGAAATTTGAGTTTTGAAGGATGTTTCAGAATTTGATCGTTGATCCAAATTTCTGAGAATTTAAAATACTCGATTTTTGAATTTGGAATGAGGTTCATTTCTCTACTGTTATAAAAATTGAAAATATACGCTTCAGATGCTTCTATTTTTCGAAGTTCCGTAAGTTTGGGTTGAATTGACTCCGTCTCCATTCACAGCCTAGGCCCACGGTTAAGCCGTAGCCTGGTGTTTTTTAAGCGATACAACCTATGCGTAAAAAACTTGGAAAAAATTCGATAGACTATAAAACGCATCACTGCCTCCAATGCTTTTAAATTCAGCAGAAAGTATGAAGAAAGTTCCAACTCTCGACTTTTCAGCTCAGTATCTAAACGATTCTGAAAATTGAGGTAAATTTCACGGAATATAATTGATTTCTAGCACATCATCATATTGTACAGGTCTGATGTAGTCAATCAATGAACGAATCGACGATTTTCATATATTTTCGACATTAGTGTACTTGACTAATTTTCTACGCATAATGCAGCTAGCTTGTTGGCATTTCAGAAATCACCTTCTAGCAGTGATCAAGAACCTGAAAGTGAGAATTGAAATATTCAATTTTCGCTCTTTATGAGTCAGAGACTCGGTCCTCTGGATCCCTTTAAGTCGTTGATTGAAAATTGTCGGCATCAACGCGAGTAATTGCGCTGCGACTCCATCGATCAGTGGGAAAAAATTGAAACACCCACAAAAAATTCAAAGTCGGAATTGTCTTCAATTTGAAGATTTCAAAATCGGAAATTATTGCCAATAAAAAGCGACGAACAATAATATGTAAAAAACAACATAGTGCTCATGAAAACAGTTCAAGCATCACTTTGTACTATGTACTTATACTCTATTTTTCTTGAAATGCTTCCAACTAATGAAAGTGGAAAGCAAGTAATATTTCACATTTTTGCGATTTTCTGATAAGCAAAATATCATGTAGGGCTGAAAATTTGTGAGCATACTGACCTAACCTTTAGCGATTTTTCGAGTGAAAAATTTTACAGTAAGACCTATATGTGAACGATTTCGACGACAGTACTGATTTGTGTCACTTTTTTATCTGGAAGCATTTTATAAAAAACAGGCTATAGAAGTGAGAATCATAGGTGGCGCGATAGCGTCAACCTATAATATACTTGGCCCCCAAATTTCATGTCCCCCCTCTAGAGCCAACGGTTGGAGCTAGAACCTTCGGGTTTTTTTTCATAATTTCGGGCATAGGGGCAAACTATGGGGTGCCTTTTGTCATTTCGCCTCTATCTGCAAGTGGTGCTCGGTAGTGCCCCAAAAACATGCAAAAAACGGACTTTTTAGGTGTCCCCAGTCCCACCGCGCCCCACAATCAGTGTGGCCTATCCAAGCTCCATATTTTGGCCTAAGCATCTTGGGGGTGCAATCCTAAATGCGATTTTTTATTTTTTTTAAATATTGCCTCCATTCAATTATATGGTTGTCCAAAGTCCCGGAAACCGCGAAATTTGACAATTTTTTTATATAAACTTACGGCTTCAAAAAAAATAATTTTTGCAGCATTATGCACTACGGTACCCTTTCAATTTAAGCAGAGTTATTGTGATTTTTGGTTTAAGGGTTTTTCACCGAAGCGAATTCGATGGACCCAGCCACTTTACAAGAAAAATTATTCCGGGTGTAAACCAGCGTATTTCCGTGATTGTTTTAGTGGAAGATGTTTTCGACCACCGGGAATTTAATTAATGCGATCCCTTTACACAAAAAATTATCCCGGATGTAACCAAGCGTGTTACCGTGATTTTTTGGTGGAAAGGGTTTTCCACCGAAGCGAATTCAATGAATGTGGTCACTTTACACAAAAAAAATCATTAATGTAAATGAAGGTACTCCCGTGTCTTGTGAAGGAGGGGGTTTTCGACCATTGGGAATTCGATGGACGTGGTCGTTCTACACGAAAAATTATCTCGAGTGTAAACAAGCGTAATTTCGTGATAATTTGGGATAAAGAGTTTTGGATCATAGGGAATTCAATGAATGCGGCCACTTTACACGAAAAAATTATCCCGTGTGCAAACAAGCGTATTTTTGTAATTTATTGTGGAAGGGGGAAGAGATTTCTGCGGCCACTTCACACAAAAAAATCGTTCTGTGTGTAAACAAAGGTATTTCTGCGGTTTTTGGGTTGACGGGTTCCTGATCATGGGGAAATCAATGGAAATGGTCACTTTACACTATTTGTACAATGTGTTAAGTTCTACGCAGTTTACACATCTTTTACTTTTATCGAAAGTGAGAATTCGTAGCTTTAATATTGTTTTTTATTGTTTCTTTGATGTGAAGGTGACCAAATTTAAACTTCAATGTTTTTCTACGAGGGTTTTCATGCATGGCTGAGGCCGACTAAAAAGAGGTGGACTAGTTTATTAAAAAATGCCCCGATGGGGCAGTAAAAAGAAGAATATACTTTCTTGAATAGCTGCCAAGCTAGAAAAAGAAGTGGACTAGATTTTTGAGAACTTGGGTTAAACTTGGAAAAAATTCACTTTTCTAATATTGGATTTTGATTCTTTCTCAAAAAAAATTTTCCATGTCTGTGAAAAAGTATATTCTGCAGCTGAGTGCATCAACGCACTTTCCAACCAAACATGTGCATCTCCGAAATTCTGAGGAGGGCAGAGGGGTGAACCTTCTTGGTTTTTTGGTGTTTTTTGTGACAAATTTTTAAAAAAAGTTGAACAAAAATTATTTTTCATAACAAATCTTTCAGTTTCAAAACCCTTGAGGTAGTTTGTACCCCCATGTCCTCCCTCTCACATGTGTGCTTCTGTACTGCTTCGAGCTTTTGTTCTAAATTTCGTGTCCATAAAACAGGAATCAACAATGGGAAAGTGACACATGAAATCCCACTCTGTTTTTTTAGAAAAGACTACAGCACAAAGTCTTCTTAGAACTGAATCGATTGTGTAAGATATGTTTAATTCGCTCATTTTATATAACATATCGTATGGAATTCACTCCGTAAGTAACCAAGGCCCAGTTGCACTAAAGGGGTCTAAGCTCGAGCTCAAGATAGTCTCGAACAAAAAGGCGACTCAGTTTGATCTCAAGTTCGGTACAACTTGAATGTCATCAGGAGAATAACGAGTTCAATGTCGAGATTATGACTAGGCCTCCCTCACCATTTTTCAGCTAGTGTGAGAGGCAGAAGTTTTTAATCGGTCGGGAGTCAGAATGCTATTGGTTCACCATTTCTTCACATTTGAAGTCATGTGCATATAATTTTCATGTAGAAAAATTTTACTGTAGTTGATACCAGGGAAAGGACAAAATGCACGATGTTGCAGAATATACTGTTCCACAAACATGGAAAATTTTTTTGAGAAAGAATGAAAATCCACTATAACGAAAGTAAATTTTTTCCAAGTTTAACCCAAGTTCTGAAAAATTTAGTCCATTTCTTTTTCTAGCTTGGCAACTATTCAAGCAAGTTATTCTTCTTTTTTCTGTCCCATCGGGGCATTTTCTAATAAACTAGTTAGAATTATTCAGAAGGGCAATGAAGTCAGCAGGCTGAATGAAAATCATATAAATACATTGTGAAATGTACCAATCGCTTATAAATCTCATAGATGCAGGAGTTAATTTAATTGAATTTCGATTAATTTTTTGTTTACTGTAGCGTATATGCCGTAAGTTGTTGGGTTTATTAGAAGATGAGTTAAAAATCAGATGTCTTGTTCGATCAATAAGTTCAACTCGCCAAAAGCTTTGACCTTCACAGTGATTTGTTATTTCGGGTTCGATCATTTATTTATCATTATGTTCTCAGATCAGAAATGACTTTTCACCGGAATTAGAAGAGATAATCAAGTTCGCTATAAAAATTTTTATTGATTTATTACATATTTTTTTGTTGATTCAGCGTATGATTGCATGTGCCAATTGTACCTGTAAGCTATTTTGTAGATTGTTGCTCATTTGAGACACTGTTTTACATTCCGTTCAGCAAAATCTTTAACGCGAGGGAATCGACTCAAAAAAATTGTTACCACTACTTGAAAAAATTTGTTACCACTCGAAAACAATCGTTACCTTCGAACATAATATGCAACATTTTTTCAGAATGCATCGCAAAAAAATCAAGATATAAGAGTTATTCGATGTTCGACTTTCTTTTCAGGTGCATTGCAATTTTCTCAAGTGCATCGCATTTTTTAAAAATAATCTTGAGAAAAAACCAAGATGGACGGCACATCAAAATATAAAAATTCCTGAAACTTACCAATGAAAGGCGTTGCTGGACCCTTCAAAGTGGATTTCTGGGATCACGGCTGGCTGGTGGAGGGCGCCCTTGGTTTCTACGGGGAGTGGCCGAGGAGGGATTATTTTGCACGTGGAATCCAATAGACACATTCGTTCTTCAAAAAAAACTTATTCTTCGAGATTTTTCAGAAAGACGTCAAAAATACTTGTTTTTCACTCAAAATGCAGTAGTCCCGGAAAATAATAAAAGTTTTTTACTCTGTCGGCTCTTTGAGGGCCATTCCCTAACTGCTCAGGAACCCGACAAAGAAATGAAATTTTGGATCCTTTTCCCAAATTACTGCATTTTTGGGTGAGAAACAAGCATTTTTGACGTTTTTCTGAAAAATCTGGAAAAATAAAATTTTTGCATGAAAAACTAATGCGTCCATCAAATTCCTTATGCAATATACCCTCTTGCCACCGCCTGTCCCCGTGAAAACAAAGGGCGCTCTCTGATATCAAGCCGTGACCTCAGATATCCACTTTGAATGGTTCGTAAACATAGGAGGCAATGCTTTTAATTGGCTAGTTTCAGAAATTTTCATCTTTTGATGTGACGCACCCATCTTGATTTTTTTTCAAGATGCGATGTTGCTTTTTTCAAGATTATCATGAAAAAATGCAATGCACTTGAAAAGAAAGTCGAACATCGTATAAACCTTCTTGATTTTTTTTCGATGCATCTTGAAATTTTTGCGATGCATCTTGAAAAAGTGTTATGCGTCATGTTCGAAGGTAACGGTTTTTTCAAGCGGTAACAAATTTTTTCAAGTGGCCCTTTTCGTATTCCGTACTTATCACTTTCTCTACATCATCAAGCGATTGAACGATTTCTAAATTTTGCTCGATAAATTAATTCAAAGAAAAGAAAGAAAATTAAATTATAAGAATTTGCAGATGAGAAGCCAAAATGGACTAAAAGTTTGTTAATTTGAACGCTACTACAGTAATCCTCCCGTTAGAAATGATGACCTTATAGTATTGTAGATCATAAACGTTGAGCTAATATTCTATAACTACGCTGATGCGAAGCTTATCACAAGTTTCATTTTTTCAATTTTTTATTTCTCGTCACAGACGTCGTCGCCGGCGAACCGATCAATTTCGACATTTCGGGCGTCGTCGAACGACTCTTTGGTTGTCTTCTATCGATTGCGATTTTCAATTTATTTTTTGCAGTTGGATACTGTATGTGGCAAGTACTGCTCGTTGTACTGTAGCTTTCTAATCCTCCGTCGAGATTTTTCGTCGCTTGATGATCTTCTCTTTGATCTTGATCATCTTGCTTTTCTCGATCGCAACAAATCACCAATAATCGATACAGTTGCAAAATAATGATGACGGAATTTTTCCAGACGAAAAAATACAGGGCGTGGTTGGAGACGCCTTCGAAAGCGATCAAGTAGATTCGGAGGGCAAAAAAAGGACCGTCTTGCAACAAAACGGTCAGCAAAATACCCCACACGCTGATGTCCGTCATTTTATCCCAAAAAGTGATTTTTCGACGTTTATGACCATTTTCGACCGTGGTGGTGGGTAGAGCGACGACGGCTATCATTTTTGAACCTGGAGCCGTTGAACGGCGCTGTTTTTGGTTATTAGGGGAAGATTGATGTTGAACGGCAGCCTTCAAAGAAGAACCTGAAAACGGAACGGTTTCTTGAAAAAACGAATATTAATAGACGGACCCCGTTGAAAGTTTTTAAAAAATATAACATCCATTGCTGGACCTTTATTTTGACTGATAGCTAGAAATTCAGGAATGGTGAATTACTGTACATCGATCGTACAGTACTGCGATCAGACTGATTTACTACTTAATGTCATTGACCATAATTCCACAGAACTGACTTGCTTGTCACGTCGAAAAAATTGTACGAGTTATGTTGTTTTTCTCATGAAGAATGTATTTTCAAATGACACAATAATAAAAATAAATATGCGTATTCCACAACACCACCAACAACAACAACTCCAAACAAAAAATAGGTAAAAGCAAGTTAGACCAGATCTTACAGTATCCCAGTGCGTTTTGGCTTAGATTTCGCTATACTTTCTTAATCTAACCTATGCAGAATTTTTTTTTTCCATTTTTCCACGAGTTTGAAATAATATCATGTTTAAAATTTGGCTCTTGCTCATTTATTGCTCGTACGACCCTGGATGATGTAAAGCTGCAGTGCGACAAAAAAATAAAACCATCATTATATTGCTTTAGAGACATACTGTAGACCCATATACAAAGACTCATACCTGTACTTGGGGGGTTGGGGGGGGACCCCACCCCCCACCTTGGCCAACCCTGTACCCAAAATCATTTACCCCCCCCCCCCAGTTTGGGAAAAATTAAAAAAATTTGCAAAAAAGTGTATGTTTTTTGGCTTTTTTTGGGGAAAAATTTCGACTTTTTTCTACCCCCCCCCCCCCCCACAAATTTCGGATTTACCCCTCCCCCCCAACTGGTCGGAGGTCTTACAGGTATGCAAAGACTTAGCAAGAGTATGCAAATTTTTGCGATTTTTCTTGCAGAATTTATGCAAAAAGAATGTAAAAAAAGATTTTCAAAAGTACAGTAGGACCAAAAATGAAAAACAATGATGCATGACGTTAGCAAGATTTCCAGATACATTCTCAAAAAATTAAACTACCATCCTCGGCGTGCACTAAGGCTATGCCGGTGGCCAAAGTTTCGACGCCGCTTTTATTGATATTCGTTCCCCAACAATAACGAGCTTTTTGGGCCTTGACCGTAGTCAAAACCAATGGGAATTGAACTAAACTCAACGTCCAAATGCCCAAAGTTACATAATTGAGGCGCCAATTGACGCGGACTTGTTTGTCTTGGAATAAATTGAACAGTTCGGCAATATCGGACGAAATGGCCAAATAGGCCAACAATAGTTGCGATAATTGGTCGCGGGTTATGCGGCCTTTGGGCAGGAGCCAGCGGCCCAAGAGTAGGATGACCAATAAGGATTGTTCAACGATTTGGAGCCACATTTTGGGCGAAAAAGAGGGCAAGGATACCTGCGGTCGAAGAAGTGGCATTCAGCAGATCGCGAAAATATCCCAAAAAAGTCTGTTCACCTGATCACCAAGAGTGAAAGGTTACAGTAGAAAAGCAAGATGTGTGCTACATAAAAATTAAAGACGTAAAAGTATGAGGAACCGTAGTAACATATTCAAAGATATTATGGAGCCATATTCTAGGTGAAGGAAGTCAACCCGCGACTAGAGAAATGTGATTTAGAATATGTGTGAACGAATTTAACTCATGTGAAGGCTTACTCTGATGAACTGATCATCAATGTAAGGCTTAGGCCAAAAGAGTAAGATGACGTCGGAAGGATGATTATGCAGACCTACGTCTTTTTTTGAAGGGGGAGGGGACTTCCGAAAAAGTTGACAGTACTGTGTGACATCCTACAGACTGTTTTTTTAAATGCTTATAAATATTGAAACAGTGGAAAGCAAATACTATTTCATATTTTTAACATTTCTTGATGCTAACAGTTCGCATAGGACTGAAAATTTGTGACTACATCGAGATGAGTACTGAACCCTGAAAAGATAGTTCATATTTCATGATTATTGGCTTATATCAAGATCAATCTGATCACATCATTATTTCAATCCCTATTAATAGTTCTAAATAGCCAATTCTGTCCAATGAAAACTAACATTTTATATCTGAAATCATTTTCTACACTCCATTCATTTTCAGTAAGCCTTGTAAAAATGTAGGCCATGACCATGCATCGTAAGCAGACATTTTCTTTTTTCAATGCTTATTTGGGGAAAAATAAACTACAGTTACGTATATTACAGAAATTTTCCTGATTTGCACAATTTTTTATTACCCCTGAAGAATCGGCCAAAATACAGTCCAAAATTAGCGTCAACAAGAACGTAAGATCTTATATCGCTTACATACATCAGATCTATAAAGATCGAACGACATTCTATAGTCTTGCAAATGCTAGACTTACTCGCAAATATACAAACTCCAAATCACTCCGTTTCACTTCGTCCAACGCGTTGATAGTGCTGTTGGTCGTTTCTAGCATTTTTTGAGTGACCGATAATTCTAGAAACCATATCGGCGGCACCGATCCGCAGAGGAACAAAAATACTGAAGGGCAAAACCTGTAAAAAGGAACATGTTTTCATGCCTCGAAACCCCAAGTAGAAAATTTGGATTCTAAATACTTTCAAGTGACCAGAAATGAATCGTTTTTTCAAAGGATTCGCGTTGGAATCGAAATGGAAATTATTAATATATGTATATGTGTGATTTTCACTGTGAAGGCAGGTTTAGCTTCAATAGTTGCCTACTTCGTCCAGCCTGGATTCTGTTTTGGAATACTCAGCTACATTTTAAAATGAGCTTTTTCACATGTCATAGACTGAAGTTACACTTATGTTATAGAAAATCATGCGATCAGCAGTCTTTCTAGTTGGACTCGATTTTACCAGTCGTGTTTAAAGTATTTTGAACGTGCAGAAGATTCCGTTTTGACAAGAAGTTGCACCCTTGTCGGATGTTCATAGGAGCAATTTTTCCATTCAATTCGCATACCAAGTATATTCGTCGCCTTGGTGCCACAAAATCGTCACCGCCGCTTCCAAAAATAGTAAAATGGGCGCGAAGCCGAGCAACCAGAACGTCATGTCTTCCGTTTCGTCGTAGAGCCGCCATATGGCCACGATGTTGTGGGCGGCGAATAGCATCCTGGCGATCAGGGCGCCCATAACTTTAAACACTAATAATCTTCCCATTGAGGGAAATGTGCGCGGAAAAAACTGAACTTTGAGTTGTCTATTGCACGATAAACTTCAGGTACCTACTACAATAATGTTCATAAGGAGCGTTGATGTTTGATATCTCATGGAATGCATAGTTTTGAATTTTGATGAGGTTCAAGAGCTCACAGATCGAAAATGATGCTAGCCTTCCTGTGAGAAATTTTTTTTGTGTCATCGAACACTATCGAATGTAATTTCGAACTCGTCTATATATGATTTAAACCAGATCAGGTTTACATAAACAAATGTTGTAGTTTATTAATGTGAATTTCAGTGTGCCAACAGGCAAAAAGGTCAGCCAGATACACATCATAAACAACAGTCACTGTTTGAAGCACAGCATCACTTAATGTCAGAAGTAGCATAGACAATTTTCAATGATACTTGAAGTTCAGGATGACATAGCAAAAAATAAATATGGTTAAGAATGCATGATGCTAAAGAAAACGACCGTTTGCTGATGGATAAGAAATGATATATCATAATGTGATGTTGAAGGATACACTCTAGAAGTTTTTGGAAAGTATTTTTGGAAAGTGGTGAAGCCAGTGAATGGACAGTGTTGGATAAAAATTGACATGTTGAAGAATAGGCCATGATGCAGGATGCATAATGCCGATGGACAGGAATACGAGACATCGATAACAGAGTTCAACATTAGAACCATGGACTGTTTGCGAGCATTGGCAATGACATATATTGGATTTTCAATGCACTATAGTCTGTTTATTATGAAATACTTTTAAATAGAAAAGGGACACAATCTCCTGTACGATATATTGTATATCAGAAAATCGTGTAAATCTGAAATAATACTTGCTTTCCACTTTCATTATTTAGAAGCATTTCTAGAAAAACAGAGATGAATGTTGGTAAAGATGGTCAGTATAATTAAATTACAGTCTATAAAAGACACATGCATCCGAGTGTGGAACGTGGCGTATTCACAGGTATTCCATGATTGCACAACCTATTTCATACCATCCTGTCATTTTTGTCTTTCGACCCCTTTTTGGAGACAAACTATACGGATTCATGATAGCGCCTACAGTCGATAACGCGAGATGATATGATGAGCATAAAAAATGAAAATCTGAAAGTCCACATCTTGCTCAGCTCCAAAAGTTTTTACGCACGGATGATCCTTGCGAACCAGAATATACTCGTACGATGCGCTTTGTAGGTAAATGAATTTCCTGTTTTGATACGTTTTCGAAAACGTCGGGTATTTCGGCCAAGAAGGAACCGAACGTGCTTCTTCCGAAGAACATTTTTTACATGTGATAAATGGCACAATTTATCCATTTTCTCGATGGGCCTTGATAGACTCGTACTTGCAACAATGAACATCTATATGTGAGATGCAACCTTAAGGTAATCTATCCAAAATGGATCGTCATTTAGTCATGAGAGATCGGAAGAATTGAACTCCGGAACCTAATGAACCTATATCGGTAATGCAATCGACCGTAATAAAAAATTCTATTTTATATCAAGCGTAAAGAGATCAGAGAAAGAACCCGCACGCGGGGGTAAAACTCTGACCCGATCCTCGCAGATTCGGATCAAACGTCGGTACCGACGGATAAAATCGAGCTGTAGTCTAAGCCTCAGCTTAAGGTCTAATTAAGGATCCAGATCCGGGTTTTACTCCGAAAATTGATTGAATTCGGCGTTGGGTCTATATCCCGTTGGAGAAGATTGTAGCAACGTTTGGTTGTCAAGCGCAGAAAGAGGAAAACAGTATTGCATCTCCTAAAAATGCGTTTGACACCAGACCACTGACTTCGGAAATGGCTTCATCCATACTTGAAACCTAGAAAGTTGAGGTTAAGCTAAGCTTCTAGTAGAACTACGTTTTTCTTGAAAAGTTTTCAAATAATAATAGTGGAAAGCAAGTACTATTTAATTTTTTTTCCATTTTCTGATTAACCTTATTTCACATAGAACTGAAAATTGATGGGCATACTCGACAAACTGCTTAAACGATTTTTTGAAAAAAAAATTATCGTGAAACCTTTGTCTGAACGGTTTCGATGGCGGTACTAATTTTACATATCTTCAGATTTACAAGCATTTTATTTAAAGAGACTATGCAGACAAATATGACGTCGGCAAGATAATGAGAATAGTCAGTTAAATAAGAGCACACAAGTGCAAAACAGAACAGAACAGAAACAAACACTCGCACTTTCCATGAAAACTAAATTAAACAAACAGCAAACAATTCGAAAAAAATAGAAAAACGACCAACAAGTTTCTTAAAAATCGACTAAATCGCTCTTTTTTAAAGGATTGATTCCAAAAAGATCCTGGAAACAATTGTCCCCGGCCAGACGTTATTTACGAAAGAACAATTCGGAATGCTTGTTCCTACGTTTCATAGTTTTTTCGGCTTGATTCTGGAGCGGTGGGATTTTGGTGGTCGATTTTCGAAGGATAATAATATAATGAATTATCTTGAGAAAATTGTCGTCATGCAAAGGTCGTAAATAAAAGTAGGAGAAAAAAGTAAACATGCGAGAAAAAATTAAACACTACGGTGCACATTGTAGAAGAAAGTTGACGTCAGCAAAATACTAGAATATTTCGATTTATCACGACCCTAAAAGTTTTATGCGAAAATCTTGCTGACGTTGAATCCGTATTGCTACGAGGAAAGATAAAAATTAGTAGTGAGAGCTTCTATAAAATTTCTTGTTTCCAAAGAAAAAGTAATAACACGATGAGGAAAGTTCCACGGAATAATATGACAAATTCCGACTCTTGGCAGTAAAAAGTTGTTTTCAGACTTTTTGGAAAGAAGAATTTTTCGGAATGTAATTAGAATATTCAGCTAAGCCATAAGATTGCTCCAAAAGTTTCTAAGCATCCATAAGACATTTATTTCATCTTTGCACTATATTATGCCAGTCAGGAGCGGTGAATTTATTTTGTCGAAAAAAGTTCTCTGGTCATTAATTAAAAATATATATATATATGCAATCTCAAGCTTTAGAAAAAAATCTTGCGAGAATGAAAACGCTCAAAATTTTGACGTCAGTAAGTCAAATTGGTAAAAAAACCACAGTCCAAGATCATCTTTCATTTTGATCATTTTTAGGCATAAAAAGCTCAGATTTCTGAATTTTCTGCAGTCATTGAATTTTTGCATGGATCTCATAATAGCATGGTTTTCCGCATGGATCTCATAATAGGCGAAACATGGATCAACAAACTTCAAAAGTCTATTAGTAATGGCAGAGCTCATTCGAATTCTCCGTAAACCCATTGTTGAAATTTCATTTGACCAGTTTTAAAGTCTATTTATTGATGCTTCAACGTTTTTTCATTCGTTTTTTACGTGCTTGAGTTTATGCTTTTTAGTTTTTCTTTTTGTTTTCCCACGATCCAAAAATTAAACAAAATTTATATACGGCAAACGTGAAATTACGAAACCCCAGAACAATAGAGAAAAGTGAAATAAGACAAACATAATCAACCAAATTTTGTTAATTGGATTACTCCGTTTATCCGAATAAAACAGTTCTAATGAACTAGCGTGCACCAAATTTCTATGCTTGTTTTATCCAGCTTATTTCGAATACAGTTTTTGGGAGAATCTTTCCTCACTTTGTGATGCCCGTTTCGATTATCCTATTTTTTCTGCGTGATAATGAGTCACGTGACATCATTAATGTTTACTCCTAGGCATCTGTCAATTGCGGTGAATTTTACATTAAATGAGTTGTGATTCCCCGTTTCAGTGAGATTTTATGTTCCATAACTTGTAGATAAAGGAGAAATTAATTAGAAGTTTTCTGAAAAATAAGCCAGGTTAGATTGTACGAAATATTCACATGCGCATTCTACGTAATGAAATCACATGAGCATGATAATATAACAATTTTTCAAAAATTTACCTTCACAATTATCTTTATGTCATTCTACTCCTAACGTTGGATAGTAAGATAATCAAGTCAAGTTTATGAAAAAGTGATCACATTCTTTTTTGTTAATTCACCGATAAAACAATTTTTATGACACCACGATAAGCTACAGTAAGCTATTAATTGTTGAGAATCGAAAATCGAAGTAATATTATTGTCTAAATATTGGCGAAGTCTCCCACAACATGGCCTTCATGTTGTCAAAAGTCAGCTGACCATTTTCGTCAAAAAGTTTTAGATGAACACGTGCAAGTTTTGGAAAATTATATTTTCTAATGAGAAAATGATGAATCGCACTTTTACACTGTCACGATGCGCACACGCTGCCATCGTGGGTTTTCCTCTGAACCCGTAGACTTGATGTTTCACGCACAAGTCAAGGCCCCACATTCAGATATTTGAGACGGGCACTGCTGCACTCGCTCAGGCCATGCGGGACTGTGCAGTTGATGGCAGCGCACGCTACCACCCGGTGCGACACACGTTACAACACACTCAGTAGACTTATTGTAGAGAAAAACAGCCTTTTCGAAATTTCAAGTTGTGCGGACGAAACTATTATGAGAATAGCTACAGTAAGCTTCGTAGATCACCGTGAAAAATCTACGTTTGAGCAGTTTCGTTATAGTACAAGATGGAAATCCGGAAACTTTATTCATTTTTTCCTGCAAAATTGGACATTGCTACGCGTTTTACTAGAAAATTTCTCAATTTCGGCTTTAAACGTACAAAAAATCGAAGTTTTCGTCGCGAAAAATTCACCGCTCTCGTCAAACCGAGTCGAAGTCAGCAGGCCGCGGCGCCCTTCTCGACAACCTTTTCTTGCCCTTGCGGTAAAACCCTCCCCTTCGACCCGTCATTTGCTCCTTTTCGGCCAATTCGCGTAGCAGAGCGTCCAAAAAAGTACGCGGATGGGCCGCTTCGGCGCCCCAAGCCCCGTGACTCCACGACTTGGCTGCCGACGAAAAAATGTCGTCATTGGTTAATAATACCGTCTGATGGTCGATCGACGAAAAGGTGGCCAAAAAATATTGAACTGTGATCAAAGAAATCAATAGATTGGTAAATTTTCGGCTGAAATACGTCGTTGTTAGTGACATCATGTCTCGAAAATTTTAATTTTTAGTTCAAGACGTAAGCCAAATCTGGAAATGCAATGAATTCAATTATTCACAACACTATTGTAGAAAAAATTATTCCGTAGGTCACTACGTCAGAACAGACAGAATATCTTTACTGCAAAAATCAGCATATCAAGTCAGAATCTGATGTCAGGATATCGGAATATCAGAGCCAGGATATAAGATCAGAATATCAAAAGCAGAATTTTAGAGTCAAAATATAAGAATTGGAATATCAGGGACCGGTTTCACAAACATCCCATTCGTAAAGAGGATCGATCCCCTTCGACCGGATCGATTCCACGAGTTTTTCCAATTCAAATTTAGATTCCTATACATTGGGTGTAGGTTTCAAAGATCTATACAACTGTGTGGAGAAAGCTAATGTCCGGCTCTCGGTTCACGAGTTATTGAGGTTGGAAGTTGGCTGAAACTGTCCTCTTGCGAAGAAGATGTTTATGCAACTGGGTCTATGAATCAGAACATCAGAGTATCAGAATATTAGAATATCAGTCAGGAAGAGGTGTCGCGATAGTGGAATCAGATGTCATAATACCAGAATACCAGAATCTATGAATATCAAAGTTCCAGAATATTAGACATCAGAATCAATATTAAAATATCAGAATGAATTCCTATACTCCAGAATATCAGAATTATAGTTTATACTGCAATATCAGATATTACAATAGAATTTCTGAATATCAGAGAGCTATTCCTCCCTTAAATTCGTCGGTTTCTTGTTTTTGAACAACGATTTTTAAAAAAAACTGCCGAAAAAGATAGATTTTGCGTATGGATGCGGGACTGCGGCTATCGAAAATGCATGAACTTCTGAAATATTATATGTAGTACAATAACTTTGAAATCGAACACAAATGATCGAATTTTCGGATCTGGATGGATATGTGATGACGTCGTATGCTTCATTATGAATGAATAGGAAGAATAGTGAATCTTCGACATCTTCGAAGTTAATCAGTGCTTGAGAAATTTTACTCAGGCTTAAAATTGCCTAACTCTAATTGGCAATTAATCGATAGGTCACAGTTGAAGTTATGTTGGAAAATGGCATATCAATATATTCAACGAAAGGTTCAACTACTGACCTTCACGCTAATGAAATCCAAATGTTGTGCCCTATATTCATACAACTTTTTTGCATTGTTGTAAGTCCTGAGTTTCTGTTGCTCAACACCAAGCTTTCAAACAAGAAATCTAATTTTTTTGTTGAGGGCGCTTTCTGGGTAGAGCCCTACCATCACTGATCAGGGTCGAGTACGGTGTCGACATACCGACGGAAACCAACAGGTGCGCAATTTTAAAAAACTCTAAGATTAGTTGAATTATCAGTCCTACGGGTCGAGAGTTTGTGATGTACATCACAGCATTCCTCCCACAACAGGCGGGAATCTGTTAGGGGCCACAGTGCTTCCTGGGTGGCACCGGCCGGAGCTAACTAGCAGTGGCCAACGTAGAATATATGAACAATGGCAGAAACCCGGAGAAATCGGCTATAGTGTTTATGTAATTTGAAATTCAAATATGATCAAAGTCGCTGGATATTCAAAATGGTGAGAAACATGTTCGAATGTGTGCATCTTCAAAGGCCCTCCGAAGCTTCAAAAAACGGTCAAAATGAAAAAAGTGAAAGAAATCATATTGGACGTTTGTCAAAATATAACGACCAATCAACATGTTCTATAATTAGGGCAGAATACTGTATCGTTGAAAACAGCAGAAAATCTTGTTGTAGAGTGCTGCTAGAAAAAAGATCTCACACTTCAATATACAGGGAGATGATGTCAGGAGAGTCAAGTTAATTTATTTTTTCATGCATGAGAAACCATTCCTTATTCAACATTGATCGCGTATGAAAAAGTAGACACAATTTGGGAACTACGGGAACGGAACAATTTTGACGTTAATTTGTTCTTTTTTCGCAGCTGGGGCATGGTTACCTCAGTTTTTAACTTATGTATAATGAAACCATGACCTGTCTCTGTTGCACAAACATGCCCTTCGCGAAGAGTACGTTTTTAGCCAACTTCAGACCCGAATAACTTGTGAACCGAGTAGCTTTCTTATACAGTACTTGGATTAAATGTAATTTAAGTGCGAATCGGAAAATTCATGGTCGTAGGGGACCTCATTCCCAGAGGGAAAAATTCGTGCAACAGGGTTCAGAAAATTCCCATATTTTTGAAAGTGTGCCATTTTCTCTGAATTTCAATTTGCAAAACGTAAAATACATTAAATTTCTTTGAAGAGGCTGCAGTGCTTATTCATCTTTATTGGAGCAACAGTCCTAGAGTTACGATCATATCGAAAGATAGGATACAGAGACACGGGTCCGGGGAGGGTGTCTAAGGCGGATTCTAGCTCTGATCTTGTACATAGTAAACGGCATCTAAACCCTTGTCCGACTAGATTTCAAAGTCACTACGATGCGAATCCAATTTTTAGAGCTGGATTGGAGTCGGAGAGCGAATTCGAATTTCATTCCGATTTTTCTTGTGGAATTTAAATCACTAATTTCGACCAAGGATTTCCGCGGTAAATCAAAAAATATTCAAATTTGTGAATTTCGATTTTTATACAGGTTTTAATTTGTATAGTAAAGTAACAAAAAATTTGGGTCACCTTTCAATAGCCATGGCTTTACTGCGAACAAATGCTGATCAAGATTTTCTGTGGCCAGACCAGACTTCAAATCACTGTATCGCAAATAACAGTAAAAACCTCAAATTTGAATTGAAATTCCGCGACTTTATATAGTCTTATTGCTCAACTTTTCTTGAAAGTTGATAATATTGCCTCGGAAGTTGTGTAGATTAGGTTCAGGATAGATTTATAAGCTTAAGAAAAATTACAGTATAAACGTGAGCAAAGTTACAGTATAAACGTAAAAATACCGAATTGCATCTTGGATAACATGTCAACGTGTTAAATTATTCATTTATTTAATTTGGTTCATGTTTGCGTTAAAGGAAATATGAGCGACTTAGATCGAAGTTGGTCAATGCCCAATAAAATATATATTTTCTATGGAAACAGGATGGAGAAAGATCAAGCAGCAGAATCTTCTATTCTACTACAATGAATTTTTAGAGCTGTTGATCTCGCCTGAATACCTTATTTGAGCTCTTGAATTTTGTGCTTTCTATGAAAGCTGGAAAAATCCCCTTCAAACTCTGACATTTGAATTACACAGAATAAAATTTCGTCAGACGTCTTTTGAAGCGAAAGTAGAATACCCGTCAAACACTTGACTGCGAAAAAAGTCACGCCACTGAAAATTATAAAGAAAAAACAACAAAAAAGCCTGATTAACTAATATTGGCAAAGCTTGAACGGATTGTTTTCTCATATGAAGAACGAAACGGCAGTGTGTAGGACAATTGATGAAAAGGAAATATATCAAAATTATAGATTTTCGATAGTATCTAGGAAAAGAAGGTTAGGCACCTTTCAACGAAAAGCTACAGTAATCATCAAAATATCGATATTTAAATATGTCCCTCTAATAATTGACTCTAATGTCTTTTTATCCACTGACTTGAATCAGGGCATGTTTGGAAACTATCCAGAAAAGTCTGTGAAGGAATTAAAGTGAAAGCTAAACGTTCACACCTTTGATAGGCTGTGGAAATTATTATGATCATATGCCTCCTAGAACAAGTTTTAATAATGGATAATGTGTTTAAATATGCTAATTTTGATTCCAAAGTCACCATGGTTACTATGCGCGTAAAAACACAATATCCATTACAAAAAAAGTGTCGCACTTATTCTCAAATTCAATTGAATGAAAACAATGAGCAAATTAATGGAAAACTTGGTATGCCACACGACTTTGGCGTAAATATTTTGAAGTAAAAACTACAGTAACCAATTAGAACAAGAGAAAATACGTATTTGGAAAAATGTATGCTCTGAACGACTGTTTTGGTATAAATGAACAGACTTGTTAAATGTCAAGTCAGAAAAAACGCTGGCATGGTAAGCAACGAGAATCGAAACATATGTCCGCATAGATGTGATAAAAGATTCAGTTTCTACAGTCTTTTTTAAGTGCTTGGAAAGCAAGTATTATTTCATACTTCTAAAATTTTCTGCTTAACCGGGTGTTGCATAAGATTAGAAATTTGTGAGCCTATTCAATTAATCTTTCGTATTGTTTGAGTCGAAAATCCCACAGTAAAGACTTCGTGTAAACGACTTTGAATGCGGTATTAATTTTTTTGTCATTTTTTAATTTACGAGTATTTTATAAAAAATAGACTACTGATTATGTAATGCTTATCTACCTCGTAAAAAATTATAAACTTGTGAAAAAAGAACTATACAATAGTAATTAGGTCCTGCAACCGGCTGCAAGTAAGATTTGGTTCTGGGTTTGAATTTTTTGTATCACTTCGTTTTCGTTACCGATTGGAACATCTACTCAAATATTGCATAAATTTATCATCTTTTTGATCCTGAATCACTTGATACAGTAGCGCATAGAAAAAAATCGATCTCGCTCAAATCCATAAACAGATCCCTTTGAACAGAGTAGAGTAATTTCACACACGAAGCACTGTCGTCAACTTTCTGTAACTTATAGTAAGTAACGATTATACGGTGTTGTAGTACCGGTAAAGATTCTAATTAAAAGACGAAAGAATGATGCGCAGCGTGTTCTATGTTCTATGAAAAACAGATGAGAGTGATGCACTCCACGGCACATGTTTCGACACCCTAGGGGAATAACTGACGAGAAAAGCGCGCCGTTACTGCAGCTGCAGGGTGAAAGGCATTTTAATCAAGATGAGTCTTCATTTTTTATTTTCTACTTTCTAATTTCGCTTAATTAGAGTAGCACTCACAAATACACACACAGGAAATCTAATAAAAAATATGCAAAATTCGCATCAAATGAGCGGCCAATTAGAATAACTTCATTAGTTATTGTATTCGGTTATATAGGAATAAAAACGGAAATGAAAATGAGACTTCCGAGATTGAGATATAGAAAAAGGGAGATGGCCGTTCGGAGGAAAAAATTGGTACCCGCCGCTCTCCTTGATTGGATTTGGGATGTATACAATTATCCCAATCAGCATAATCAACAAAGAAATGGAATTTCTTTTCTAAAAAGAAAATTTGACGGCTGAATGACCACGAAATCCCGATAAAGAGGACTTCCAGAAGAGAAGAAATTTTCATGGCACATTTTTTTTCTATGGTCTGAACGTAAGTTTTCAATTTGATTCTAGAAAAATTCCTTTTGATCTCATGGAAATCTATATTAAAATACTTTTAATACTGTAATTTTGGACGAGTAGTCTCAAAATTAGTCAGAAAGTGCATCTTGCACATTTAATCAACTATTGTTGCTTTGGTGAATACAGTTTACTCTGTTTGGCGTCTTCTCACAAAAAATCAAGGTACAGTAATTCCAGGTTAGCCATTCGTGATTTTTCTGACGTCAACCAGTTTTTATTTCCAGAAAATGTCACAATTTTTTCATCCTTATTATTTGACACGATTTTCCTATAAAGCATCAAAAAGTATTTTTGTACATAAATACGATCTGCGATTGAAACTGACGTCCGCAAAACATAAAAACGGAAATCTTAGCAGACGGTACTATTTCAAGAACCACACCATTTCCACGTAGAAATAATGAGATTCATGCATACTGTATAAACCTAAAAAATTATCGGAATGGAAAATATGAGATTCGTGTGATTAATTAGCACGCGAAGATTCATTGTGTTGTGAAAACAGGAAATTTGTGGGTTGTAAGCAATGTAGCAAGCAAAATGATTGTGATAAAGGGCAAATCCAAGATTGTCGGAAATACTATATTATGAAACTAATTGTTAAATTTTTTTATTCAACTGCAGTTGAATACTCTTAATCCAATGAACAAGATTTGGCTACAATAAATTTTTTGAAGCTCATGACTGTTGAAATTTTTCTTATTTTTCTACAGTGATAATATTCAACTTGTAAAAGATACATTTCAATAAAAAACTTGTTCACAAAGATAGTATGCCTGACGTCAGCAAGCTTCCAGGAATCAATTGGAAATTTGATGAATTGATTCCATGGCTAGTAGGACAAAAATCAACATTAAGTGAAAGGATGTATAATTACAGTATTTGGCTTTCAGAAGACGTAGAATACTGAGAATCTCCAGTTTCAAAAGCTACAGTAAATCGAGACAGTTTTTCTGATTGTGATTTTCACGAATCATTGACACAGTCCTATGACAGAAGACAGAGTAGAATTAGTCTGGCTTTCGTGCTAATGAAAAGTATGATTTTGACAGCTCGCGAAATTTATTAGCAACCTCTTTCCTATTTTGTCTCTACAGCCTCTTTAGATTCTATTTACGCGAGCGCTAAATATTTTTCACGCTTAATTTGATTAATTGAGATATTTCGGATATATGAAAAATTTAATTATTCCATTCAGCCATAATGCCATTCACGACAAATAAATTTGCATGAAAAGTTATGCTTGGCGTACTCTGTGACGCAATAATGCAAAAGCAGCATTGAACCGGACTTTTTTTAATCAAATATAGCAAATGACATTATAGATCTGAAAATTTTTTATTCAAACATGTTCAATTTATGGTCATCGCCTGGTTTTCACTGAGCTGACTGAATCTGAAGTTCTTCAATGAACGCCAAGTTTTTTAACTATAGTAAGATCAATAAGGCACGCTGGCTCGATGGTCTTTGACCGCAAGATGCTTCCTGGCGGCCGTGTTCAACGTCCTATGTTTGGCCGTGGCTTGCGAATCCATTGACGACGATGATGATGAACCCCGATCGTCATTGTTGACGTCTTTCTTCACCTGATCACTGAATGACACAGAAGCCGCCGGCCGCAACGAATGACCCGCGCCGTGGCCGCTATTACGCGGCTGACTTTGAGCTCGGTCGCGCCACGCCCCGTCCTCATCGTCTTTGGTCGGCGGCCTCTCGCGGCGCCGCCGATCAACTTCGGGGTTGCTGTCGCTGTCGTCCGGGTTTTGGTCGCAATTCTCGACGCTCGTGCTCACAACGCGTAACGTGTAACGGCGACCGCGTGCATCGCGGAGGGAGTTGCGCGGCGCGCCGATGCTGCTCAACACGTCGCTGGGTATGTCGACGCGGCTCATGTTCAACGTCATGGTCACCGTGCTATTGTTGAATTTCCCGTCGGCTGCTAAACTGCCGCAGTTGCTTTTGTCGCTCAAAGACATTAGCATGCGCATATGTCGTCGTTCGCGCCTTACTTTGACGTACAGGCGGCACATATTCAAAAATAGGAATATGAATTCGCATATGGTTATCACACTGAATCCTTGAAAACAAAACTTTCATCATTTCACCATGCATTTTATGTAGTCCATTTACTTTGAAATGGCAGATGCAACAACGACTTGGTTCACCTTGACGCGCAGTTTTCATGAAGTGGAACAATACTGTAGAAAAAATAAGATTTTTTGGGAGGCCAAAATCAAAGGAACAACACGGTTCTTATCCGTTTTTGATTTGGATAGACTTACGACACTTCACTGAATTCGAACAGATTGCTGAAGAAAATTTTGAGTTGGTTTGCTTGTTGCTGATGTACGAGAAAGTTTTGCTCATTGATTGCAGTAATAAGTCTACTATTTTCTCCCAAATTGAATTTACTTTTACCGATTCGTTGCATCTCCCATTTCAAAACAAATAGACCCAAATATTCAAAATAAAAAGAAATTCAAAAAAGACGAAAAAAAGAATACAAAAAAATTCAAAATAAACCAGACAATTTAAAAATATAAGAAACATAGAAAAACATAGCAGCAAAATTCTAGTGACAGCATGTCCGTATGAGAATCCATAGTCAGGTTGGTCCAGGAGCAATGCTACAGGGTGTCCAGAAACTTCGGTACAGGGAGTACAGAGAAATCGGTTTATTTTTTGATAAGATGTAATAGATCACTTGAAAGAGCATTTAATTCTATATAGAAAAGTTTACAGAAAATGGATGTGCTCACGATTAGCTTCGCGAACAGCAACAAAACGGAAGGGCAATGAGCTTAACAAATTTTCAAAAAAATCACAAATGATGTCTTCAGATTCTTGAAAATCTCAAGTGATGGGCACCAGTCAACCTGTCAATCATACGTTGATCAACTGACTCCTTCTAGTTCATTGTGGCGCAGTGGGTTCATCTTTTCAAGCGTCTGGCAATATCGATTGATAAATTTTGCACTAGCTTCCATTCAATTTGCCAAAAAACTGACAAAATTATATCAGCCCTTTTCTCAAATTAAATCTTCAACTTTGGAACCGACGAAAATCAACAAGAAAGAATTTTTTTCCACATAAAACTGGACGGTCTATCTAATGATTTGAACCAATTTATACCATGACTACAGAATATTGTTGTACCCCTGTACCAAAGCTTTTTGACGCCATGTATTATGAGAACTAGCCGTCTAGATCGTCTCGAATACCATTCACTCATGATCATATATGTTCTTGATGATTTTGAGTGAGTTTTGATCTCATACAGACTAAATATTGACACAATGCAAAATTCCAGCCGCAGTAGATCTACAAGTCCATCAGGCCTAAGCAAGCTTTCAAATGTTGCATCGAGTGTAATATTTTCAAATATTACTCAAAACATTGTTTACTATAGTCACATAAAGTCTTGGAAACCCAACCGAAACCAAAATACATGGAAGATGAGTTACTCCTGCTCCATACATGTATGTGGTGTCAGTGTTACATATTGACGATTGGCGATATTATAATATAAAAAGTTCATCCATTTGTATAAGAGCCTGAACCTTACCAGATTCTGGCTGTTGCACGTATATGATCACAATAGTGTCACGATATGAGGTACATAAATATCCCTTCTATGCGTGACTTTTTTGAAAAGACTCAGTTGATCAAACTAACATGCTTTTGTCTTACGGTCGATGATAAACACACAGTTTCATCACAATATAATAAATAGTTGTCAGACTTAGATTGAAATGTTCCAGCCTCATATTGGGGTACACAACTCTGAGTCTATCAAGTACAGCAGATCAGCATACAAGGACATACTGAAGATTATGCATGATATCTGGATGTTCATGTTCCACACATGACTATTCTAGGCGATGTTTCAAATTTGCACAAAATGGAACCCACCAGCGGGAAGCGGTATTTGAATCTTTCGCACTTTCACAATGTTTTAAACGAAAGAAGTTTTTATGAAGTCGGGATACACTTCGCAGCCGTACCATTTATGAAAGATAAGAGCAGAAAAGCAAACAGATGACAACTATTCAAGACGAAAAATTTGTAGTGAAAATCAATGAATATTTTTCACAAGTGTCAGCCAATACCATATTCCACTTACCCAACCAGAGTCCCAGTTGACCACCCAGATCGGCCAACAGATTTGCCATCTGCAAAAAAATAAAATGCAAAATGTACAAGTCGCATAATTTACAAGGTCTCAATTTACGGGATAAGCAGCCGATTCCCTCAATCTTTCGTAATTCAATTGTTCGTAATAAATTTCCAGTGCCAAAGCGTTATCCCTGTGAATAGAACAATCACGTTGGAAAAATTCCCTGAAATCGAATACATCAGCTTACACCAGGTACTGTTTACAATCGTCTTTCGACACTTGCCCGTCACATAATTTGTAGTAAGCCTGGAATAACGTTATGGAAATGAGAGACAAATTGATGCTGAAGAAGTTGGCTTAAAGTCAGTAATGCGCCGAATTGAGAAAAATTGTGTAAAAATATATGCACTACTGTTGATTTAATGCGCATATTGCTGACGTTTGACTGACAAATTACTTACTCCCATCGACGCTGGATGTGGCCACTTGGCAGTAGAAAATGTAACGTCGAATACCTTTTGTCTGAAAAAAATTGTTGGGATCAAAAATTAGTTCCGATTTTTGCATTGCTTACTTGCAAGATTGTATACAATCGGGACATTGTTTTTCGGCGAAATCACCATGAACACCGCCCAAAATTTCGTTGACTTTGTTTACGCAAATTCCTGAAGTTGTCTTTTTCTCTCAAAAAGCTTTTTTAAAAGGTAGTTTAAATCATACTTTCACTGGAAACATTAAATCTACAATGCTGTATTCCTCGAGGAGCCGGAAATTTAGGATCGGCGCACTGACATTCTTTGATTATTAGGGATTGGAAGCACGATCGAAAACAGCCCTAAGAAAAGAAAAAGCTGAACAGTACATGAAAATACAAGATTTATCGACACCGTTTCAGAAAAACAATCACGCGGAAAGTTTTCAGAAGCAAATCTTCCATGCAAGTAGAATTCTCGCTTTGTAATTTCAAATAGTAGTTCAATTACTTAAAAGATACAGTACTTTCAGATTTAGAAGAAAATATTTTAAATTCAGCGTATAAAAGGCAACAAAGTTTTTTCGGAAAGTTTGTTCATCAATCCAAAAGTGCCGACGTTCAAGCGGTTCTAGGACTTTCGCCCCCAGTGATTAGTCCCAAGCAATTCGTCCTCCACAATTCCTTCCTGGTAATTCACTCCCATTGCAGTTCGCCCCCGGAAAATTTTCCCCTGATCAATTCGCCCCCAGTAATTCGCCCCTGGTACAACACTTCCTAGGTTTTAGATGCTCCATGCTATGTAATGTAATATAGTCCCAGACATTTTTCCCATTAGGTAATCATATTTTATGTGAAGCATAAAGGAGATGAAAAGATGATTTTCCACTTCGCCCTGTCTCCTCTCTTTTCCTTTTTATTCTTTTTTTTACATTGTCTTTTTTCTTTTCTTTTCTGGTTTCATACATATTTTCCTTTTCCAGCTTCATTTCTTGTAACTTTTTATCGGGATTTATGGAGATCAATCAAAAGTATGACAAAGTATCACAATTATTCTATGTGTGACTCTATCGTGTTCTTCACTATCTTTTTAGTGACAACTTTGCAGTGTATCAAAAACAAAGCACAAATAAAAAGAATAAAAATAGAAAAAAATGCAAGAAAAATGTAAAGAAATAAATAAGATAAGGAGAACAAGTAAAAAGTAATCAAAAACAATATAGGAAAAGAAACTAAACAAGAAAGATGAAAGACAAAAAAGAGGAATACAAGTAAGAAAATTAAACGAAAAAAGAAACAAGAAACATAAAAAACAAATGCAGATCGAGGAACATAAATGACTAACAATTCTGCCTGCGATATCCGTGTTACAAATTAAAATTCTGCGCAAATTCTTCCGGGTATTCACGCCATCAGAATAAAATTTGGCATGGTTTCTGGGGATTAGGATACCATCATTACAAACTTGAAAAAATATGAATTTGTTGTTTCAAGTGGAAAAACAACCGGCCACTTCAATTCCAGGGAACTACCGCTCAAAAGCCTGTATTGCTGACTGTGTAGTCTGTTTTTTTATGGAATGCTTTCAAATAGAAAAGTGACACGAATCAGTACTGTCGTCAAAATCGTTTACATAGAGCTCTTACTGTGAAATTTTTCACTCAAAAAATTGTTAAGGTTGGTTCAGCATGTTCACAAATTTCCAGTCCTATATCGTACATTATTTATCTGAAGATCGTGAAAATCTGAAATAATACTTGCTTTCAACTCTCATTATTTGGAAGCATTTTACGAAAAACAGATTGTAGATCTTTTTCTTTTTGTACATAGTACTTGCGCACAGAGTTCATGAATAAACATGCTAATGGTACCAAAGCTCTTGAGCGACTGTCTCAATTCAACCACTGTTTTCTTTACGAAATAATTAATTTTTCATTTATATTTAATTATCTACACTTTGGCATGTGCAATGAGCAACGAAAACATATACATAAAGATATAGGAATAACTGTGTACAGTAAGGATTTTTTAAAAATATTTCGCTTCCAAAAATCCTTGACAGACGGACGATTTTGACTTGAATAATCAGGTCAATTTATAAAAAAAACAAATATCGACCTTTTTCTCTTGAAAAATTTAAGACACGCGTTTTTGAATGATGGCCCTGATTCTTCATGAGAGCTTATTCATAATTTCTGATCCTAATTCACTACATGCACATGCACATTTACATCAAGTGTGTAAATTTGGAGTGAGTAAATTGACTCAGTGGTTGAAACGACACAGTTGATTAAATTGACATTCCATGTGAAAGAACGGCGTCTGGATCGATTCAATGACTGAAATTACCTGATGGCTGATGAATCGATACACAATCCTTCTTACTTCTGTTGTATAATTATAGCCCGCATAAATGTAGCTATCCGTTCTACCATCAACAACGCATTGTTTCGATGGCCATTCCAATCTTTCGATCAGTTTCTAAAAGTCAGCAAAGTAAAAGTTAGCAAACTTGAACACGAGTATCGGTGTCAAAATTGCGACGGCAATTCAAATGAAGCTTTCCTTTTGAAACATTGGGTTTAATATTATTATAACATGGTAAAGCATAACTCTTGGTTCAAAAAGCATGGTCACGTGATCTCAAAAATTTACCATCCTCATTCCGAATGACGTCAGAAATCCCGTAGGTGCGTTATAGCCGAACGTATCCGGAAACGGGTACTCGTCCGGCGAATGGACGGCGATTTTGACACCTTTTCCCGAAACTGTAGGCAAATATTGGCTGGCGTTGATATATAGAACGACTGATAAACCTATTAAGCGCTAATTGCTAATTAAGTAAACTACTTAACAATATTCTGAAAAGACTTCTTATACTTACCGTACATGGGTCCAGCCCTGGTGCTCGTTCGAATCTGTTTTGCATCAGCGTTAAACGTATAACAATTGCCGAATTTTTCGTCGACGTAAGATTTAAAATCACTGTAAAATGCAAAGGTCAAGCTACTTTTGAAGTCAGCAATATGATTTCAGATATCATAAGGAAGATAACAGTTCACTTCCTTCGGACATGTCTTGCTGATCAGAAGATGATTTTATGATTTTTCATTTTGCAATGAATTAGCAATGTTACCTTCAGTAACAACCGATCATGCTGAACCACAGCTAATGTAACCTACAGATCTTAAAACCTAAAAAATATTTTAAAAAATTGAAAGGCATCTGACGTCAGCAAGATGTGAATGCCGTCGACTAAAAGATGAACTAAAATAACTATAGTGACGCATATCTTTTTTTACAGTTGATATCAGACCTATTTTTCAAACCCAAAACCATGTGTGTTAAATCGAAAAAAAGAACTTTTGAAGGTGTTACAGTAATCAAGTAAGTGAGGTTCTGGTTTTTTGCGATCACAGCCAACATTACTGTAAATCTTCTTCAGCAGTTCCATGATTTCAAAATTTAGGGAACTATGCTTGCAAAGAATTTATAAAGCAAGATTTGCACGAAATAGGTTGCATACTCTTAATTACTCGATTTTAATGCGAGAATAGCTACAACATGAAATTTCGTTATGATAAAGAACATAAGCAACGAAATTCGAAAATTCGTGAGTGATCAGGTAGTCCTATTTTTCCTCCACCAAATCCTGATCATCCAATTTCTGTATCGTGCTCAATGCAGTATGAATGCTACAAGAAATGTAATTATTGTTAGTTGCCAATTTGATATCAGCGAGAGGTGAATGCAATCAAAAGTTGCTAATATTTCATAGCGCGACAAGCATACGTCAATTGCTTTTGATAAACTTCGAGAATATGTATAGTCGATGAAAATGCAAACCTAAAGTGTTATATATTGCAGTAATCGAGAAATTCTTGAGATTTTGTTGCAACCAATGCTAAAATTACTGTAGTTCCAAATTCTGAATCATCTGTAGCATTTAAATATTGAAAATTTTAGTGGTCAATAATTTCCACAGTAAAGGTTTTATAACGTATAGCTATGTGCATGAAATTTTACAATAAAAAATTGCAGTAGATGAGGAAAATACCGAAGATTCTTGACTGGGCAAGTTTGATTTTTCTTGCTGCAATACGATAATTTATCAATGTTCCCAGAACATGTAATTCATTGTCCAACTTCTCAATCTGAGCAAGGTGCGTGACTTATGTTCAGAAAACTCAACATTTGAAATCACTTACGATGGAAAACAATCCCGTTGATTGAATGAGCAAAATTTGATGAATTCTTTGGGCTGCGAGCCTATTTTACGACGCGTTTCCACGTCCAGGTTGGCCGCAGCGAAAATCATACTATCTTCGGCTTGGGACCTGATGGTTCCGACGTCGGTGGCATCGGGCTAAAAAAAGCAACATTTTGAGGAAAGAGTTGCTGAAAATGACGTCAGTAAACTGATATTCTGAATTATCCTTGTCCTCTTTTGCGTTTCTCTGCTTTAAAATTGTTACATGGCTTTTTGATATAGTACATTTAATCTTGTAACCGGAAACTTATGTGTCGACATTCGACAAAAAGCCTAGAAATGACAGCGTGGATGACGAGCACGTTTCAGTTAACAAATGCTATATTAATCTAATTTTAGAATGAAATGTGTTGAAACATCCCGTCATTGTAGTTTTTATAAAATGCTTGAAAATTGAAGAATAGCAAAAAATGTACCGCATTCAAAGTGATTTACGCCGTGAATTTACTGAAAACTTTTTGCTCAAAAAATAGTACGGGTCAGTCCAGTAGGCTTACAAATTTTCAGTCTTGTGTGACATAAGGATTAGCAGAATATGGTGAAAATATGGAATAGTACTTGCTTTCCACTCTTAATATTCACAAGCATTGCAAAACAGACTATGGTTGTTATTCCCAAATTTTCAAGTTTCTAGGAAGTGAATTGCATGCAGAAACGTTTCCACGCTCTTCATTATTTCTGTTCTTATTCCCTTCATATCAGCATACTTTTCTATAGTCTGTTTTTCATAAAATGCTTGCAAATAATGAATCTATAAAGCAAGTTCTATTTTATATTTTCAGCATTTTCGGCTTAGCCGCACATCAGATGGAGGTGAAATTTTGTGACGACACTCAACTAACACTTCAAAATTTTTTGAGTGACAAAATGTACAGTAGAATTTTCATCTATGGGATTTTCAAGTCACCTAATATTTGTGTCATTTTTCATTATAGTAGCATTTTATTAAAAAACAGACTATATTTTAGTTCATCTTGTTCTCTTGTCTAATTTGTAGCTTTCCATGCCATACAATATATTACAGTGATCTACGCTGTTGTGATCTTTCCCACTAAAGTAATATACTGTAACCTACTGTAACCATTGTAAGATAGTTATCTCATTGCATAGTTATCTCATTTTCCATCGCATATGGATCCTTTACAGAGTGGTTTTCTGCACTTTAGTCTTCAGTAATTAAAATCCTTTATTATGGTAATATACAGTGTTGTACACTAATTTTTTTCGCTGTTCCTATAGTCGGTATTTCTTTAAACGTTTCTAAACAACGAATCCCGAAAATCAATCATACATGTCACGAAACTGAAAATTTGCGACATTACTCAACTAATCTTCAGAAAATTTTCAGTAAAAAATTCTACAGTAAGAGCCTTGTGTTGAAAATTTTCAAGCCACTGCATATTTGTGTCATTTATCGATTTAGAAGAAACACTGTATAAAAAAATAAACCACACTTTCGTACGATGACTGACGGGTGCGTGCAATAGTTCACAACAATCTGAGTAATGTTAAACTGACAATTTTGGCCCACTGGCTTCCTTTACACCGAAATTTACACATAAATGTAACCTATACTCTACCTCAGATAGTATAACACATTTAAGAAAGTGGAAAATCACATTCGATAAAGCTTGCTGATATGAGAAAAGTTATTCATTAGAAGGCAACCTGAACCCCCACATTTTTATATGTGACTTCGTCATAGTTCAGAATTGTGTATTTCATGGTGTATCAGAAAGAACGCTTCTTTTAATGGACATTATTGTGCTCATATATTATCTGTTTAATACATGTTCTAGTCTCTTTAAATAACTGTTGTTGAACTGTTGAAGGTGAACTTACCACTATAGACAACATTTATACTAATTTTAATATAAATATGACCTTTAGACAAAAAAGTTAGTGTAACGTTACTCGCATTCCCATAAGCTATCGAACTATAAAATGTAAACATTTGTAATTTTATCGTAATCTCGAACTCTACAGTAATCTTATTCGCAAGCATTTTTGTGGTTCAAATTGCGAACAAATGGTCTTACATAACGTGGTCTGACTTACTTGAATCGGTGGATACTCCCTCTCCGTTTCCGATTCATTGGTACCGTTCGAGTCGGCTCGCAATGCCGACGTCATTTTGAACTTGAATTGTTTTTCGGGATCCGGCGGATCGGGCAACGGTTCGTAGAAATTTTCCGGATACAATTCGACCGGGCTTTTGCCCATCGTCCACAATTTGCCGTACGGTTCCAAACCTTCCAGACAAGAGGTCGTTGCTTTGGGGCATATACATTCGATGGTGCTGGCCGCTAAACCGGCGTACCTGGAATCCAGACCGGTCGGGCATCGGCCGTGCCGGCCGATGGTCAATTCGCATTTCGTGCATTGCCTTTTGGACCAATGGTCTAAATCGTAGCACAACCAAGGCTTGCGTTCTAGTTGGTCGAAGATGCATAGGCACTGGTGGTCGAACGTGTTCGGTTCGTTCATGGTGGGCGTGCAGGCCGCTATCGTAGGGTCGACTCGTCGGGAGCGGTGATTGGCGTCGTCGTTCGGCGCCCTGATCGGCGGTTCGCGGGGGCAATTACAGTGGGCGTAAACGGGCACGAAACGGTTGGATTTGTCTTCTTCTTCCGAAGTTGATGACCAAATTTGACGTTTTTTACGATTTTGAACCACTTTTCGGGTTTTTGGAACTTCCTTTTCCGCTTCTTCATTAGGAGCTAATTTGGCGGAAGCGTCGTTGAAACTACTTATCTTAAAAAAATATGCAAATTTTTTATTCATTAAGGAGTTCGAGTAGTCAGTGAACTCCCATCAAGTCAAGAGGATACATTACGAACATCGTAGTCCACGATAGTTAGAGAAAAACAGTCGCAGAATTTTTCTATGGAACTATTTCCATTTTTCGGAACAAATTAGTGAAAATTCTCCCAAAATAGTCAACAAACTGTGGAAAAGCATCAATGAATAGTTTGACTTAAAATAATTCTATTCTCAAAGGAACCGTTATCTAAACCAAGATTCGACCTTAGTAATTTTTCATAAATAGTTTCAATGATGATAGGAAACATTGATAGTGAAAAGCAATAGTTTACTGTAGGTGGGTAAAGCTCTGAATGCACGAAATTCGGTAGCAAGAAACTAAAGTAGATTGGATTATTGTAGAATGGACGATAATAGTTTTGCTAGCTAAGGAATTGTAAGCCTACCTTCTGAGACGAAAAGTAATGTTCAATAATAGTATCATAGAGGCGAAGCGAAATCGAGAAAAACAGTATGGGACACAGAACACAGTTCATGAAAAAAAGTACCAAAAAGACTTAAGGCCCTGTCATACTTCGCTGCGCGGCGCCGGTTGTTCTATCCATACTAAAAGGCGGCGCCGCGCGGTACCGCGCGATACCACCTCTGAAGTATGAATAGGTTTTTGTAATTTTTGCGGCGCCGCGCGGCGCTGCCATCAAGTTTCAACTAAACCGAAATTTTCGAACAAGTTATGTGTTATAAAGTTGCAGCATAATGTTGTTGTAACATTTTCTTGCATACTGAGACATCTATACATGTAGTTGAATCATATTTTTCACTTGAATGGTGAATTCTGACACTTGTCAAATTATTTTACCAAATTGATTACTTAATTTTCAATGAAGATTTACTAAGAAGTTGATCACTCAATGTGCAATGAAGACATTATAATGTGTAAAAATTATGAATATGCAAAGGAGGTGTAAACATGTTCCTACAGCAAGTGTACTCCATTTCGATTGTGTCTTCATTCCCCCAACGTCCCTTTTCCGCAAATATCCCAATTGTCCGAAAGTTCATATTCCCCGTAGGTCCCGGTTCTCCGAATAATGAATAAATTTTTTATTTCCCCGAAAAATGCATTAGTCTCTATTCCCTGAACGTCCCGATTTCCCGAGTACTAGGGAAAGGAGGTAGATCCACTTTGAATCTGGGTCCTAAACAGCGGGTGCGACCGGGTCCAGATCTGATCTGGATCCTGTATATAGCACATATGTGAATGAATAAGCGTGTATATATATTCAATTTTTCAAAATCAATTTATATAAATTGATATTTCTCAGCAGTTCAAGAGCTATTAATCGTTGGAATGAGAAGCAAATTGAAGCAAAATCTTTAGACTTGGCTTTTTTGCAAGCTTCCATCTGCACCATGCAGGAATGATTGATTTTTCTTTTTCTTTTGCGCTTTTTGTTTTTCGATTCTTTTCGTATTTTTCACCTTTTTCGCATTTTTCGTATTTTGCATTTGTCGAGACGAGCAATACACATTTTTTTAGAAGAGCAAAATCCAAAAGTAAAAAAGCGGCGCCGTACGGCGCCGCACGGTACCGCGAGGCGAAGTATGACAAGCCACCGCGCGGTACAGCGGGACGCCGCTTGTTAGTATGAATAGGACAACCGGCGCCTCGCGGCGAAGTATGACAGGGCCTTTAGGAATCCTAACAAAGAAATTTCGGGTGAATGTTAGGAAAATAACAGAAAAAAGCTCAAACGATGAACGCAAGAATAAAAAATGTGGACAGAGACAATATAGAAAAAAACAATAAAAAACAGTAGAAGAATTTTTGAGAGCAAAGAAACAAAATTAACAAACACAAAATAAAACAGATGCATAACATTTCAAGGAAAGAAATTCTACAGGGAGCAGCCTAATATTTGGACATGCATGACTTCGTCAAAAAAAGTCGTATCGAATTTTAAACAGTGTTTTTAAATCAATCAAGACTAAATTTATCGATTGATGCCTATGTTGTAACGTTTTTAGGAGCAGAACAATTTTTTGATGTCCTAGAACTAGTTTTCCAGTACTTTGAAACTCTTTCAAATTTCAAGACACCAAGAAATTTCGATTAATTTCTTTTTTAGTATGATCATTCTTTTGACAGACTTACCACTCTATTCAGACTGTCCACTTTGGCTGCCTCGCTAGCCTTGTATGGACTGAGATTGCAAAAAGTCACTGCTGGAAAAGGCGCATTGCGGAATTCGAGCTGAAACGAAGATTGAAAAATTAAAGTCCGTTAAATTTTTCAGAAAAAATTGTTATTTATGCTTGACAGCCATTCCCACTCAAAACCAATTCACTTGTCCATAGTCTGTTTTTTATAAGATGCTTGCAAACTGAAAAATGACTAAAATTAGCACTTTGGTCAAAATCATTTATACAAAAATTTTACTGCAGAATTTTTTCTCAAAAAGTTGTTGAGGGTCAGTTGAGTTTGTTCACCAATTTCCAGTTCTACGTGACATATGGTTTATCAAAAAGTCGTAAAAATATGAAATGTTACTCACTTTCCACTCTTATTATATTCAGAACTATTTCAAGTAAAGAAAGCGAAAATAGATATAAACAAAAAATTAAATTTATACCGCAAATACAATAATCAAAAAATGTCTTTTAAAGAAGGATCACTTATTTATCTTATTTTTGCTCCTCATTTTTCGACTCATAAATGCACATTTTGCAGCGTTGCATTTTCATACTAAATTTGGAAGAATAGCGTTTATTTATTTTACAAATGGGACGTAGAATTTTCAGCCATTATTTTTCATTTTGGAAATCTAAAATAAGCAACGCATCAAAATTACTATTTTTAAACTTTAAGTTCAAAAATGAATCAATTTTCTAGAATTTTTGCCATTTTTTTCTATTTTAGAAACTTTTTGAAAAATAATTTTTCCAACTGAAATGAAAAATGGGGCATAGTTTTTCGCGAAAACAGAGAATGATTTACGGAATGACGAATTATTTTTGACGAAATTGGCTTTTTTGGAAAGCAAAAATGAAGGTTCAAAGTCATTATTCAGTTTTCTGGCATTGCGCCAGGCCTGATTGGCGTTAGTTCAAGATTAGCTACATAATTATCACGCATATCTCATGGAAACTGTTCATGTAAAAGTGAACGTGAAATACCAACTTATCCGGAGTAATCGAAGCTACAGTAAATCAATTTTTTCTTGCTTGAACTAATCGACAGATGTGAATGGCTGATTTTAACATGACGTCTGCAAGGTTTTAGCGCCAAACTTTTCGCTTTCGGAGCTATATATTTTTCTAGCAACAAATTATATTTCTTCCAAAAACAAAGTCCCGAAATTTGGCGGCTTTTTAGCTGTTGAAAAATAATAGTGCTACTTTCAAAAAGGAATTCAGACCATAAAAAAATGATCGACGACAACCGCGCTCGACTTTTCCAGGGCCAAAAGTTATAAAAATGACGACGACGTCGTTTCGAAGGGAAGAAAAAAGCAGAAAAAGGCAAACAAACCCAAAAAAAAGAATAATTTACGGTTGTTTGTTTGTTTGATTAATTGTTTAGAACGATGACACGCAGACAACAAAGTATAAAGTTTGACGACTAATTCGGGAGAAATGGTTTTTTCTATGTAAAAAATTAGTCACAGATCTCACCAAGGTGAGATTCCTTTTTCTGACGTCATCACGATCATGAGGAATTGTTTACTGATGACGTCAAACACGTCTTAATCTCCCGGAAAAATTTTGTAGGATTCGCATGTAAATGAGTTTCAAAATCTACTGCGACATTGAATGATTACGTCTGCCATCACCACTAGATCTCAAATTGTCCACATTGATCTTGACAAGACCTGTCTGAAAAGGTGGCTATCTTTACCCTTAATTTTTGAGTGATTTAATCATGTAGAAAGCTCATGTGTCTTGATAACCCAATAGATGCCAATTTTCATGATGTCAAAAATTCGCCCCTGCCACCAATGTTACAAACTTAGGGAATTATCTTTTTGACGCCATCTAGACCTTGATACACTGTTTGCTGACGTCTGACAGGTCATGATCATGAAACGATATGGAGTATGGGCACACAATAGCTAATATTTCATGAATTTCCATCACTAAATTCCTAAATGTATGGTCTATTTCAAAGTAAATGTATCAAAGAATATTGCGGGTTACTGCTACGTGAATGCATGAAATTACAAATTAAATTCAAATTCAAATTAAATTCAAAATATCGTTCGATAGATTTTGACTAGATCTATCTGGAAAAATCAATTTTGCTTGATTTTTGAGTGATTTATTCCTGTTCAAACTTTTAACAAAAATTTTCAGTCGCATCTTCACGTATACTCACATCGATTTGAGTCGTTTTATCGAATTTTAAATACTTGAAAAATAAAGCTAAAGCCAAATAGATGAAAGTAGCCAAACAACAAAAGAAAACTAAAGTCCAAAAAATGCGACTTTTTCGCCTTTTGGACCTGGCGATGTACGGTATGCCGTGAGCCGAAGTGTGTTCACTAAAATCGATGAACGTATTTTTGACGCCGCGACCGAAATCTGTCCGACGGTTTAAGCAAATACTCATAATTTTGTCGCTATATCAATTTTCCTGGAAAAATGGAAAGAAACTCCGCAAAATTTCTTCTCCTTAAATAAATAAATTTTAAAGCGTATAACAAATATTTCAATAGAATTTTTTAGGGGCGCAAGATATTTCATGCAGAATATCACTGAGATACACATAGAAATCGAACATCCGGTAAAGATTGAAAAATTTTGAATACAGTAAGCCAACTCACCGGGAGATAAAGTGGCACGCGTTAATCATTAATCAAAAGTCTTATAATTCAATTTGAGAACAGGCGAACTAGAAGTGCTTTGAAATTATAGCCTCAGAAACGGTAATGACGGTGCTTTCTGAAGTCGGAAAAAGGGCTTCAGGAACTTGTCTAAAAACTTTGAATGAAAAAAAACCAGATTTTATGAGAATCTGCAGTCATGTCACGCCGACATTCGTTAAAAGAACTATCGTCATTCGATCAAATTCAGCTCAAGAGATGATTTTTCATCCATTCTTATGTAGTCAGAAAAACGAATAAATAGTTGTCTTATTTATTGAAGAAAAAATATTTCATTCCAAATACACCCAATTTTTCAACCTCCTCCAATAATAGCAGAAAAATTCTCGATTGAAAATTCATCTAACACTGGATGAAAAATTGAAGAAGAAAAGATCGAAATGGATTTAGCGTTGATCCGGCAATGTGATAAAAGATGAAATTTGCGAAATTCGTGTCAAGAAAAACTAATATCACAATGAAATTAGTCAGTGTTGCTATTGTGCTGCTTGCCTTTTTGTCCCATTTCCGAATTTACAAAGTTTATGGCTTCTTGGAAAATTTCGTTGATTGCTGAAGTCACATATTTTCTACAGTTTTAACAGTATTCTCATTTGTAGATTTAGAATCAGTTTCGATTCACAGCAGCACAAAGAACTCGAGAATTCAGAAAAGGTCAAGCCGCACTGAAAAAAACTTTCGAAAAGCCACCGTCATACGGTAAGGTGACAAAACTTTGAAACTCATCGGCATTTATCAATATCGAAGAAATATGCCAAATATTATGGTACTCATTCGAATAGAAATTTTACACTCCATGCAATGAAAAACCACTTAGCTGGACTTGAAATACGAGCCAGCTTTTAAAATTATCTTTATGGCAATGTGCCGGTATTGAGGGAAAATAAAATATCAAATATGAACGAATGGAGTTTTCAAATTCAAGACCAAATATACGACATTTTCCAGATTCGGCAACATAACATTTTATGTTCTTTTCCTCTGTAAAAAAGTTGGAGGTATTTTCAAATTGCCTGCCGGGCTCGCCCAAAAAAGCGCAGCTGTTTTTGACGAATTAAATCGCAAAATCAAGCAGACTAAACGGCACTTTCCAAAAGTTAATTAATGTATAAGAAAAAAACATTCCGTACAGATGAAAAAAATTCGAGTGGACAAATTATGCGGCAGTAAATATATAGTTATCTTGCAAAAGTGAGCAGAAAAAAAACTTGCAGATGAACACGAAGCAAAAGCCCCAAAAAAATTTCTTGCTCTTTCTCGTAGTCGTCGAAAGAGTTGAAAGAGCTAATTGCCATATAATCTAGGTATGAGATTTTTGGCCTCACACTTTTCCAAACATAGCTCCTGTTGTTCTTTCATATATTTTCCATATCAGCAGAAGCACGAACGGAAAAAAACTCGAACTAACTTATTCCGTAAAAGATGTTGACTGTTTTGTTAAAGTTCGCCATTTTTTAACAACCCATGATAAAGAGGGAAAAACTAGATTATAGAAAATTTCTCTAGAAGCATTCTAAAGATATTACAAATCAAGGTGGGCAATTACGGCTTGTGAAAATGCACTACACCGCAAGTTTATGAAATCGCCTCAAAAATGGCCGGTGTGACAAAGCTAATTCGAGCTTCTGGTCTTCTGTGTTCGATGGTAAAATAATCATATACACAAACGTCATGCATTTTGAAAATTTGAAGAGTACGAAATTGATATATGCAACACAACATACAATCACTGATTTGGTATTATTCTTCATGGATTATTTTTTGACCGATTCCTGAAAAAACCAACAAATTTAAAAACAGTTGTTTGAATAATTTGAATAGTTTCGAACAAAAACAGACAATAGAATCAGTATTTATAAGGAATTATTTTAATGATTTTTCAACGAAATTTTCGATCCTCCAGCAGGCTCTAATCAAGGAAATGTTGAAAATTTCAGAAAAATGGAAAAATGAAAATACAGTAGGCTTACATTTCGAACATTGTTGATTAACTCTGTTTTAAAACCAGAGTAAAAATTGGCATTAAAAAGCACTGGTTTACTATGTACGAGTACCACTTATGGTATACTGTGTGTATGGATATGAATTTTCAAGGCGATTAAACCAGTTTGAAAAACGTTCAACACTATAGTCTGTTTTTTATAAAATGCTTCCAAATAGAAAAGTGACACAAATCAGTATCGTTGTCAAAATCGTTTACATAGAGTTTTCATTGTAAAATTCTTCACTCGAAAAATTGTTAAAGGTTAGGCCAGTATACTCACCAATTTCTAGTCCTATATGATATATTGTTTATCAGAAAATTGTGAAAATCTGAAATACTACTTGCTTTCCACTTTCATTATTTAGAAGCATTTTTGGAAAAACAGACTATAGGTAACTACAGGTTTCAGAACTTTTAGCGGACCGCTGTAGGACTAATTTTTTCTTCAATAATCGGAATAAAAGTAACACCTCGTTCTAATGACTTGGAGAGAGGTCTATTGAGTACTCAAAAATATAGAATTTTCAAATAAGGTGCGAATGTGGTCGCATGATCCCATTCTACAAAGCTCATTTATGCTATGAGTTTCATTGAGCAGATTTCTGTGGGGAAAGCAGAATTTTTATTATGCGATACTTCATCAGCTTTAGCTCATCGGAAAGCCTTATGAAACATTCCTTCCCACTTAGACTTGAAACAATGCCTTTTTAGAGTTGAAATTTATTTCTAAGAATTCCTTGAAATAAAGTGCAAGCTTGGATTTTTTTTTCGGCATAATCATTTCTCTGAAAACTCGATATAATCGTGAGTTAAAGAAGATCAAGTTGAAACCGGAATTCCTTTTTTTTCAATTTTCTTGATACAACTTTAAAAAAGACTGTTGAAAAAATATACGGCGTCAGCAAGATCGTGTTAAAATACTGTTCAAAAGTCGCTTCTCGCTTTTCTGACGTCAGCTCAAATTATCTTTTTTTCTGGTGTATTTTTTGAAAAAGAGATACTGGTATGTATACATGCGCAGCGTGGAAATTCTGTTGGGGGTCAGTCAGGACAAGGGCTGGAATAGAATTTTTTTCTTGATTATAAAAAGAAGGATTTTTTTAACATCCAACCAGCAAACTAGTCAGATATGTGAAAATAATCGCTTGACCTGCTTTTTTGAAGGTCTTAATGTTACTTCTTTGGAATGATGTATGCTTTGTTCAGAAAAACCGTCAATCTACATCATCATTTTCATTCCTATGACGTCTTTCTCTTCTCTTCTTTCTCAGTTTCCTTCATCATCCTTTTGATCAATGCTGGAGAGCAGAATCTGCTGGGCATCAGTAAGAATCTGCTGAGAGTCAACCAAAATCTGCTGCAGGTCCAGACCCTCCAATGCCCCCCTCAATGTGCATGTCTGCTGGTAAGTGTTCACTTCAACATAACGTAAGTCATAAATTATTAATACACGTGCAATGTGTTTTTGTCCTTGCCAGGAAAACAGACTCAGAAAAGACTAGATTTCATAAATTTGAGAAGTTTAGAGCCGAGGAACCAATAAATCGTTTATGTGATGAATTCGTAATCATCCCAATGAAAATCAAGTGTTTTTTTTATGGCGATTCAGTTTGTAAATCAAAACCGTGAATCACTCTTACATCTGCCCAGCTCGAGTGCGCATAATAAACATTATTGTGCTGTTAGTAGTGAGACTGAAATACTGAGATAACGTACAGTAACCGGTGAAATACTAAATCGAACATGAAAGAACAGTAGTGATTCAGTTTCTTTCTGATCCTCTACGTGCCAGATTTGACTTTGAAAGAAAATTCACTTGATCAAATCAAGTCAGAAATGGAGAAACGTATCCATGTCATGGAAAAAATTGACAATTAGATGTCGGAATGAGCAAGATGAACAGAAAATTTTGGAGTAGTAATGACAGAACTTGAAATTTCGACTGCTGACTTAATTGAATATTTATCTCCACCATGCATACCAAGTTTCATACTCTAAATTTTATTCTTAAAAAATTGATTACGCTCCAACGCTATAACTGAACGACAGCTATTTTCAATATCAAATTCAAGTTCTTCACCGAACAACCTTATAAAGGGAGCCGTACCGATTGGGCCTATACTTGGATTTTTGAAAACCGAATCCTAGACCGCCGCGCGGGAAGCTGACGCCGTAGGTGCGCGAGCCGCGCAATTCCCGGTGCACGGCCTCGTACGGGGCGGCTCGTTTGTCCGATTCAAAATAATTGCTGGCGTCCGCCGCTACGACGGCTCCAGCACCGCCGCCGAAATCGAAATTCAAAAATTGACTCATGATCAGTAAGTTGAATACGCAAATGATTTTAGGATGGGAAATCATGACAACTGATCTGAAACAAGCTGCGGTAAACTACAGCAATTCCAAAAAAGATTGATGAATACACCAAACTCTAAACTATTGGACCATTTGATCATTGGGTGAATGTGTTGGTCATATACGAGAGTTTTACACAAAACGCTGTACTTCACTGTAATTTAGTAAAGAAAAAACTTTCTCAGGAACATAAATTTTCAGACAGTTCTGATGATTTCAAATAATTTATAGTAAGAATGTACGACAATATGATTTTCTTCTTTGCGGTTTGAAGTTCAGAAGACAGGCTACACATTTTTAATTTTTGGATTTGAAATCGAGAAAGAAAAATATATAAAATCAAGATTTTGTTGAAGTCAAAATATTCACATTTATTCCCCGATTTTATTTCACAAAATGAAAAATTTGAGTGACAATCAAATTTGGAGCATAGGATTGACATTTCAAAACAAATTATTGTATGGTTGAAAACATACAAACATGTCCAGAGCATGAATTGTGGCGTAGGACCGAAATTAGTTCGACAAATCTGGTGAAGGAGTATTCCTTGACAAAATATAACAATTCTCCGTTCTCCAAATTCAAAAACAAATAAGTCATTCAAAGCATGATATAAATGAAATGAACGAAAAAAATTAGGTGGCCGATAAATAGCATGTCCACAAAATCTTTTATCATGAAGCGTAACTGTGCCGCCATAAATGAACAGTTCACAAAGAAGACAAAGGAATGACTGAGGAGCATGTTTTAAATGCTTGAAAATGGCATCTGAGATAGCCTGTAGTGTATCCCTTGAGCCCTATTCAGAAGTGAAAAAATCCTAGGATTCTTGTCGCCGACCATCGGCGACGGTCGGCCACAATCGGCGACTGCACTTCTGATTTGGGCTTTATGCAACATAAAAAGTCATCTTGACTTAATTTGTGATCAAAGGAAGTTTAGTAGCCAAGAAAACGATTTTTATTTCACTGTATTATCCCACTCACCTTGAACCTGATAATTTCCGGTGGATTAATTCGGTGAAAAAAAGATCACGAAACAATAATTTCAATATTAGGATTGAAAGGTCACACGATGAACCAGGTAGTTTGCGTTCTAGCAGGGTTCAAGTTACTTCCCAATTCGCAGGGGCAAAGTGGAGGACGACCGTATCAGTTCAGGTGAAGGGATATAAAATTTCTTTTTCTCAGATCTCAACTAAAAAACGTAACAGTTAAAAACCTCATTTTATCGTCAAAAGAGTCTCCGGTTACGTTTTGCATACTGTATTCAGTTTTAGGTAAGAATAAGATCTCTAGAGAGCTACGATATACTTATTTGAAAAATAGAATGAACAGCCATCAACACCTCCTGCACATATTTGATCCAATAGGTCGAAATAATTATACCGTATGAAAGCTGCTAAGATTCAAATAAATTAAACATACGCTGCCGATTTCTGTGGTCTGAATTTTGTTAGATAAGCTCTTTTAGAAAGCACGCATCTCTGAAGAGGAGTGAAAATTTCCGAGGAGAGTCATTATAAGCTGAATAATGAAGTCGTCGTCCATTTTGGATGATGGATGCCGCAATACGATAGATTAACACGGAAAACTAGTATTATTACTGTAATCAATGACAAAATTTTTCTCGTTAATCAGCGGTAAATAAATTGACCCTGATAATATTTCCCTGAACAACATGGTCAGATGGTCGAAATTTTTCGGAGCAGCATGTAGCAGGTGTCGATATAGTTCTTTCCAAACCAGAAGGTGCGTACCATGACGTTGCTACTATAGATTTTCGCCCTCCGTTGTCATGACAGAACTTTGCATGATTCCAACAATATATAGTCTTTTATTTATAAAATGCTTTCAAACTGAAAGCTGACACAAACCAGTGATGTCGTCAAAATCGCTTGAGCTCTTACAGTAAGATTTTCCCCTTAGAAAAATTGTCAATGGTTAGTTCAGCATGCTCCCAAACTTCAAGTCCTATATGGCATAGTGTTCATCGGAAAATCGTGAAAATGTGAAATAATACTTGCTTTCCACTTTTATTATTTAGACGCATTTCAATAAAAACAGACTATCGAATTTTTCACTTCCTGAAAATTGCGCATTTTAACCTATTTTGTTTTGTTGCCGCTGCACCAACCATTTCGATATAAATGAACTATAATTTCGATTTTTCGTCTACTTCATAAAAATCGAAAAAGTTCTGATTTTGAACGAGAAAACACATTCGAATCGGCAAGCTCCTGATGTATACAGACATATTTTATGTCACAAATCTATATTGCTGTAAACGTACAGCTTTTACAAAATACTTTCGCTGTAGATGATAGTTTACTGTACTGCACGGTTCACAAATCCATGCAGTTTTAATTGTGCCAAATGCCATCCACTCACCGTTTTTTTCCTGAAATGGGGTCTTTTGAGGAAAAAAATTTCGAAATGAGGAAAAAAATTTTGGGTATGGTTCTCATTGTGGAAAAATGTTTAGGGAACTCTAAACCGAAAAGATGCGTTTTGATCACTGTTTTTTTCCACACTTGCACTTGTGGAAAAAAAATCTGCAATGTGGAAAAATTTTTGAGGTCTTTCCACAAATGTGGAGGACAAATTTGGGGTTTTAATATTGAAAAGATGCATTTTGGTGCATTTTAGGAGATCCAAATCTCAAAAAACTTTAATCTTAATTATAATTATTTATTAAGTAGCTCAGGCGCGGCTTCAATCATGTCCAACTTCATTATCACTTAATCTATAATAGTTTTCATCATCTTAAACGTATTATCTCATGTTTTAATTGGTAATCTTCAATATTTTATCATGATATTTAATGATGATTCGCATCATTTCCTTTTGATAAAGATCAATACGTCAAGTCTCTATGCTTTCTAATGCGATTATTTTTTTGCTAAAGTAAAATCAATTCAGAAGCTTGATGGAAATATCTTTCGAAAATTTATACTCTTCTTACTCATATATTTTCGACCAAGTTCATGAGAGTTTACAAATAAATTACAGATTTTAAAATTTTTCAAGTAAAATCCTAGAAATTACGACTTTTGAACACAAAATTGGAATCTAATTCTTCAAATAAATGTTCGGAAAATTGATTTTCCAGCATCTTAGAATGTCAATATACCCCAAAAATTTACCATCTTTCTGGGACTTTTACTTGTCGTCATCATAGAAGACTTGACCACCGATTTCTCGTGTAATTTAAATCAATTATGGTCTTGGATAGTTTGCTAGAAAATTTATTCAACAATGCCTGTAGATTAGGCTTTAAAGTCGAACATTTCAATTTTTTCTTCCATTTTGATCAATTAACTTCTCTAAGAACACCGGAAGGCTTGAAAAAGCTCAAAAACAGTGCGATTTTATTTTATTCAATGCCCGTAGCATTGTAAATAAGTTCACAGAATTCCAAAACTTACTGATGTCCTTAAAATTTGACATTATTTTCATAACTGAAACATGGTTATCTGATGAGATCCCAGATGCTCTCATTTGTGTTGACGCCGATTATGAAGTATTACGCTGTGATAGAAAAGGTCAGAATGGAGGTGGCGTTGCTGCTGTATATCGAAACAATTTAAAGGTTAAAATGTCTAGATACCCCCAGAAAAATCTCTACCCGATGTTGTAACTTTTGAAATTATTTTGACTGGTGTCAAACTTAAATGCATACACTGTTATAGACCACCCAGATATGACATTGAACTTTTGGGTAAATTAATATTACTTTTTGAATTTTGTGTTGCAGATAATTCCAAATGTATAATTCTTAGAGATTTTAATCTACCATCTTTGAAACAGTATGAATATTCTTCCCATATTGACAATTTTGCCCTTCCACTGCACAATTGTTTGACAAGAAACGGTTTTGAGCAATTTGTAATGAAACCAACTCGTGGCTATAATTTTCTGGATTTAGTATTCTGTAATTTCCCTGGTCTTATGAATAATTGCACCGTAGGGGAAAATTTTTTTACAAGTGACCATTGTACTATCAATTTTAGTATCAATGTTAGAATCAAGGATAAAATCATTTATGATGATAAATTTGATTTCAGGAAAGCTGATTATGAATCTCTTCAAATCTATTTGGCAAAAGTCGATTGGACAGATTTTTTCGAGCAATGCATTACTGTTAATGACTTCTATCTTGTCTTTTTAGAACTAATGAAGAAATTAATACTGGAATTTGTTCCCAAAAAGAAAAAATTCTCAGAAACCTCTAAATTGCCAAAGTATCTTTTGAAATTAAAATCAATAAAGAAAAACTTGTGGAAAAATTATGTTAAAAATCGTAGTTTTGCCAACAAAAATAGACTGAAACACAATTCCAAAGTCTTGAAAACTGCAGTGATCAAATATTATGCTAGAAAGGAAGAATGTTTGCTAAAATCGAATTCAATCAAGGATTTTTATAGATTTATCAATAATAAAACTCAGTTGAGACACACTATCCCTGTTATTGTTTCTGGTGAGTGTGATATAACTGATGATAAAATGAAAAGTGAAATATTCAACCAATATTTTGGATCAGTATTCATCTTGGACAATGAAAAAATCCCTGAATATTCTCAAAAGCAGTTTAATAAAGATTTATCAATCAAATTTGATTTCTTAAGAGTCCTATTGACTCCAAAATATTTGAAGCCTACACTGTCTCTTGGTCCTGATGGTCTGTGTGCCTTTTTCCTGGAAAAATTATATCTAGTTTTGGCAGAACCTTTGAGAACAATTTTGGAAATTTCATTTAGAACTGGACAATTACCAGATATTTGGAAAACATCAAATGTGGTACCTATTTTCAAAAAAAGGACCCAGCAAAGGTAGAAAATTATAGACCAGTTTCTTTATGTTGTGTCTCATGTAAGGTTATGGAAAGTATTATAAATGTAGACATGCTGGCTTATTTTGAGCCAAATAATTTTCTGAATGATAGACAATTTGGATTTAGAAAGAAAAAATCTTGTGTCCTTCAGCTTTTAAGTTGTAAAACATTATGGGCTAAAAATTTCGATAAAAAACTAGCAACAGATTCAATTTATATCGATTCTCAGAAAGCATTTGATACTGTTTCTCATGAAAAACTGTTTGGAAAACTAGCTTCCTATGGCATATCTGGTTTTTTATTGAGATGGTTACATGGTTTTTTATTTAATAGGACTCAACAGGTAAAAATTAGCAATTGCTTCTCTAATCCAATTAAGGTTACTAGTGGGGTTCCTCAGGCTAGTGTATTGGGACCAACATTGTTCCTGATTTTCATAAATGATATATTTGATGGTATTAGCAGTGAAATTTATCTTTTTGTTGATGATGTGAAAATATTCAATAGCACAAAAAATGCTGAAGTACTACAAGGCGATCTTGTCAAAGTTTATGAATGGTCATTGAAATGGCAATTATCTATTTCTCTGGAAAAATGTTCTGTTTTGCATCTTGGGAGTAATAACCCCAAAGTTGAGTATTATGTAAACGATTTTCTGATTCCTACTGTTTCAGAGATGAAGGATCTTGGTGTTATGTTCAATGAAAAATAGTCAGCAACTGCCCATTGTAATTATGTGGTTAAAAAAGCATCTAGGGTGGCAAATTTGATTTTAAAATGTTTTCACTCTAACTTCAATGAATTAAAAATTAGGGCTTTTAAATCCTATGTTCTCCCCATCCTGGAATATGGTTCACCACTCTGGAATCCTTGTCTGGCTGAGGATACTAAATTGGTAGAAAAAGTTCAACGAAGGTTTACAAAAAGACTTTTTGGATATAAATATTTAAGCTATAAGGAGCGCCTCAACAAATCTGGCCTTGATGACCCTGCATTTAGACGTAGTGTATCGACCTATCTTACATGTTCTTAATTTTGAAATTTAAAGTTATTCCACCCGACCTATTTTTAACTTTGAGTCCATTCAATTATCGCGCGTCTAGCTTATTTAGATTGTATAAATCGAAATATAACTCTAACGCTTTAAAACATGATTTTTGCTCGCGAAATATTGATGTTTGGAATTCCCTACCCAATGATATCATTCATTCGAACAATATGCCCTGTTTTCGGTATAAATTGAGTCGTTTTTTAAAGCTCAATTCGCACGTGCTTTTGTCACGTCCATGAGCTTTTCTGTATTAGTCGCATTTACTCTTGTATTTATTCGCATTTAATAAATTTCTTTCTTTCTTTCATAAAGCGTCTGTGAACATTTTAAGCGAAAAAACGGGGATTTTAAGACGGAAAAAATTTTTTTCCACATGTGGAAAAAAAATTTGACCCCTTTCCACATTTGTGGAAAGAAGTTCGTGGAAAAAAACAGTTGGTGGACTTTAAAAGGTCAAAATCTCAAAATTTTCCGGCGCTCCGCGCCGGTCATGGGTATAATGATGACTATATTCTATCAGGCGCGGCCGTTAGCATATCTACTTTGACTTTCTAATTAATGCTCAACAGTTTCTATCAATCGTGCTAGCTCGTTTCATTTTCTAATCGTTTACAGTCAATTATGTCGCCGAAAAGAGAGATTTTTCATCAATTCTCTCAATTTTTTCTCTCGATGATTGGAATTTTTAAACGTTTGCAATCTGAACTTTTGCGTTTATTGAAAGTAGAAATTGAAGACATCATTCTAGACTGCGATTTTAAAACTTTTCTTCACGAATTATCTCTTGGAGAGATTTATTTTTCAGCGTTTTAGGATATAAAAACCCGAAAATTTTTCTGGCGCTTCGCGCCGGAATGGAGAGCAAATTTTTTATTTCTAATTTATTTCCCAACGTTATGAAGGTTTATTTTCCAGCGTTTTAGAAAGTGAAAATTCAAAAATTTTCCCGGCGCTCCGCGCCGAACCAAGAACTAAATAAAATTAGATGATTCTAATCGGAATCACAGAAATGTTGATAGCGGATAAATTCATGAGAACTCTATCGTTAACTTGCTTTATCCGCTCCTATAGAACACCAATTATATTCTTCATGAGCTCAACCAGAATTTTCGCAATTTTTTTCCTCATTTTTGCAGGTTTCTGACTACAAATACAACAAAATGCTTGGGTATGCTCCTAAAATGCGTAAAAAAGCATCCGTAGCCACATTATAAACGTTTTTAAAAATGAGGAAAAATTTTGGAAAATGAGGAAAAAAATTTTGGGTCCGGTTCTCATAAGGGAAAAATCTTCGAGGAAAAAAACGTGCATCCAATCAGTGTTTTTTGTGTGCCAAAACATGGTTTTTGGCACAAAAAATTTGGAATTGCACAAAATTTTTTGGGCATTTGTGCCAATTGGTGCAAATTTTTTGACTGGTCGAAGGCTGAATTTCCTTGATTTTTAGTTATTTTAGGCATACCTGTAACATCTCCGACCCGTTGGGGGCACTGTTTTTTTCCACGAACTTTTTTCCACAAATGTGGAAAGGGGTCAAATTTTTTTTTCCACATGTGGAAAAAAATTTTTTTCGTCTTAAAATCCTCGTTTTTTGGCTTATAAATGCTCACAGACGCTTTATCGCACTGTTTTTGAGCTTTTTCAAGCCTTCCGGTGTTTTTAGAGAAGTTAATTCATTAAAATTGAAGAGAAAATTGAAATGTTCGACTTAAAAGCCTAATCTACAAGCATTGTCGAACAAATTTTCTAGCAAACTATCCAAGAGCATAATTGACTTGAATTACACAAGAAATCAAATGGTCAAGTCCTCTATGATGACAAATGAAAGCCCAATTTTTCCGGCGCCAAGCGCCGGAAAATTTTTTGGGTATAGTGACATTCTGGGATGCTGGAAAATCAATTTTCCGAACATTTATTTCAAGAATTAGATTCCAATTTTGTGTTCAAGAGTCGTAATTTCTAGAATTTTACTTGAAAAATTTCAAAATCTGTAATTTATTTGTGAACTCTAACGAACTTGGTCGAAAATACATGAGTAAGAAGAGTATAAATTTCCGAAAGATATTTCCATGAAGCTTTTGAATTGATTTTACGTTAGCAAAGAAATAATCGCTTGTACATAATACTTGCACTCTGCATGCAGAATTCATAAATATACGTGCTATTTCGGCTGGGAAAAATTTCTAGGTATTGTGTATCGATGTGTAGAAATGCTATTAACTGCTGACAACCTAGTGGAATTATTTTTAAATCTGAATTTTTTAAATTAAAAAACAGTGAATTGTTGGCCAATTACGGGGGGAGAATTGTGGGGGGGGGGCGATTTGCTCAGGGGCGAATTATCCGGGGGCGAATTGCTAGGGGCGAATTGTCCGTATCCCAGCTAAGGTTCGACTGCAGGCATGTCTAATTTGTTTGTGCAACTTTTAACTTCAATTTCTTCAGAATTAAGCAAGTATATAAACAACATCGATCTTTACGTCGCTGTTAGAAAGAAATTCGTAGCTGTAAATGAATGGAAAATTTCCTAAAAATTCCATAGAGATATTTGAATACTCACAGTATTCCATTTTTTTGTGAGTCGTAAACCGTTTTCTCGTACAGATTTTCTTATGTCACTGGCGGGAATCGATGTAAAATAGGGTTGACACGATTTTTACCTTTTTTTACGTGTTCGTCATATCATTGGATCGTTACAAAATTTTGATTCTTGCAATTTGAAACTTACAATATTACCCCTTTATTATCTGCATCGTTTTTCTCTATTTCAGGCGCTTATCTTTTCGACAATTGGGGAACTAAAAGTTATGTCATTATGTTCGTTATTGGCAAATAATTGTCTTTTCATTCTACTCCCGCTCCTGCTATATTTATTCCGTCCTTACAAAGCCAGCATCACGAACGAACAAGATGAACCTAAATTAAATTCTAAACAATTATTGAGCGTACAACAATTATATCAACCTTCTTCGAGCAGCCAAGAAGCGCGAAATTTTGTTGACGACATCCTAAATGGCAGCGGCGGTGGTAGCGGAATTCGTCGGCAAAATCGTCTGTTATCAATGTCGACCGCTTTAAAATGCGACGTTAAAACGAAGCCCTGTTTTAACGGTGGCATTTGTTCAGGCGGAAATTGTATTTGTCCACCGAATTTCACCGGTCGATTTTGCGAACTTTGTGGCGGTCGTGCAAAGTAAGATTTTTTGCATAATAATCTATATTTAAATATGTGAACTAAATGAAAAAATTAATTATTGAAATTAAAATTAAAAATTAATTAATTAAATTTAATTAATTAATTAAAAATTAATTAATTAAATTAAAAAAATTAATACATTGTTTCAATTATAGCCAAATCGGAGAAGCAGGTTATATCACCGACGGCTTTTCCAATTTCACGAAAAATATTAAATGTACGTGGATTTTGGAGGGCAATACTACGTCGAATTCTACTGACATTTTTCATTACTTGACTTTCCGTTTCGACCGTTTTTTTATCGAATGTTGCGCCGATTTTCTGCAAGTTTTCGACGGCGACAGCGCTTTTTCGCCAAAGTTGGTGGCTTTAAGGTTTGATTTTCCTACTTTCTTTACTTTATTTTGGGCTGAAATTTATCTTTTTCAAGCGGGTACGAAACGTCAGAGCGTGGAACGCAGTTCAAATTGAAGAATAGTAACGCATTTATATATTTCCGCGGCGATCAGGTTTCCAACACTTCAGGCTTTAACATATCTTACCAGTGAGAATATAGATTGAATAATGCCGTTGACAGTTAGAAAACAGATCTGTTAACGTTTGTGATAACTGAGCATCCAAAAAATATTTGCCATTTTTGATAAGAACTGGATGGTACATGTAACGGCACCCTGACCATACTATTAATGATATACCACCTTATGCGCACTACCCTCCCCGCAGATGGACCCCAAGTGCGTAAGGTTTCACTTTACCGTTCCCGCAGACAGCTAGCTATCATTTTTTTGTGGAGTGAAGTATAAGTAAAGTCAAGATTCTACACACGCTCCGACAAATTTTCACACAGCTACCGTAGTATAGCGAAATAAAATATAAAATAAAATGAAATTTAATTTAGTAGGCTAATTTTTCCAAAAAATTTCAATTTCCTTACAGCTTCGGCAAGTACGTTATTTTATTAATGGTTAGTGCGTTACCTTGCGTGTACAGTGTTATGATTTGTAATATAACATTAGGTACAGTTAGCTTAAGTCCGAGTCGATTGTCTTACTTACCTTACCTAAGATTTTAATTCTCTTTAATTTCATGTGACAGGTACCTGAGTCTGTACCTGGCTTATCCAAGAACTTGATTCTTTGCGTCTTTTCTTAGTCTGCACCATTTTCTTTCCGTTCCAGTTCCTTTTCTTTCTCTATTAAAAAGCATATTTTTCAAGGTGTTCAATGTGGGCAACTTCAGTGCTTAATCTGTCCGATTACTGTAGGAAGGAAGCTGAATTTGAAGAGAAAAATTACGCTTAATACCGACAACTGCGATCAGATCAGAGTGGGCACAGCACAAGAAAGGCTGGTCATTAGAGATAAAACGGACCCAAGATTTTCAATCTTCCAGATCCGGATCCAGGTAATCAACTTTCCTCTATCAGGTTCCGGATCCGGGTGATTGAAAATGAGTTTCGTGGATCCGGGTAATCAGCTCAACTAAATACGAATCCGGATACGGGTAGTAATAATCACAGCTGCTGTGATTACGCAGAAATTTTAATTCGTGTATCTTCAAACGATTCTGTTGAAGTGTTTATTAGATGAGTAAGATCTGCTGTGTAATCAGCTACTACAGAACTTCAGGAATGTAAATTAATATAGAAAATTGCATGATAAAATCTTCAATGGTGAATCAATTAAACTTATGTAATGCAAAGTTGTGAAAATCGAACAAAAACTTTATCTTCATTCAAGTCTAATCCGTAATTTGTTTTCATGAAAAACCATACTTCATGATTCCTACGGTTGTACTAATACAAACATACCTGTAAGACCTCCGACCAGTTGGAGGGGGGTAGAAAAAAGTCGAAATTTTCCCCAAAAAAGGCCAAAAAACATACACTTTGCAAATTTTTTTAATTTTTTCCAAACTGGGGAGGGGTTGGATGATGTTGGGTACAAGGTTGGCCAAATTGGGGGGGGGGGGTCCCCCCAACCCCCCTAGTACAGGTATGAATACAAATCAATATAACAATTTAGAGTTTATATTTACAGCAATGCCTTCCAATATTTATGATTACGCTGTTTGCACAGCTTGCAGAAAAATACTGATTAAAAAATTGCAATTTCGGCTTAAAAAGGAAACAGGAAACATTGGCGGGTTCTTACAGATCCGGGTAATTAAAAATGCTTCTCCTGGATCCGGATCCTGAAACCTTCCAGGTAACACGGATCCGGATTTAGGTACCTGTTTAATCTCTACTGGTCATGATATTTATAATGTAAAATATATATATATATCTTATTGAGCTGAGAAGGGTTAAAAGAAGAGTTTTCTTTGCTCCATGCTTTCTATTACAGAAATTCACCCTCTCCCTCCACTAACCCCAAAAAGGGAAGTGACTCCCCCTTTCTATTGGCCAAGTGATGTCTGACCAATTTTGCGTTACATGTATGACCCTGATGCTGAGGATACACGCCTTTTCGAGATGAGGGAGTCTAAAGTTACCGGAAAAATCAAATTTTGACCTCAGAAATAACAGAAATGTCTTGTAAATGTGCTTTAGAGTCTCTGAATTTTTATAAAAAAAGCTTTAAGCGCCAAAAAATTGATATTTTTAACCCTGCTTCGATCAAAATTTGCTTTTTCATGCCTAAAAACTGACATTGTCCCTTGGTCTAATAATGGTGGTGCATCGACAAACACCAGCCATAAGTTTCTTGAATTCAAGTATCCAGCTCGCCCTGGTTATGTGAAGACCTCTTACCATTGGGGGTTCCCATGCTACTTCACACCCAAACATGTATGAACTGGACTGATGCAAAGTAAATTGAAGTTAAATTTATTTTTATTAATACTTAAATTTATAGTTGGAATGGATCACTTATTGGCATCAATTTCTAGTAATTTTACGTATTTCTGGAAAATTTCTCAAACGTAAATATTCAACCTTCAAATTAGCATATTTCTGGTTGATGTTCGAAATTTTCAGCTTCTCAACTTGTAACGAAGATTGTTCGAAATTTCAAACCGGTTTTTGCGATCCGAAAACCCGGAAATGTGTCTGCAAATCTTTCATTGTCGACAATGAAACGGTTACGCACTCATGCGAGAATCTTTTGTGTGAAAAATTTTGTAAACATGGGCAATGCTCGCCAGAAAATTTTTGCCAGTGTGACGATTTATACACAGGTATGTAAAGCTGATCGTGCCTTTAGTGCTTTTCCATTAATGCGGTTCCTTCCTCTAAGGCCAATTTTGCAATGTTAGTATTACAACTAGTCGATTGTGGACGGAAATTAAACCGGATTCGACGACATCGAAGGCTGGACACGACGTGGTTCTTCTAGACGATTCCTTATTTGCTATCGGTGGAGAAAATTTCGACGTTGAACAGAATTTGACTGTTTCTGAGTAAAGTTTATTTATATTTTTGTGGTCCAGCGTCTACTTTACACTTATACTGATACATAGGTACAATTTTTTGACAAATATGTGGGCAAAGTACAACTATACGCATTTCGAAGGTCACGTTCCGAAAAATAGATATGGACATACCGTTGTCACTGTAAATGTAAGTTTTACGATTGTTTACATTGGATTTTAGTGACGAAAATTTCTTGTAACATATCTTTCTCGAAATTTATCAAAGATTAGAAACTCATTCTGATCTTGCTTGAATATAGATTAGATATTCTTGATCTTGGAATAATTTTTTATACTTTCGTTCGCCACTTCGCTCTTTTTCAGGATGCTATTTATATTATTGGCGGCTCATTCTCTTCATTAAATGTTACGAACGAATGCTGGCGTTTAGACATAGTTTACGAAAATGTAAAAAATTCAACCTTTGTTGATAGTAAATTGAATAACTTCATTTCGGCTGAAAATTTATCGAATATTACTAAAAAAGAGAAAATAAGTCGGAAAATCATCACAAAATTACGTTTCACCTTGCTACACGAACATACTAGCGGCCAGTCGTCCGGCACGAAACTTCCGTTGAACGTTTTCGGACATACGTGTCACGTGATTGGCAAATCCATGCTCATTTTCGGTGGATATAACCCTTTCCGAGGTTTCATGAACTTGGTGCAGGAGTACACTTTTGGTAAGCTATTCAAAATACTCAAAAGTTTATAACAAGCTATTTAACCAAAGAATTCTAACATTCTGCAGAATTTTTGTTATAATTTTTTATTGACAAATTTATTCTAAATGCATCAAGAACCTGTAGTATCCAGCATTTCAAACATTTAGCTAACGATTCTTGGACAATTATTGAAACGTCTGGCGCCAAAATTCCCGGATTCGCTGGTCATGCGTCCGTTTTAGACTCGGCTAATAATAATGTCTACATATTCGGCGGCTACGGTTCTCAGCCGCGGCAAACTTTCAAAGTTTACGATCATTTATTATTGTATCAATATTCAAGAAGAAAATGGTGAGACTTTTCTAGAAAAAATTTCATATTGCGTAAAAATTAAAATGTTGAAATATCAGACATTGTATTGCGATTCCCAAAATCGAGAAATGAAACGCATTAAATCATCCATAAATTTTTTAAAATTTTTGATATAGGCTCTGGTTACAAGAGTCGGGCTTACCTACGTACTTTCATAGCGCTTCCTTGTTGAATAATTTAATTGTTGTGGTCGGTGGCAAGACGCGCAACAATAATTTAAGTATAAAAGAGAATTGCTTCCAAGAAGTGGTGCAAGTTTTTGATCTCGGTGAGTTATTGAGTTCAAACTTACGACAGACTCGCTTATTATACAGGATGGCCGACTTATCTGTGCGCAATCCTTAGATTTAGCAATTTTTGAGGTATTGCCTCGAAATTTTGGATTAAAAAGATTTTATTTATCCAGTTTTCATTCATAAAATTTCATGATAGTAGCGCCACACATTCCTGTAGGCAGGGGGGTTAGGGGCCATGGCCCCCCCCAAAATGTTTCGAGTGCTGAAAAAAATTGAAGGTACAGTGAAACTTAGATTTTTTTTCTTAAAGATAAATTCAAGTCAGGAAGGCCAATTTTTCAGTAAATTAAGGGAACAAAATGTGTGCCCCTGAAAAAAATTTTTGGCTACAGGCCTGGCGCCACATACATACATCGTCCGTCTACAGGACGGATCTTCTGTGCAATGTTCCTGCACTCGATACGAATTTCCAGCAGAATTGACTGACTGACTGCTCATTCTTTTCACATCACAAACTGATCCAGTTCGAAAAGCTTGCCCTATTTAAGACTGCTACGACTCATTGGTTGTTGTTAAATTCAGTTTAAAACCTCTTCTGAACGGTACTAATACTACCAGGACACTTTATTAAGGGCGAAATTCTTCACTTTTTTTCAAATAAAGTACACCATGAGCTAAGTTACCTAGTTCAATCAATATGAAAACGATAATGACGAAAATTTTATAGATAAAATTCCGATTACTAATTCACATACAGTGAAACTTTTGTTTGTTTACACGAAATTTTTGTGTTACAACAAATCAAATTTGCACATAGATAATTGGGCCACCCTGTATATTGAAAAATCTCTAAAACTTACTGTATAACGGTTAGTGGTTTTACAAAATTTCTGTCGTTAAAATTTTTTTCAGGCTGTTCTGATTGGCATTTTATGGATATCAAGGGAGCACAGCCCCGTGTTTTTGGACACAAGTCTGTTGTTTATAAAAAGTAACGACTATAATAGGGCTTCTGTTTATGTATCTGTCTTCATAATTTTTGTTATAGGCGCATATATATTTTCGGCGGTTTCGACGGTCGATTCTCGAATCGTATGTATAAGTTCACTCCTGGTAATGTTATTCACATCAGATATTTTTTAAGTTTAATTTCATATCATGTTGCATTTATGTTTCAAAAAACAGCAAAAAATATTCAAAAAAACATTTGAAATTCATGTTTTGTCCGTATACTGGTACTCCAAAAATTATTTGTTCCTTCTTATATTGTGTAGAAGCGTCTCTGCATTAAACGTTTCATGTGTTTTGTTTATAATCGTTGAAAAGGTTAGTTATTCAGTTGTTGCGGCCCTGAGGTGCATATAAATTATCATTCGATTAAATTTTTTGACCAAATGAATGAAAACCGACTTTGTTCTCTGCATACATGTTTTGTGAAAATTTCAGTTCTGGAGTCTCTAAAATTAGTGAAGGTTCGCGTCGGGTTTTTTTTTGGTTTTTCTCGACAGGCCATTTGGCTCCTGGGATAAATATTTTACAGGCCAATAGAAATTTCAACAAGCCAAAATTAAAAAGTTTGTAAATAAATTTAGTAGTAAAAAAACAATGTTTTTTTCAACAAATTTAGTCAAAAACACTCTTCAAAATCACAGTAGAAGCAAGCATAACAGATCAATCATTTGGAATACATTCATAATCACACACAGAATAATAAGGCTGACAAATGACCAGTCATTATTCAAATAAATCATCAGAGTTTTTTTTGACACAAGCCAGGTTGATCTGTAACTTGGGGAAAAATTTGGTTGCACAGATAATAACTTTTAGTTGCTCACTATAAAATTGACAAATTCGTTCAATTTCATCGGGAAAATGATTAAAAGATACTTCCCTTGTATTTCATTCACTTCGCGTCAGTTCCTGACTTTTAAAATTGAATTTCTTGAGTTTTTGGTGAGAAATCAAAATTCTGGCTAAAGTAACTTGTTCGGTGCCTGGTGCCGAAAAATTTTGATTTCGAGGCCTCTCAAATGTCGGAAAATGCATTTTTAATCACATTCTGCTGCAACTGCCGATGACCGATCTTTTCACCATTTGATTGGCGGAAGAAGTCAAAGATTTTACCTCCTTTTTGGATCTTATATATCTGGAGCCAGTAATTTACCAATCACAATTATTTATCAAAAGCGATTGTTTTCGCATGATTTATAACATAAAAAAGCGCGATAGGTATTTTACTTCGGACTTGAATTTCTTCGGCGCTTAGCACTGAAAGAAAATTTTAGATAATGATGTTCTATAGCATTGGAAATCTTTTTCCTGCATGAAGGGTCTATTTTTTCAAAAGTTCAATGTGTTTTCTGCGGGACAAACCAGAATTCAAAAATTAGGCGAGCTACAATGAATCTGAATGACTTCTTCAGATAGCGAGAACCTCTGCCATTTTCCCATGCGGATGTTTTAATCATTTTCCAAATGCAAAAAGTTATGTTCACCAAAGCCAAAAATTCTAAAGCGCCGCAAAACGATTTTGTAAAAATAATCTAGAAAAATCTTGATTTTTGTCGAATACGTGGAAAAAACAATACAAGGTCAAACATTCATCCATAATATGCTGATTTCTGAAATCTATAAGCATAAGCTAGGATGACATTTCTAACCGCCCAACAGAAATGATACCAAGAATCATAAATGACTTGAAATCCGGCGCGAAAGCCGGAAAATTTCCGGTATTTTTCGTTTTAGAATGCATAAAAATGCATCTCTGCACAGGAAGCCCTATAGCCTAATCAAAAAGGGTGGTTAGGCTCTCATTTTACAAGCCAATTTGGCTTGTATCCCTAAATTTTTAATAGCCAATCAGAATTTTTAGGAGCCATGGCTCCTAATTGACCTAAAAAAAACCCTGGTTCGCGTAATGATCGTGTAGAAGACACCGTCAATATACAGAATGTAAAAAATAAGAAACTGCACCAAAATGAGATTCTAGTTAATTTTTCAGTCGATTGTTCATCATTATCCACCCAACAAGATTGCAAATTCAATTCGCCCGCTTCGGGCGCCAAGTGCGGATTTTACAAAGGCCAGTGTCAATCCCTATTCGAAAGCGATTTATTTTCGAAATCGAAATTTCCCCTGGATTCCGTGCAAGCTTCCTTATTAGATAAGAGTCGTAAAGAAAACATCGACGTTATGGTAACGCCGCATGTCGAAGCGGAAGAAGAATCGGCATCAACGTCTATGACGTGTATAAAAAAAGCGCCCGTCGAAAAAAATTATTGCGATCGATTTTACGACTGTGAATCTTGCACTAGTAGTTTGGTGAAATCCTGCAACTGGTGTCATGATACGCAAAGATGCTCAACGAGTGCATGCGAAAGTTCTTCGCAGGTCAGTTGCATGGATGGACAAGCAGTTATATAAAAGATAGATTTTTGCGGGTTCAGTAAAATGGGATTTCATGCGAAATTTTCCTTCTTCTATTCTGAAGCGTTTTTAAAAATTATCATTGTATTTGATTCTTCTAATGAATTATTTCAATTTCAGAGTTTTTCTAATGTGAATGGCGACTTTTGCCCGCTCACGCAGGCCAACTGTTCACAGTTTCATTCGTGTATTGCTTGCAAATTCTACGACTATTGCTTTTGGAAACCGCAACCAAAACGACCCGAATCGTCAATTTGCATCGATATAACTCAAGGTAAAAAGTTTCCAAGATTTTATTAGACAAATTATAGACTCTTTGCCTTATTAGTCGATAAAACTAATGATTTTGCGACCGCGTTTTTAATGACCAAAGATCAAATGAGCAGTTTGTTGTGTTTTCGCCCGTGTCAATTATTGACAAGCTGCGAATCGTGCACGAAGGCCCAGTAAGAATTCCTATATCAGTTACTGTAGAGAAACAAGTGTTCGTGAGAACCTGGATTTTGTGAAAACTTTAAAATTCGCGGTACCGTTTTACATTTTCAGTTTGTGCTTTGAATTTTTTTTCTATCGCTAGATTTTTCTTTTTCCCAGTTGTTCGTGGTGCGCCACGACTAAGCGATGTTTGGACAATAATTCTCAGGATTTCTTTTATCCGTACGGCCAATGTTCGGCCTGGGCGAAAAATGCCGAAGAATGTCCAAGTATATTCCGCTGATTTTTATAAGAAAAAAATTGTTTAGAAAACTGTAATTTTTCGATTCATAAATATTTCTATTACTACAAATATTATGTTTAGTTTCATCTTTCTATCTTCAAATTTTTCAGGCTTGCAAGATTGTCAATATCATTTAACCTGCACCAAATGCCAAGCTGCTGGTCCGCAATGTGGCTGGTGCGACGATGGATCGCAAACTGGTCTCGGTCGGTGTATAGAGGGCGGCTATAGCGGACCGTTGATCAGTTCGGAGCATCGAAGGGCAATCGGGGGTTGTCCAGCGAATCGCTGGCATTTCACTAGTTGCCCTGGTAGGTTCATAATCAATCTCTTTTAACAATTCAGTTATAACATTCAACACACATAGTAATGTACGTAATTTCAGCTGTTGAATCATGTTGACATGTTTTGAAAGAAAAAAGTTGAAGATATTCTTAATCGGATGCTTTTGAACAACCGTGATTTCTCTCATCTCATTCTGAACTCTGGTATAATTTTTCTAGAATCCCCCCAAAAAATATACGAATTGACACAATGGGAACAAAATTTTCCCATTCTAAGTAACGAAATAGTTATATTTCTTGCATAAAAGCCATTTTGTTGACGTGTTACATAGAAAATGTTCCAATTACGTAACAGGGCTTTAGATTTATTCCACCATCTTATGCTCATGAACTGCTAGATCAAAATCAAAAGCCGATCAGTATTTCTTGACGATTTCCACATTAAAAGTTGTCATTTATGCAGCTTGTGGAAATAAAAGTCATGCCGCAAATTTTTCGAGTGTATCTCAAATTAAGTTTGGATGAAAAAATAGATTATATACTATTTAGATATTGACTGTTGAAGTTTTTTTCTAATTCATTTTAAAATGTTGTCGAAGTGGTACAACTGAACGTCATACTTTTTCTATAACAAATATTGCCACAAAGCTTTGCAACAGCTTGAGAGGTATTTGAGAATGGGATTTTGGATTCCATTATGGCCTCCTCGTTTACGATCAGATGAAAATATATTCATTTTCTGGGTTTACCTCCAACATTATCATTGGTGAAAATTGTATAATTGTATATATTTTTGTTCTTGAACTTTAATTTTCCGTACCCTGCTCTGCTTTGTCTTTTGTGAAATTCAGATCTCTAATATATATATCTATGATCAATCAAGGAAGTTTACCAACGCAAAAAAATCATCTATGAATTTCAACAATTTTGATTTTTTCAAGCTTGTCAATGCAATGGCCATTCTACATGCATTCCATTTCCAAAACGTACATCCGCTGATCCGCTTATTGTCGCCGACGATTCGTCGCCCTCTTCCAACGTTCGTAAACACAATGAATCGTTGTGGCGTCAAGCGCAACAACACTCGGAGTCGTTTAAAAAAAATCGTCGATCCGACATTGAAGTTGAAGACGACGAATCGTCGTTTAAAGCAACGACTAGCAAAATGGAAAATTATCACCGTTATGACAATGCTGAATCGTCGTCGACGAGCCACCCGTTGATGGGTGGTCGCGTTTTCAAAGCGTTATTAATGTCGAAAACATCGACGTATAGTAAAACGCCGCCGCCTTCTAAAATGAGCAATTTGAATTTGATGTGCAAACAATGTGCTCATAAAACGACAGGTAAGATTTTGTCATAAAGTAGGCGGAACGGAAATTTTGAGAATTCTGAATGATCGAAATTTTGAGCTTTCCGAATGATCGAAGTTTGAAACCACAAATTTTTCGGTTGTATATATTCCGGTTGTTGGAATATTAGTGAAGTATCTAGTAGTTTCCGAGGAATTGATCGTCGCTTATTTTTAGGTGAACAGTGTGAACGATGTCAAGATGGATTCTTTGGCAATGCTTTAAATGGTGGAAATTGTACAGGCAAGTTGAGATTTGCTGATAGCCAAAACGATTTTATTCATTTCAAACATGGACGCTTTTTATATCTTCCCAAGTCTGTGAGCTCGTCGGAAATTTTTATACGTCAAATTTAATGTATTTGGACTTTCTAACTCGCTTTCGTTTACGTTTTTTCAATTTCTTAATATAGCTTGCGAATGCAATAATCATGCCCAGCTATGCCACCCTTTAACTGGTAGGTGCTATTGCTCCACAAAAGGAATTGTTGGTCATAGATGCGACAGGTATATATCTTCTTCCAATTTTCGTTTAAAGTGAATATCGCCATCAACATTTTCTAGGTGTGACAGTAAATATGTCGGGAATCCGTTGAATTCTACATGTTATTGTGAGTAAAATCACATTTTGACCATTTCCCCGTTTCTCTGGCTTTTCACAACAATTTTTAGACGAAGTTTTCGTCGATTATTCTTTCGCATTCAATTTGAACAATGATGAAGATGTTTTCGTCGATCGAATAAATTTCATTTCCAAACCTAGCAGGGTAAGAGTTTTTGATAATGAATTATTGCAATGCGGTGTTTAAAGTAGTGGAATGAATTCGACTTTGTTTTTACTACAACTTCAGCCTGATATTGACGTCACTTTCAAAATAACGTGCTCGGTTTGGTCAGACGATGCGATTGGCCGCATCGATTTGAACATAACCAGTAAGCAGATAAATAATTGACTATTTTGTGAATGCATCGGTCCGAAAAACACTTCCTCCACGAATCTTCAATATTACGTAAATTTTCTTGCACTAAAATATTAAAAGCTGCCATAATATTCAGACGATTTTGACCTCGCTAGAGGCTTTCCACCCAGACGGCTCATGAAAGGCGAACAATGCACGGGGTCGACGATACAAAAAATTTATTCAACTGATCAGTTTCATTTCGGTACGGAAATCAATACAACTTTCTATGTTACGGTTTATGGATTTCGGTCGCCGCTTTCCGTTCAGGTGAAGTATTTTCAGATAATTTGATTTTCTTGAATTCATCTTAGATTTACATTAGGTTTAAAATCTTAGTTTGTAGTCAAAAGTGCAAGGATTTGTTTTGAAGATTTTAGATTTTACGTCGAATATTTGTTGAAAACCTTTACTTTCCATCAGGGATGGGACGGATATCCACCATTTTTTGTGGATACGATCCGTATCTAATCATTGGAATTTTCTGGTTCCGGATCCGACGCTGCCGAGGACTGACATCCGGTCATAATGATGACTATATTCATTTGGGTTTGCATCGATTTTTTTAACTTTCCAAATCAACAGTAGCCACATTATACTTCATGAACAGTAATTTTTCAATTGTATCACAATTTGTAATATTTCTGTTAGGCCTCTAAATGTTAACTTGGATTAGTTTTGTCTGTAAAAAATGGTTTATAAAGTAAGTCTTGATCTGTTATTGACTTTATAGATGCAATTTTACTTCCTGAATAAAACAAGAATGTAAAGCAGGCTTTTTTTGCACAGCACGGTGTTTTTGGCCATGCAGGAAATTTTTTGAGTATGTTCTGCATACAACAGAAATTTCTGATCGCGAAGCTATCTGAGTTTTCGTTGTTTTTTCTACTGAGAGAATCGATGAAAAGGTGCATTATATCAGGTTAAAATCTAAAAATTTCCTAAAAATGTGCGCTGGATCAATAGATGTAACATAATTTGCATCTTTTCTGCCACGCTTCCGGCCATTAACTTCACTTGTCTAATTGTCGTAATACCGAATATAAATATTGTGCTTGAGCAGACTTCTTTCTGCACAATGCAAATTTTTTGGCCGTTGCGATTTATAAGGTCAAATTCTCAATGACAATTACCTATAATGTTCAGCATAATTAGGATGAGACATGGCCAAAAAGAAGTGTAGTTCTATTCCTCAGTTATCTCTTATCGTTTCTGTAAATCTACAATGTCTTATCTCATTAAATTGAGTAAAACTCGAGATTTTCTGTAAAATTATGGTGAAAATGAAATTTTCCCATTGCGGTAAACATGAAATCATTAATTTTTCTCACACTCTTCCTTTATTTATTTAATACCATCATTTCTAATGACAATTTGAACCGAAAGTATTAAAAATATTTATTTAGAACAGCTCTTGCTTCAATTTGATTCTAATTCCAATGATTGTAATAATAACTATTAAACTGTCAAGATAAATATTAGAGGCCGAATTCAGTCGGATCTGCTGTTTAGGATACGGATTCGAAGATTTCAGTTTTCTAGATCTGGATCCAGATTCGATGAAGCAATTTTTTAAGATCCGGATCCGATTTAATCAAAAAAGTAGATCCGTCTCATCTCTATTTTCTATTAACATACTATGCATACAATTAATGAACTGGAATAATTTTTAGATATCCTTCGCGCAAACTCAGAATATCGATTGGATGCGATTTTTCGTCACTTTCGCTCTATGCTTCTTTTTTTTACTCGTCGTAGCTTTCGTTTTATGGAAAATCAAGCAAAAAGTTGACTTGTATAGAAGGCGGCAAGTATGTTATTTTAGGAATTGTTGTTTTTCGAAATTTGCGCTTCCATCATAAGCAGACATGAATTTTTTTTGTAACACATCGAAAACTTGCTTCAATCACAAAATGCATCGAATATCTTATTCCCGTTACGTACTTTCTAAATTGTAGGTTATGAAATTGTTGATATCGGGTGAAATTAGAATCAGTCAATTTTATTCTAAAATATGATTTTCATCCAAAAGCAAATTGTTTTCGCGGACATTTTATTTTATGATCTATAAAATTCAACATCTGTTGTAAAATTTTCAGATTCGGTGGTTGATATTTCTTCACTTTTCCACAGATTGCGAGTTTTTCCAAATTTCTCACGTTGATGCATACAAAAATTAAGTGAAATTTTAATAAACTGCCGTCAAGACGCTATACTGTATACATATACTTCAGTTATTTTCGCTACTCGTTCTTAATATATATTTGAAAATTTTGGATTTCATGGCAGTTTAGTTTTTTAGTGATTTTGTATTTGAAATTATTTTTTGCAGAGATTATTCGTAGAAATGGCTCAAATGGCAAGTCGACCTTTCGGTGTAATGACTTTGGATTGGTCGCATACGAAGCCTTCTATAAAGGTTGGCGGAAAATTGACTAGAATTTTTTAGCGTCAATTTCTTTCTTTTTTTCTGTAGCAATACCCAACCGCCGTTGCTGTCGAGCCGTGCGAAAATTTCCGGGCTGCCGTCGTAACGGTCGCTTTAAAAATGCCGACCGGCGGCCGGCCTTATCCGCCCATTGGTCAGCCGGGGCTGGCCCTGGCTTCGGCGCTCTGTTACATGACGCCCGCTCAGGTTTTACAACTGCAAACATCGCCTACGCCCCAAATCGAAGAAAAAACGCCCAAACGGCGCAGGCCTACTTGTATATCATGAGTTGTAGTATATATTTTAGTCTCTAATTATATTTTGAAGAAAAGTTTGGCTTCTACCACTTGAGAAATTGGAAATATTGATAATTTTTGTCATAAATCGGGCTTTGATAATTTTTGACTTAGATCCCATACTTCTTTTGAGATTCGAAAAATCTCGTCTTTGAAGTAGTAGAAACTGGATAATGAATCGTGGATATCGCACATGTTATTTGTATTAAATTTTATCTTTTGAAAGGTGAAATGAAATATTATCCTGGCGGTTTTTGTGCTTTTTTCTACAGTTTTCGTTCGTCATCGTCATATACATTATTTTGAAAGCCGAAATTTGTATGTTTCAACTTTTTCTTTTGTTTTTAGATCAAGATCATGAATCCTTTGAATTTGATAGCGACAAATGATTTATTCAAACCGAAGTTCCGAAAAGTGGAAGTTCAATCCGGTTAGTTGAAAATAAATCACTAATAGATTAAAAGACTTCATTGAAAATTTTCGATTCTTTTATCCGTACTAATGTCGCAAATTTGGCAATTTTAATTTTAAAAATTTTGTATCCTTTTGTCTTAAAAGCTCCTAATCAGAATTTTTCTTTAGCTTGTGGTCAAAGTTCGCTTTCCGATTTTAAACAAATCGATGGTATCGGTAGTTTTTCGTACAAAACGCGACCGAACCGATTTATCATTTGGTGAGGTGGCCAGGTTTCCATTATACATGTTCGCTGTATTTATGAATGCTTTTTTTAATTAAGGCGCTCGCGCGACGCCAACCTGTATCTCGAAGAACATTGTCTATCAACGGATTTGGAAAATAACGCCGTGGCATTCAATTTCATGAATACAGTAATTTTGCCTAACGCTACTCAAGTTTTCGAAACGTTAGATCATACTGTAGTTTTGGTAACTACAGTATCTTCCGTGCATAGAATCGTCCTACCGCATCCGAAAAGTTTGACGGACAAAGTTAGTCCTCGTTTTCTATCTGTTTTCGTTTTAATAGAATTGGAGGATGAAATTTTCTCCAGGGTTCTAAAGCTTCGGTATTCGCCGATATCGGAAATTCGATAATTAGCGAGTCGAAGAATTTTTGTTCATTGAATTTTCTGCCCTCTTGCGCCACCGCATGCTTAAGCGCTGGAGAAGAAGCTATTTTCGCCTTAGGGAAATTGGACGGATCAATTTTACTAATTACTTTGCCTAACTTGGACGAATACGGTATGAATTCCATTGTTGATAAGATTTCTCGAATTTTGTGGATCCAGAAATAGCTAGCTGAAATTTTCGCCCAATTTTATGATTTTGGCTCCTTCCCAACATTCTTACTGCTGAAATTTTCATTTTCATAAATATCACGTTTCTTAAACTTCATAGGAACGCCCGTGCAAGATATATTTCACTTTTCTTCGACTATAAAACGAATATTTTCCGGCCTGGTAAATTTCGGTTCTTCGGCGTCGTCCGTCGCGTCTGCGTTTTCGGCAAATTGTCAGTCGAACGACGCTGCATCATTTAAAGAAAAGCCCGTTTCTTTATGCCTCGAATTATTAATTGACGATTTACGATTGCATTCTTTACACGCCGATTGTAAATTACGTTCCTGGTCCTGCAAGGTGTTATTATATAATAATGTCATGTAAAAAATATGTTTCTTCACCTTCGATCCGTTTTTTTTATTTTAAGCGGAAGGAATTGCTGACAACGTTCGATTTAGTTCCAAATTTTTTCAATCAACAAAGAAGTCTTTCTGATGTCGGATTTCATTGTAAATTAGAAAATAGTGATTTATAGAAGTTGTATACATTTGGTATGTGGCTTCCATTTCAGCAGATAAATGGTCACTGAAATCGATCCCAAAAGCGAATATTTCAACTGATTTGAATTATTTAATGTTATACTTATGCTCTGACGAGGAATCTAAAGTAAGTATGTGAAATATCCCCAGTAGTTAACCACATCTGGAATTCAATATCAAAACGTCTCAAGTGACAATTTTTGGCTATAAATTGAGGGTCTTTTTGACTAATCTCGCTTATGCGAAAGCTACCCAATTTAGAACTTTTTACTTTCTTATTTTTAGTTTATATTTCTTACTTACGATAATGATTCGATGAATAAATATTCGGTTTTACAATCTATTGAAGGATTCGCCGAAGTTTGTAAAATTTAGCGCTCTCTTTTCTGAAATATTCTACTTCTTCTTCGTTTTTTATAGGCTGCACTTGTAGATTTTCAGTATCTAAACGATCATTTATTAACTATTTGGCGATTCGACGAAGAAGATACGATTTTTTCGACTCAATTAAAATATACTCCTATTGATTTGTGAGTCTATTACATTTTCTAACAATAATAATCTAAATTTAAACATTAAGACAAAATTGGAATCGGTCTTGCCCGTGGTTTTCAAAAAATTTGGTGCTTTTGGAGGATTTTTTCTTTGAAACGTTTACTGGCGATAATTCCGCCGATAAAGTTAGCCTTGTCATCGATCGATTTATGGACTACGTTTTCCGACCGGCTCTATTTTCCGAAGAGACTATTTTGAAAGCGATCAAAGTATTTTTCAATTCCAAGATTCTTTATTACGCATCTGCGTGTACAAATCAATGATATTTTTCATAAATAGATTTGTTGCAAAGGTTTGAAACTGAAATCAGAACACGGAAAAGAAGCGTCGTCTTTAAAATCACAGTTAACGAAATATTTGTCGAAACATATAAGTATTGAACGAAATTGTGAAGAATCGGGCGTGTTTCGTGTTTTAGAAAATTTAAAATCGTGTTTGTTGCAATACAACAAGGTTAGAATCAATCCTTCGTAATCTAGCGGACAGTCCTTCGAAGAAGGCTTTCATTGTCATTGTTTTCTTACCTCATAAAAATGCAAATTTTCAGTATGGTACGGAACAATTGTCTCTGCCGTAAAATTATACGACATGAAAACACAATTTTGAGTATCTTTTCTCAAAATAGCGAAGATTATAAAACCTGCTGTACTTCAGAAAGAATACTTCATTATATTTTAGTATTTTAGTTGAGGAAAACTGATGACTCATTACGCCATACATGTAACGGGATCCCCAGGTATGGGAAGGTCGGTCGCATACATGTAACGGGGTCCCGAGGCCTAGGGGAGGGTAGGGTCGGGCGATTTTTTTTGGGCCGGGGATCAGTGATTCCCCAAAGTTTGTGGAGAGAGGTCTCTGAGGGAAAAAAATTTGATTTTTTCACTAAAAATGTCCGAAAAACGGTTTAAGAAAAGTAATTCTTGTCTAAAAACAATAAAAATGTATTCATGGCGCGAGGCAACGAGGAAATTGACGTTTTTGACCATTTTTTGTTCGAAAAGCGACATGTTTCTTCAAAAATTGACATGTTTCAGTATTTTTCCGACTAAAAGTATGGGGTCCCTATGACTACCATATATCTAGCCATGGAAATGGAAAATCCTATGGCTAGTCGTATGGCCGACATTTCTGAAAGGGGGTTCATATAGCACTACCTCCCCAATTACATGTATGTTACGCATACAAACCGTACTCCAATAATTATGAATTTGTTAGCAATCATAAGCCATTTTAGGTTTCGTCAAAAATCCAGGGATTTTTCGTTGTGTCGAGCGATTTTTATGGCCTTATATCGCAAGTACATATACAGCATTTTAAAATTTATACATCGCTTTTTGGTGTATAATCTAGTCTCTTCTAGGATAGAATCACGTTTCTACCAGTAATCGACAAAGAAGTATGCTGCTCATTACATGGTCAATCGTGTAGCAATTATAATTTGTGTAAGATTTTATATCATAAAATGTTCAGAAATTTTTTAATTTTTCTGCGACGAATACTGTTTGAAATTATTTTCTAGGTCATCATGAGTTTCACAACAATCACGCTACGCGATGTCTAAATTTTACCCACGATTTTTTCGAAGCAAATCATTCTGCTAACGCGACTCATTTTAATCATGTAATGCTAAACAATGCCCCGTTTCCTTCCAATTCGAACATTGATCCGTTGATGAGCAAATTTTTGTCCTATTTGTAAGCCCGCCACTTCCTTGGATTTTATTTCTATTTTTTATTACTTTTCGTATGTGTAGAATATCGACGAAAAAGGAAGCAACGTTTAAGATTTGGTTATCCAAATTTGAAAAATCCTTTTTGATGAATTGCCAGACGTGTTTACAATTCATGCAACCGAATTTCGAAGAATTTTTAGAATTGTATAGAAGTAAAAGCACGACGTTTTAGAAAATTTTTGCATTTCATTTATTCAATATAAAGTCTAATTTTGAGGTGTCAACGATAATGCGCAAATTGGCTGCACGGATGATGAATCGGTCTTCAGTAGAAAGAACGTTGCAGGACTTTTGCCGCAGTTGCTACGATCGTCAATCAAAATTCGAGTCGCCGTCTGTCGTGATTTGATATTTTTGTTCAATTATATACATAGATACGGGGTATCGGTGAGCATGAAGAATTTCTTGTCTTTTTGAAAAATTTGATGTAGAAAAAAATTTGGTTTGGGAATTCAATCAGAATTTTGCTTAACATTGGCCGCCCATCTCGATCAAGAATGCAGGATAACTTTACCCCCATTTCTGTGTAACGCTGTGTGAGACCTATCCATTGGCGTCCTATTTTTCTGTAGTTTAACGTAGACGATTTATGCTCACCTGGAAAATGCATTTTATTTGAGGTCAAACTAGCTCTGTTTGCGTAAAATCACACCAAATCTCATACATGCCAGAAGTTAAGTCATCACAATATTGACCCCTTATTTCAGGTTCACTTATCCGATGAAATTTACAATAAAATTCAAAATGAATTTTTGCCGGCCCTTGATATCTTATTTCGTTTTTACGCGATTTTGAATTGGTTGATGAATTTGCATCAGAATTCGCCGGTAGAGAAATTCGAGTAAGTTTCAATTTCTATGTCAGAAATTGAGCTGAACTTGCGAATTAGAATCTGTAAACTTACATGGAAGTTACTGCCTGTAGTGAATGTAAATTGTATATTTGCAGAGGTAAATTTCCATTTTTTAGGAAAGTTTCATTTCAGTGGAAGTTTCATCGCCCCAGGCTGAACTTTCTGATGAAAATATTTTTTTATTATTTTCACGCTTGAACGTTATGAATCCAATTATGTTAATCGAGGGCCACTATTTCTTCGCTTTACCTTATAATAAAAGTTTCTGTCCTTCAAGGGCCATATGCGATCTTTTAAGACGTAGAAATTATATATTCTTTAGTCAAACGATCAATTTCGACCTCAGTACGACGTACAGTTCATCGTTAGCGAAATTATCACTAATGGAAGATAATACGAAAACAGAATTTACAGATCATTATTTGATGGACAATTTTTTCGGTTCACAATTTCATCAGTTATTAAATAGATATCTGCGGGGCACGAACGAAGAAACCACCTCATTTTTTCGTCAAACTTGTGCCAAAACGATTAATATTTCTTTATCATATATTTGGCCGACGGGAGTTTCGTTGGATTTATTCGATTTTTTGTTAAACAACAGTCGATACGAGACAGTCATTGTAAGTTGAAGGGATCTATGCACGTATAGTCTATTTTAGCATGACAGCTTCAGCGAAATGACTGATCCTAGACTATAAAATCATTTATTATGATCTCAGAATCATTGAACAAAAACACTATCAAAGAACATGGAACATCGTTCTGCGGCCACCGATAGGGGAAGTCGAAAGTTGTTGGCTCCGACCCCTGTTGGAACATTTTCCAAAAATGGCCGGCAGACGGGTGATTAAAGTTGAGGATTTACCAGAACATTAATCGACCAAAAAATTGCAAACATTATCATACTCGGTTATTCAACTGATGGTTGCTCAAATCTCCACACTGAATATTTTCTCTCGTTTATGAAAATTGGCGTTGTAGTTAGGAAGTATCTCTTCTAATGTAGGATGATTAAATTGAGATTGAGAATTAGTGACTTCTTGACAGATTAATTTATTCTGGTGTTCTGACTTTCGCTTCTGTTGCTATTTATTTTCATCATATGAAAATTTAAAATATAATAATTGTACTATAGGTGAGAATTTCGTTGAATATGTTACGAGTGTACCAATGCGAATTGTTAAAGAAAAATAGGCTGTTTTGTTTTGATTTCTACTTACTACAAAATTTTCAACAAAATCGTTCAATTAAAGCTTTTACTGATGAGCAACTTAATGTGGACAATGTCGAAGTACCTGCCTTCCAACTTTGTTGGTCACAAGTTTTTATTAACAGACTGCAAATTTGATCATTTCTCTTTAATAAAACTTGATTCTAATCTACATGCTAATTAATTTTACTCAAGTAATATCATTTCACTTTCATTGGATAGTTAACGTGTGAGTGCGATGGATAGGGGTAATTTTATCGCTATGGCCCCGGTCAGGGTGAAAAAGCTTGTCCCAGCCGTCCACTATTAAGGAATCGAAGTAATGAATAAAAAATTTCATGAATACTGTTCTCAAGCGTTCTGATTTTTTGAATAGTACTTATGCTGCGACCCTACATCTGCCATTACAAAATGAGTAGACTAAGACCTGGAAAATGTACGTATCAAATGGCTAAATTTCTATAGCAGATAGGCTTATATTCAGCATCAGCTCATATTAAATATTCTGGATAACAAAGTAGCCTATGAAACAGCCCAGCTTTCACACGCTGCAAAGGTCAGACATCAACTTTTTGAAAATAAAAATTGGATTTTGGGGCGCCTAAAAACTGAAAAAACGAAAAAATTTCTGTTGAACTGAATAAATTTTAATATTTCAATCAATTTTCCGAGTATCTGTATTTGTTATCAAGTACTTTTCTAAAATTCATGATTTTCTGATTCTGAAAACATTATGACATTGATTTCGTTTTTTAAAGCGTTTCATACAGTTTCTTGAAAGTCAAATTGGAACCAAATAGTTTAAACTGTCTCTTGCGCGACAACATAATTTTTGACGATATTAAAGGATAACATTTAGCTTTTCAACTTTTTGCATCATATTTAATACTAATATTGAATGTTATCGAAGAAAATACTTTCATATTAATGAACTAGGTCGAATATGGTACTTTTGCTCTATTATCTGGATACAAAAAAATTTCTCCGTGCAAGAACTTTTTTAGACCTTTTTGCACGGTGCAAGGAGGGGGGTCGTTTAAAAGGAATTTGAACAAATGAAAACCCCAACGAAACAGCGGAAAATTATTTGATGAAGACACACTTGGCATCAAAAGATAATGCGTGAACCCTCCATGGAACGATTCAAATAAAGAACCAGTGCACTAACCGAACTTATTGGCTGCACCATACCTCTTGAGCCAATGGAGTTTGCGTAGCTGCATACATGCCAGTAGAATATACATGAATTTTTTAGAAAAATTAGATCTTCGGAAAATAGCAGCTTGTTAATTTTTCTGGATATTTTTTCAGAAATTGTGCGATTACTTGGACGTTTTTTGCCGAGAAATGAGATTCGTACGACACTTCATCCGTGGTCAAGCGCTGCTGCAACTAGATGTAGCTTCTGAGGTAAACTAACATCAATTTGCTTAAAATGACAACTTTAAAGCAGCTGAAGATGACTTTTTCTTAAAAGTACCTTACTGAATGTTTCGAGTTTTCAGGCTTTAGTTGCTTTTCGACAAGCTTACGGTGGATTAGAAGATGAACACAAAGACGTCCACTTATTGAGTCGACTCGGCTTCGAAAATATGTCCTCAGAAGAATGCCAAATTCAGTTTTATCTGAAGGTAAGTTCGAAAATTTTTCATCCTCGCCAAATGTCATGTAATCTCAGTTTTGCGCACGCAATGTAGATCGCTGAGATGTTCGAACAACGTGGATTCGATGAACAAGTTATCGAGCTATGTCAAGATGGTCTACAGAATCAGTGTCAAACCGAGAATAGTCAAAGAGTAAATTCTGTTGTCGAATTTTCCGCCGATTTTGACGAATAGAATTTTTAGCATTTGTTATGGACTATGCTCTTCAAGCATTATTTGGCGACTTCGCAGTTCGAAAAAGCGTTTTTATCCTTACAGCATAATCCTAACTCGTCTAGGTAATTGTAATATTCTTGCTTAATTCCTTGTTATGTCAAATGCTTCCAACTATTTTTCTTAAAATTAATTTTATAATAGTTTATTGTATTCTATCAAGTCAATTTTATGAGGAAAGTCCCCAACATGCCGATATTCGACTTTGTTCCCTCTCTTGTTTAGTCGCAAAACGTGTCTACGATTGTTCGTCGTTCGTCTTTTGGAAACTAAAAATCATACGAAATTAATCGCATTTGACTACGGCACTTTTGAAGATGAAGTAATGTTTCTCCTTAAAAGCAATAATAGTTTTAAATTAAGTGATAATCATAGGTCTCCAGGACCAGATATACAGGTAGGAGTAAAGTTAGAAATTTGCCGAGGATAGAGTAGCTAAATATTTACTAAACACTCTATTTTCCTGTGATCAATTTTTAGGACTTCGGGTAGGTGTAATACCCCCCAATACCCCTCCCTACAGGACAGCCTGGATAACATCCAAAAATACTTTTCGATAGATTGCACTGAACTTGCTTTATCAAAATTTTAATTTTGAGTATAAACATTTTCAGAAGCTCATTTTTATCCAATTTTCATGAAAAGTGTTGTCGTTCGAGATCATTTGTCTCATTTGCAATTTATTGAAATTCTGATCAAACAACGATTTTCAGCTTTTAACGAAATATGCACCGAATTAACGTTGAAATGAAACTTATGCCACGAAACAAATTCGCGATTTTACACTTATAAATTTTTTACGCTGTATTTATTAGTGACACATCAGAACGAAATACATTTTTTTCGTTAATCAAATCTAGAGACAATGCTTAAGATTTAATTTAATTTACAGTAGCGTAGATTTTTATCGTATTTTAGTTTATCGATATTCTTGAAAATCGAGCGCGCAACGCCGATATTCAACAAGAAAACGTCTACAACGTTTTAGCGTTATATTCCGTCAAACTTCGAAATTTTGAAAAAGGTGAGTCACGATTCCATTTGCAGGACACCGTGTAATGTTACAAAAATCTTGTAAGTAGAACGATAATCTTACGACTAAAAATCTTAACGGTTTTCGAAGACATCATGACAGTTGCATAATTTTAGAGATGGGATATGTATCCGGATCCGCCTAAAAAACGTCCCATCCCTACATAATTGTAGTCAAGACAAACTAAATTTCTAGTTTCCTGTATGTTAAGCTTGCTCCCCTTTCAGCCGCTAATTATTATTACGAATTAGCTAATCGGCTAAAAGCCGAAACTTCCGTTAATCAAGAAATTCTCGATCAACGGCTCAAAGCTTTGTCTTTTTGCGTGCAAAATTTACTGTTAGTTGAGACTAAGCCAGCCTTCGTAATGACAACCATGGACGCCTATCAACATGAAGTATGTAAGAATGTCGAAGCGTCTCTACGATTTATAAATGCACTCGAAAAATTCCTAGGATCGAGATCAAGGTAAGAAATCTCCCAAAAGGACGGCCGACGACGAGGAAATTGACAATGTTCGAGGTAGGGATTTTTTTGTAGAATAATTTCTATATCATTAGAAAAATTTCCAAAAATCTGTAGAATGAAATGAATTGTATCATATTCGAGGAAAGCGAAAAATATTAGGGTACGAAATAATGAATAGGGAAAATAGAAAATTTGTTCTAGAAATGCAAATAAAAAATGAACACTTACAAAAAAGATCAATTTGAGCCTCGTTTTTTATTTCTATTGATTATTTTTACTTCAATACCGATCAGAAATTATAAAACTGATTCTCAAGTAAACTGTATGCTTGATTCTGACGGCTTTTGTCTCGTCCAATTTTTGATGTCCAAGACAATTTTAGAAATATAGCTTTTGCGTTTTTTTACTTAATGATTACGTTTTTAGCAAAACGAAGCCGAATTTTTTATGTACCCGATCTAAAACGTGAACTTCTATTAGCTCAATGTTTATCAACTATCGCGCGACAACAGGAAATTTACTGTAAGCTGCTCTTCGTGAGCTTTTTTCCACTTGTTCACGTTCACACCCCCTTAAAACTAAAACCTCTCATTTTCTTACATAAATTAGTTAGAGCATAATGAAGAGTTTGCCGACGATTTTTTTTCAGCATATCTTTCTGCTGAAGAAACCGTATCAAAACTGAACAATATTAAACGTTACGACTTGGCGTGTAGCTTGTCGTTAGCTTACGATCTCAAATTGGAAACAGTTTTTGATAGTTTAACGTTCAGGTATGACAGGAAAAACTCACTCTCTGAGATGTAATCGGCTAGCGTGACTCATTTTTTCGAAGTAATATAGTAGAAACGGTAGAAAAGGCGAAGTTTGGCCTTCGAATAGCTTAAAAAATCAAAAATAGGGTCTTGATAAGCCTTTGAAACGACCGACATTTTTGTAGATTTCAGTCATATAAGAGAGTAGGCTTGAATAGTATCTAACCGGTCATTCTGATGGATTTCGGGTACCATCAATGAAATATAACTTTTTTTAAATGCATGTTGCTTTTTTGTCAATTATGAACCTGGATGAAACTTGTTGTATGCAAAGTACACTTTTTGGTCTTCTTACTGTACAAAAAGATTTTTTCGTATAGATTTTTTGGCTTATAATTTTCAAAAATGGTACATAGTATAAGAAAAAATTGCCAATTGAGATGATCGATACCATTGGATATTATAAAATAGACGAATTGGACAAAAATTGGATTGCAAAAGATTTTTGAGGCCGAAGCTTTTGAGAGATCAACTTTTCGACTTTATTCTAAAGCGCCATTTTTTAGCTGCATTTTAGTCAGCGTCTGCAGCAAATCGAGCCTAGATCAAAATCAAAATAACGCTAAAGAATTCGATTGGTTGGACGAAAATAAATTATTGTTAAAATTTACGCCTTCGCAATGCCGTTCAACGTTAGGTGAATTGAGTTGGCAAATTTTGCGAAGTTTTTTGGAACATTTTTCGACAATTTATGCGGCGCCGCGATTGTACGCTTGCGTTTGTCGTCGTTTATTGTCTTACGGCCAAGTTCTGCCGGCCTGGTTTTCGCAGCAATATAAAGTATTGATCTGAGAGTTTTTCAACTTTTTTATCTCGGGATACAACGTTTGTTTAGGCATCGAGACTTTTTACCAATTTTTCACATTTTATGGTTTCAATCACCAAATTTTTTAGAAAATCGATATGCCCGAATATTTGCGAATTTTAATGGAATACGATTTTTTGAACGAAGCCGCCGATTGCCTCAGATTATACATCGAATCTTTGTTATTTAACGTCAGCCTCGAAGAATTCAATCTACAAGTTAACATCAATGTCCTCGGTGATTCTAAAATTTGATTAAATTATTTTCTTTTTAGAATCGTTTGTCGGCGGAAAAACCGCCTGTTTGGCTGCCTTACTCTTGTCTAGATAATTTGTTATATTTGTACGATAAACGGGAGGATATTTCGAAAGAATCGAAGGTGGGTAAAGAAATGTAAATTTTTTGCTGCAAACGAAAATTTCAAAAGTTGTCAAGTTTAACAGCTTGCATGATGCAAATATTTTCCCGTTTACGGTTGTCCTCCAACCGGAAGTGTCCAGACTAACTAATCCTTTTAAACAACTTTTCAAATTTCAGGATATAATATCTTGCACTCATCGAATCAATGTATTTCCAAAAAAACGGGAAATCATTTCAGAATGAAGTTCAATTTTACCGAATCGACTTCAAATCCCCAATCACTACCTTGTAGTTATAACTGTATAGTCGTTTGAAATCTTGCAGTGCCGACAAACTATATTTTTGAAGATGCACAGAATGACAGATGCAGTGACGTCAGTGCCGCATTCAATCTGAGTAAAGGCTGCCCGAGTACTCAGATTGTTCATAACTCGCATGCAATTCACGTTCTTTGGGGCTAAAAGAGATTATAGTGATCCTATCAGTCCCAAGTGTTCTTCTGATCAGGAAAACATTGAGCTCAGAAAAAAGATTCGTCAATTCGAAAATTTGTTTTTTTTAAACATGTAAAGACAAGGTAAAACTCTACAGGGCATTGAAAAATTTATTTAGATGTACTTTTTTTCCATCGGAGGATAGTTAGCTATGATTCGATTTTTACACCTTTTGCTACAGTAAGGAATTATGGAACAAATGTTTCCAAATGCACTTATTTTTTCTTTGGCAGTTTTCACAATATCGTATGGACTTATATTTTTATAGAGCAAAAGCGATCTCCTGCAACGACTTCAAGAATATTTCAAGCTTTTGTCAACTGTGCAGTGTACGAGCATTAGAACTTGATAGCCGTGATAATTGTTCATTCCCGCATAAACACATGATTTTGTCAAGTGTGGAAGGATTCTTTGTTATAAAATGCTCATAAATTAAAAATGGATGAAATAGTGAATTATTTGATTTTACCCCTATTCAGCGAAACTCAAAACAGCAATTCCCAATACACGATTCTCAAAAAAGTGAGGTCTCAAAACAGCAAAGTCTCCGAACAGATTCTCAAAATAGCGAATTTTCAAGAAAGTAAACGGTTTGGTGCGTGACCTAATTGGTCCTCCATTTCGATCTGGTGGATGCTGATTGTCACACATTTTGCTATCAATCGCCAGGTTTCTGACATTATGGCTCTATGGCACATTACGGCTTTTTACTCTGGTTGTTTATTATTAACATATCTGCATGCGTGTTTGTTGTTTCTTTTGAAATGTTTTTTTATATTCTATTTCGAGCCACTTTTTGTTTAACTTTTTCAGGTGGTGTATAGTTCTGCTATATTTTTTACCTACTTTTTACTACACTATTTTATTTTTGTTTCTTAATTATTGTTTTGTTCTGCCTTAACTGCTCAATTATTTTATTCATTTCATCAGCTTATTTCATTTTGTGTTATTTATTTCATTAATTCATTTTTTCGCAATTAAGCTCCATTCAGAACAACTTTAATCATCCTTACGATAATTTTTGGTTTTCGTTTTCAAACGTTTCGCAAAAATGTTTCTCCGACAGATTTTTTTGTGATTTTGGAATAGTTCATTCGTGCATATCTACCGTAACTACAGCACAATAGCATGTGAAACTTAGATGGTTAAATGCAAATAGACTATTTCAACTAGCAAAAACGATTTTAACATACCTAATTTCCATATTTATAATTAAAATGATGTTTGCTTTTACTATTCGCTGTAGCGAGAATCGCTGTTTTGGGACTTATTTTAAGTTTCGTTGTATTGTGGACAAGCCAATTATTTTACATCATTTTACTTCCAGTCTTCCAGATTCTCCAGAAAGCTCCAGTTTTTCTTAATAGTAATTTTGTCACTATAACTCAAATCTATTTTCGAAAATGGGGTTTATTCAAATTTGTACTTCGAAATGTGTGTCATCATAACTACCGGCATTTTATCGCAGAAGTATACGACTATATTTGATAAATTATATATAATGAAGATTTTCTTGCTCAAAATACAAGATAATATAAGCGGAATATGCGAAAAATGAAACAAAAAGGCGAAAATGTTTTTCCTCCTCAAAAAAAAAAAAACTCGCGCGACCTCAAATTTTGTGTGGAAAATCAACAAACCGGAAAGTTTTTCAAAGAGACTCGGATAGCCTGAAATAACCAATAATTGTTTTCAGTTTCTCATCACAAATTTCATAATTTTATGCCGAAATTTTTGTTGCTTATACGTTACACCATGCAAAAAATGGCGCAAATGTATATTATATATAGTTTATATGGAACAAACGAGAACAAAACGAAAAAATAGAATTGAAAGAAAAATAGTGTATAACATCAAAAAATGAGAGAGAGAGATAGGAACACAAAATATAAGGGTTACCACAAACCGTTCGAAGTATTTTTCATTTGCTCGTCATCATTGTTACGAATTCTAAAATTTTGTAGAACATATATTTCGGAAAATTGTCGTTAAGCAAGCAAATATATTGACTTACCTTCGTAATTTACTTGTCCGTCGCCGTCAATATCGGCCTCCCGAATCATTTCGTCTACTTCTTCGTCGGTTAGTTTTTCGCCCAAGTTTGTCATTACGTGCCTGGGTAGATAAAAATTGGGATATGGGAAGAAGGTTGTGAAAATCGTGCCGGCGTGACTGACTTTATAATTTCAGTTTGTAATAAAATTTTGAGTTTTTTACAAGTATTTTTTGTTCATTTTTAGGTATGAATTTCACGGACAAAAACGTGCATTTTTGATTAAATTCATGCCTAACCTGAGTTCGGCTGCTGAGATAAAACCGTTGCCATCTTTGTCGAAAACGCGGAAAGCTTCTCGGATTTCTTCTTCGGAATCGGTGTCTTTCATTTTTCGTGCCATCATTGTTAAAAATTCCGGGAAATCGATCGTTCCATTGCCTAGAAAAAAAACTTTCAAGACACGTAAAAAGTTGTCTCATTATTTTTCCGGTTATTATTTCAGACTTGGTCGCATGAGATTAATTGGGACAGTTTTTGTTCTACAAAGTGGCGATTTCAATCGACCATTTGCATAATATGTGCATTTTAGGACAGCGAATTCTTACACAGATGAACGACCTTGACTTAATTCTAAAATTTTTGAAATTGAGAAATCAACAAAAGGTTAAAATGGCGCGTCAAAAAATTTGAAAGGCACAAGACCGAAGCGCAGAGAAATTTGAAAGGCACAAGACCGAAGCGCAAAATTTCCTTCATATTGATGAGTTTAAACTGGGCAGACATTACAACCGTCGAATACATTTTCGTGATAATAAAGTCACACAATTTGAAGAATTTTTCACGATTGTCAAAAATGTGCAAAAATGACGACTTACCGTCGGCGTCTACTTCATTAATCATATCTTGGAGCTCGGCTTCGGTTGGATTTTGACCCAACGATCGCATAACAGTCCCCAATTCTTTCGTCGTGATCGTTCCGTCGCCGTCTTTGTCGAAAAGTGAAAAAGCTTCTTTAAATTCGGCAATTTGTTCTTCGGTCAATTGATCGGCCATTTTTGGAACAAAATTTTAAAAGTCCTTAATCGAATTTATGGATTTTGATTTAAATTAAAATTCCGGACGCTTTTTTCCGCTTCGCTCCGTCTCTCTCTTCGGTTTTAATATTTTTTCGAATTATATATTTTATATCGACAGTTGGATATTTCGCCTATAGAAAAGAAAAGGATGAATTTAAGGAAGAGAAGAGACAGAGCAAAAAAATCATCCTGGAATAAACGAGTTTTGAGGGAATAAAACATTTTCAGACGACTTTTTTAAAAAGGAAGAAGAGCTATATATTGGCGAAGTTGTGAGTCAATTTCGTTGCCGCAGGCGCCCTTTTTCAAAAATGGAACCCAGGGAACAAAACGCAACGCGCACATACTCTAAAAATCTTTCCGGAGCAACCAACCGAACTCCTTTCAAACCTGAAGCTACATAAAACTGAGCGCTCCATTTTCCTTTTCGCTCTTTCTCTCTCAATCTATATACTTCTCCTTACGCCTCTCGAGGAATATTTTCGCTTATGTAACGAATAGGCAAAGCCGAAAATCGATTTTTCGATAAACTGCTCGATTGTTGTACTAAAGTCCCTCCTTTCTTTCAGCTAGCGAGGCTAGTTTTAAAAAGCAGCAGCAGCAACAAAAAACGAAGGCTCACCGCCGCCGGTAGCCTGCGTCGTCGTCCCCTTGTATTGCGCTGCGCACCTATATGTATATAACAAAAAAGCAGCCAGTGAAAAAGGAGAATAATCTTCCGTCACGCCGTGTGTATGCACGCGGAGCGGACCGGGTAGTAGTAAATTAAACCCGACTCAATGACATCTATTACTACACAGTAGCCGCAACGTCGTCCCATAGGTTACATATATTAAGATGGGCGCGTTGAAAAATGATCGAAAGTTGAATAACCGGATAGTGAGCGACGCGCAAAGACCGCAATGCGGCCCGTTGCCAAGCAACGGCTGGTACGTAGAAGTAAGGACTTGACGATCGAAAATTCGGACTCGAAAATTGACAAGGATCGTACGCGGAAAATGCGTGAATTCGACGTAGACAAGATTATCAGGTCATGTGCGAACGAAAGTATGGAAGTTATTTACAGTAACTTTAAACTTGAAATAAGCGTGTAAAAGGAAACTCTTCCGAATCAAAATCAAATACAAAGATACCAGCAATTCACGAATCATTGAACATTTTTCAACTGAACGGATTCAGGGATATGGAGATCATGACTCTGACCAACACTGTACCGTAGTACGAAGATAGTACTGTAAAAGCACGTAAAAAAACTATTTGTGCCCAATGATGAACCTCTGCATCGATTTCTGAAAATACGCAGCGGGTACATGCATTATCATTTTTGCCGTATGACATCTAAAACATAATTTGTTCAGGCTATCTCCTGCTGACATCACACATGTTTTCTTTCAATCAAAATTAAAATTCTCAGACATCTTATTATAGAACATTATTTCTACGAGAATGAGCTGCATTGTCGCACGAAAAAAAAGTATTTTGATCAAATATATATTCTTCACCAAAATAGACACGTGGGAGTCAATTACAATGACGCACAACGCCTACCAAAGAGTATAGGTGATCTCTTTTGTAAAAGGATAACAGGTATGTAATTTGTTTATATCGCACATCAGTACGTAAATGCACAAGAAATCTGCATATTATTCATACAAAATGAAAATAATTCGTCAGATGGTATATATTATGCATACAATAATAAAAATGAATGTGCACAAGAGAAAAAAATGACGTTGTGTGACACCGGGAAAAATGCTTTAATCGCTCATTGCGGAAATTAAGAATAATTTTACTTAAATATGCAAGCAGGATTTTATAAAAGTTCTAGGCAAAAAAATTATTTATACGAAACATAATGTGTACGAATTTTCGAGTGAAATATTTTTTCAAGGATTTCAACAAAAATTAACAAGAAATCTGATTTTGTTGAACGTTAATATACTTGTCGATCGATAATCCTTGAACCAAATCATGTAGGCTTAATTTGTACAACTTTCAGAATTCTTCGAGCAAATCACCCATTTCTTCATCAAAAAGTTCAGGAAAATCACCGGTGGTAACAAAATCGGGTCGAACGAAAGCGCCTCGTTTGGGTGGACATTGGAAATAAATTTTGCCTTCGATAGTACCGTCGTGTTTTCCCACAGGCTCGTCGTATTGTACGCCGACCCAAGGACCGGGTTTGAAATGAGTATCACCTGAAATTAAACCAGAAGTCCGCAAGGAATAAAACGATAATTTTATACAGGGTGACCAACACTTTCAGAAAAAAAATCCCAGGATTTTCCAGGTTTCTTGAGTAATAAATGCATTTTACATGACATTTTTATGAAATGGCAAGGCAATAGGTAGCCCGCTTAAAAAATTTATTCCGACTTATATTCAGTAGTTTACTGTTACATCAATTTTTCAACTCAGCCATTTGAATATCAATAGATGTTTTTTCTGCTTTTGCCACTTGGTCTAATTTGCGCTTTTCATCTTCCAGCTCATCTAGCTCGATTCGAGCATGTTTTTCTTTGAAATATATTCAACATGATATTGAAATTAACTATTATACATAGATATTTCATAAATGTAAATAAACGAAAACATTTCCTAGTTATGCTACACGAAAAATGATAGACAGCGAAAAAATTTATTCAAAATCATCTCTACAGAGTACGTTAATTTTTTTGACAATTTGAAATAAAAACACTGAGTTTATCATCACGTGTTTCATTTTCTTCCAAGAAAGTCCCTGACTTTTCCCGGTTTTACAGATCTGTTGGTCACCCTGTTTTTTTATTTCTATAACACGTGAATAACAATTGCAGTTTCGAATAAGACAATTTTCTTTTGCATTCATTTAAGGTATTCTGTAGAATGTACAATTCCACGATATCTGGCATTAAAAAACGCCTAAATTTCAACGAACAAGGATAACTGCTACCGATTTTTTTCAACGCACTCATTCAGTTTTACTTTGACCTGATGATACCTACAGACTGCAGAAGTTCCAGCTTGTTCCCTAAATTACATAATCGTTTTTCTAATTCACGATTTCGTGAGAAAAACGTGAATCTACTCGTAACTCAATTGTTGGATGAGTTTAAAAAATAAAAAAACTACTTCTGATCATTTTGAAAAACAAAAATACTACTTGTCACAATGTTGATATACAGATCTAACGCCATGCGCCAAGAAGTTTTTCAACCAATACATAAAAAGTGTATATATTCATCTTGCTTTAACAGAGATCGCAAGTCCGACCAAGAAATTCATTGTGTGATCATTATGTGCGACTAAAACAATGATGAAAAAACTCAGGGTTGCATATTTAATTTTTTCACTTCTAAAGAACATAGAAAAATTTTACCGAAATACATTATAGTCCCACGTTTGGGCATTTGTCCTTCTAGTTCAACTTGGCATCGATCGCCGATCTAAAAAATACACGGAAATGAAATGCAAATAAGCTTATTTTCAATGAAAATTAAAACATTTTTGAGCAAAACTCGGAAAAAGTTGACAGAGAACTACCAAAACCGTTTGAGACAATTTTTCTTAATTTTCATATACAACAAAATAACGATTTAAGATTATAACTTACTTTAAAGCCGTATTCTTTCTGACTCATAACGTTTGGTGATTCTCCCCGAGACGGATCGAATCGACCGAGTTGTAATTGTTTTTTAAAATGTCGTACAGTATCTAAGAATTAAATTCGATTGAATTACAGTAAGTTGAGCGATTCAATTCATTTTCAATACATGTCACGGCGCAATTTTCAGCAAAAATACAAAGATCCATTTTTTACCTGTCCGTCGTTCATAGGCTTCATCCGACATCAAATATTTCTGGACTTGATCAGACGATTGCGCGATATTATCGACGGAATCAATAACCTACAGAAACACAATGGGTCATTTATAAGGAAAAAATGAAGAAAAATTTATACATACGTGTAAAATGCAATCGTCGCAAATATCGTAGGAATTTAAGGGTACAGAGTCGTTCGTCAGTCGTTGTATTTTCGTAACGACTATTTCGTTCGTTTCTGGTGGTCGAATTTCCAATTGCATATCAGTCGATAATATACCCGTGATTAGTTCGAGCTTTTCCTGAGGAAAGGAATCGATATCAATTTTATTGCTTATTTTTAAAAACAAGGACCATAAAACCTTGGAATGGCTTCTGATTTTAAGAATTTCCTCGGCTAAAAGCTTCAAAGAATAAAAATTCATATTTGAAGGCCCATCCAACACTTTATCACTAGAAAAGAGACGCGTGTTCCCATCGTTCTTAATCGTTAACTCTGCGCAAGGACGCTTGGCGAATTTTACCAATGACATGAATTTCATCAGTAAAATTTACACAGTAGTCGCTCACGTTTTAACGTCGAAGATATTTTGAATATCATTCGATAGGTTTGTTTTTTCGATTTTGAATTTTAGAGAAAAAAGTAATGGGCCTTTATGTTAATAAAGAGCTTACTTTCAATTCACCGATGCTCACATTTTTGGCGAATCTTCGTTCGGAAAATAACGCATTGCTGCTATTCGTAACCTTCAATTTAACATAATCAGTGTCAGCCATCTTTTCTGTAAATACTAGAGAAAATTATCTTTTATGTTTTAGCTTATCTTTTTAAAGTATATGTACACATCTTTTAGCGAAATTTTAATTAAATTTTTTTTTTAAATTTGGCCTCTTCTATTTCGCCAAATGGTGAAAAGGTCCATGCGAGAAGTAAAACAGTGATTTTTAGCGCTACACGCCGACTGAATGAGGTAGTTCTCCCAGCCTATTAATCATACATGTAACATGTCCGACTAGTTGTCTGAGGTGAACCACAAATTTGTAGGGTGGGATACCCATTTTCCCCACAATCTTGGGGGTTCCAAAAGAAGAACAGCAGAAAATGTTTCCAAAAAATGCTGTTTTCGCTCATTTTTCGAGTTGAGGGGGAAGGATCCAGAAATTTGGGTGCTATCCGATGGTTGGGCCCCCCAACCTCCCACGAATTATGAGTATGATCGCACATTTCAACCTGCGCCGCAAAAAAAGGTTGGTCTAGAACATACCTGGAATTGGGGGGATTGAGGGGAAACCAACCATACCTGTAATTGGGGGGAAGTTGGGGGACCCCCCCCCCCAACTTGGTCAACCCTATATGTTGGGGATGTACTTACGGTCACAGTCATCCCAGATCTATGCAAAATTGGTGAATTGGGTGAAGCCACAATTCGACCAGAAAAAGGGATGTTTATTCATTCTTATAATTTCGGTGTGTTGTGGGCCAGTCGCGTCCGTTTCATATTGTTTATTTATTCTTCCGCCCAATAAAACCAAACGCTGACAGCCCCAACAAATTTACATATCATATTATTATCATTCATAATACTCCCGCACATAGCGGAGGAGGGCGCCGACTTACAGGGGCCCCGTACCAAGGAAAGCCCCAGCCTTTCCACGATATCGTTATAGTGAGTTCTGTATATTTGTTTTAGCTTTTATGGAGCATCTGGGGAGACCCTGATTGCTTTTCGATTGCGAGGGTTAGAGATTCCAGTTACTTATTAGTGACTGAAGGTTGTGTTCCGTTCTGCTAGAAATCTGTTGCACTGTGTTTAGCTGATTACTTATAGGAAGCACCTTTAAGTGACCTACAGTAGTTGGTTGGATACAAGCCAATAGCCTCTTTATTTATATTTCTGACGTCTTCGGATCTAAGCAGAGACCTAAACATAACACATACCCAATCTCCCCAAACTCGGAAAATTGGAAAAAAACATCTTTTTTGGAAAAATTTTCGACTTTGTTCGAGCTTCGACCCTCCCCCCTCGCCCAACTGGTCGGGCCTCTTACAGGTATGGGACCAACCCAACTTCGTCGAACCCTATACCTAAATTTCGGAGCCCCAAACTCCAAAAATTTGGAAAAAAGTAGCTTAAAATAAAAATAAACCAAAAAGTAGCCTTTTTTGGGAAAATCTTCGAAATCTTCGGCTTTTTTCGGATTTTTGAAGACCCCCAAAAATTTTGGGAATTTTGGCACCCCACTCCACAATTTTGGGTTCACCCCCTCCGAACTGCTAAGACCTCTTACAGAATGGAACAGTAATTCCTTAAGCATTACCGAGTGAGATCTGTCATCAATTTTATTAGTTGAAAAAATTCATCAATATTTTCCGTTTTTTTCTTACAAATTTTCTGGTTTAGTCTAAATCTTAAACTTGCGGTTAGGAAGCAGTAAATTTTATTTTTTCGACCAATCAAATTGATGACACATTTTTTCCGATCAATCACATTGATAACAATCTCGCATTTCGCTCTGCAGCAGTGTTTTTTGAGCACGAACATTTGAAAGAATTTGCGCCAATGGCACAAAAACTAATTTTTCGCCCTAGAAGCATACTGGAAACTTCCAAGAAGTTTCGTGTCAAAAGTTTGATAAAAAACTATGAAAGCTAAATTTATTGCACAAATTCACATAAAAATCGCGCCTACCCTTTTTTGTCTAACTATGTCAGTGAGACACACCTGTAAAAGGTCCGACCAGTTGGGGGTGAGGGTAAACCCGAAATTTTCGCGAAGGGGGATCGAAAAAAGTCGAAAATTTTCTCAAAAAAGGCTAAAAAAAAGACTTTTTTCCAATTTTTCCTCATTTTCCCAAGTTGGGAGGGTTGAGTATAGGATTGGCCAAGTTAAGGGGGTCCCCACCCGTCACGGGTATGGATCCCCCAGTCACATGTATGGATTTGGGGTGAGAGTTTCAAAATTTTGGAGGTCCTAAACACTGTTTTTTTTCCACGAACTTTTTTCCACAAATTTGGAAAAAAAATTTTTCGTCTTAAAATCCCCGTTTTTTTTCGCTTGAAAATGCTCATAAACACTTTGTTTAAGTGTTTTTGAGCTTTTTAAAGCATTTTGACAATCATTCTGATCATATATCTCAAAAATTAGATTTAAATTTTGTGTTCATAAATCGTAATTTCTAGAAATTTATCATTCGAAAAATTTTAAGACCATCAATTTGTTCGCAACCTTTCATAAATTTGGCCGGAAAGCTATGAGCCAGAAGCGTAAAAATTTTCCAAAAATACTTCCATGAAGCTTTTGAATTGAATGTACGTTAAGAAAAGAACAAACGCTTCAAAAACTTGAGAAAGTTGACGTGTTGATCTTTCTCAAAAAATCTATGAAGGAAAAAATGCAGATCTTCATTAAATATAAAGATACAGTATGCAAGATTGCCAATTAAACATGAAATAATACGTTTAAGATGATGAAAACTATTAAAGATTAAATGGTAAGTGAAGGTAGCAGAGGTCCCCAAGGTCGAACATTTAGGTAGGGGGGGGGGTAAAATCGCAAATTTTAAGGGTAGTACTTGAAATATGCCGTGACCCTTTTTTTTGCTCCCAACATTTTGAGAAGGAGGAGGGAGTTGTAGTACTCTAACCACATAGAACTTACAAAAATGAATAATGCCCCTACTTTATGCTTTTTACAGTCAAATAACATTTGCTATTTCAGCTCCATTTTCCAGCTCCCAATCATGCAACTTTAATACAGTAATTACACGTACAGAATAGTCACACTTTTCACACTGTTGTGCCAACTGATTCCTGCACATTTCAAGAATCGGGCACAACATACGTTTGGGAACATTGCTTCAACCAGCATCTTCAGCTGTATGGACTTATCCCATCACTGATTAGGCTTCGAACAGTGCTTCCAATTGAAAGTGTTGCTGCCGAATGTGGATCCCATTAGATTATGAACCACGAGTTTCAACGGACCTCGCATGTCTCAACTCTTAGCAGGAAAGTATGCCGCAGCTTGGGTGGAGAAATATAACCATATGCGCACAGAAGACCCAACGCAGAAGTGGGAAAAAGGGAAAAAGGAAAGGAGAGTATATGAAGAGGAAGGATTTTAAGAACATAATGTTTTCCTTCCCAAGGGGCGATTTTTTTATTAATCACATAAGTCATTATTTCATCTCCCAATTATATTTATAATGATTTCCTACAAGTAGTATATATTAATGTGCTGATATCCTTTCCTAAAAATCGCTATATGGCACAGAAGTTGCATACTTTTCCATTATCATTTGCTCAGTAAATGTGTCAAAAAGAGCAGTGAGTAATTCCTCAGAATCACACATTCTGCAATTTTTCTCGAATTGGTATAACCTACTGAGGAGAAGATGAAGTCTACCAAAATTTTTTGCTAGAGTGAGCTGTTTTTATGGGGGTAGTAAATGAATTTTCAAATCTAAGACGGGGGTAATACCCCCCATACCCCCCCCCCCCATGGGGTGCTCTGGAAGCTAGACATGCTAAAAGCCGCGCCTGAGCTTGGTAATAAATAATAATGATTATTAAAGTTATAACCGGCGCGAAGCGCTGGAAAATGTTGAGATTGAAATGGACCAAAAAGCATCTTTTCAATATGAAAACTCCAAATTTGCCTTCCACATTTGTGAAAAGACTTCAAAAATTTTTTCCACATTCCAGATTTTTTCCCACGTTACAGTGCAAATGTGGAAAAAAGCAGTGGTCCCAAGATTTTCCCAAAAAAACCACTTTCTTCCAAATTTTTCCAAGTGAGGGATCCCGGAATTAGGGTATAATGTTTCACCAAGTTGGGGTCCTCCTCAATCCCCTCAATAACAGGCATGGCTAAAAAAGATGTTTTGACATTAAAAAAAAACGCTATTCGGTCGCACCGTTTTTCTTCCTCGAAGATTTTTTTTCCACATGAGAACCGGACCGAAAAATTTTTCCTCATTTTCCAAAAATTTCCCACATCTTTAAAAAAGCTTGTAACGTGGTTATAGATGCTTTTTTATGCATTTAGGAGCATAGCCAAACATTTTGTTGTATTTGGAATCAGAAACCTGCAAAAATGAGGAAAAAATGAGAAAATTCTGGTTTTGTTGGTCAAAATGAGCTCTTGAAGAATATATTGGTGTTCTACAGGAGCGGCCAAAACATGTTAACGATGGAGTTCTCAGGAATTTAACCGTTATTAACATTTCCGTGGTTCCGATTAGAATCGTCTAATTTTATTTAGTTCTTGGCCCGGCGCGAGGCGCTGCAAATATTTTCGGATTTTCACCTTCTAAAACGCTGGAAAATAAAGCTTCACAACGTTGAGAAATGAATTAAAATCGAGCTGATGAAGTGTAATTTGTTGCCTATTTCGACGCGAAGCGCCGAAAAAATTTTCGGGTTTTTATATTCTGAAACGCCGGAAAATAAATCTCTCCATCAGATATTCGTGAACAGAAGTTCTAAAATCGCAGTCTTGAATGATGTTTTCAATTTCCACCTTCAATAAACACAAAAGTTCAGGTTGTAAACGTTTAAAAATTCGAAGTATCGAGAGAAAAAATTGAGAGAATTGATGAAAAATCTCTATTTTCGGCGACATAATTGGCTGTTAACGATTATAAAATGAAACGAGCTAACTTGATTGATACAAACTGTTGAGCATTAGTTGGTAAGTCGAAGTAGATATGCTAATGGCCGCGCCTGATAGACAATAGTTATTATTATAAAATTTTGAGATTTTGGCCTTTTAAAGTCCACCAAAACGCATCTTTTCAGTTATGAATTCCCCGAAATTTTTTCCACAATGAGAACCGTAATTTTTTTCCTCAAAAGACCCCATTTGAGGAAAAAAACGGTGTTCGGTCGGAGCATTGCCGCAATCAGGGTTTTTTTGTACAGGCCAGGTTGCAATGTGCAACTTGGAGAAAAATTTTGGTTGCACAGATAAATTTTTGGTTGCTCACTCTGAAATCTAAAAATTTGCTTAAATTTATCGGAAAAACCATCGCAAACTAGTTGTCTAGTATTTCATTCGATCCGCGTCCGTTTTAGGCATTTAAAATCCAATTTTCTGAGTTTTGGACACAAAATGAAAATATTAATATGACTAGACTAGAGTAATTTGTTCGACGCACAGCGCCGAAATTTTTTTTTTGATTTCAGTATTCTAGAACGCTAGAAAATGAATCTTTTCACCTTTTATTTATCAGACAGAAGGTTTGATTTCTCAGTGAATTCAATAAATTTCCAGTCGGACAAACTAAAATTCAAAAACTAGGCAAGCGACTAAGAATTTAGATCTTTCAACCGGCTAAAAATTCTAGCATTGTCTTACACTCAAAATGTTTTAATCACATGAAAGTCAAAATTCAAAATTTTTATGAAGATCACAAAAAAATTTTGGGAAAATTATCGAGAAAAATGTTAGTTTTAATCAAATTTAATCAAACATTTATCCATAATAGGATGATATAATAATTAGAACCTATATAAGCACTAACTAGAATGATCTATTCTAACCGCGCACTAGAATAATATAAAAAATTATAAATGAATTGAAACCCGGCGCCGAGCGCCGGAAAATTATCACTTTTTTCATTTTAGAACCACTGTTTTTTCCCCTCAAATAAGGTCTTTTGAGGAAAAAAATTTCGAAATGAGGGAAAAAATTTTGGGTACGTTCTCATTGAGTAAAAAATTTTGGGGAATTCAAAACCGAAAAGATGCGTTTTGGTGGACATAGGGTCGAAATCTCAAAATTTTCCGGCGCTTCGCGCCGGTCAGGGGTATAACCTTAACTATTTTCTATCAGGCGCGGCTGTTAGCATATCTACTCCGACTTACTAATTAATGCTCAACAGTTTCCATCAATCAAGCTAGCTCGTTTCATTTTCTAATCGTTAACAGTCCATTATGTCGCCCAAAATTGAGATTTTTCATCAATTCTCTCAATTTTTTCTCTCGATGCTTAGAATTTTTTAAACGTTTGCAACCTGAACTTTTGCCTTTATCGAACATGGAAATCGAAGACATCATTCTAGACTGCGATTTTAGAACTTCTGTTCATGAATATCTGTTGGAGAGATTTATTTTCCAGCGTTTTAGGATATAAAAACCCGAAAATTTTTCCCGTGCTTGAAACAAATTACACTTCATCAGTTTGATTTTAATTTATTTCTCAACGTTATGAAGGTTCATTTTCCAGCGTTTTAGAAAGTGAAAATCCAGAAATTTTTCTGGCGCTCCGCGCCGGACCAACAACTAAATAAAATTAGATGATTCTAATCAGAACCACAGAAATGTCAATAGAGCGGATAAATTCCTGAAAACTCTATCGTCAACATGCTTCACCTGCTCCTGTAGAACACCAATATATTCTTCATGCATTTTGACTAACATAACCAGAATTTTCTCAATTTTTTTCCTCGTGTTTGCAGGTTTCTGACCCCAAATACAACAAAATGCTTAGGTAGGCTCCTAAAATTCATAAAAAAGCATCCATAGCCACATTATAGATGTTTTTAAAAATGAGGAAAATTTGTGGAAAATGAGGAAACAAATTTTGGTTCCGGTTCTCATGTGGAAAAATCTTCGAGGAAAAAGAAACGGCGTTTAGAACGCATAAAAATGCAACTCCGGGCAGAAAACCCGATAATCTAATCAAAAGAGCAGTCAGGCCTCAAGTTGCACTGTGCAACTTCCAAGAAAAAATTTGGTTGCACAGCCCGAAATTTGGTTGCTGTGTGCAAAAAGACACCTTTCTGCAATGGTCGGAAGCAGTGTTCTTTTAAAAGCAGTGTTTTTTTTAAATTCGGAATGGCACAAAAAATTTTGAGCGTTTGTGCCAATTGGCACAAAATTTTTGACTGTTCAAACATTGAATTTCCTTTGATTTTTAGACGTTTTAAGCGCTGAAAATGCCAAAAATTTTCGGCGCTTCGCGCCGATTCAAGTAATATAATATTTCGTACTGGTATATCAGACCCGAACGCGAGCGATTTCTCATCGAACAGTGTATTAGTATCGTTGCAGCAAACTTTACAGGCTGTCAATGACTGATGAATGAAAAGAAATTCTGAATATTCTCTGTTCATTCAGTCGGATTCGGATTTAAAACTGAAATTCTTACTTTTTGTGTTTGGTTGACTCTAATAGAAAAATCGATATCGCTGATACAATGTTTCGATCAAAAATTTCAGACTTTATTTTTCCTAGTCTTTATATTATATAGATATTCGCAGCAGTACGGTACCCAGGATTTGTCCGATAAGGGGCGGATTTTCAAAAATTTTCAAAAATATCATTTTACGCAGCGTACTAAAATGAGTACTAAAAAACAAATCATTTTCGTCAAAAGATTCATTCAGAAATATCAAAAAAATACCAAATTCAAATCAGAAAATCAATTTGAAGTCCTGAAATTTAACTAAATGAAGAATTTTATACGGATGTATATAAGGTAAAGTGGGGTGACTTTGACCAGGGGCGACTTTGATCAGAGTATGGCATTTGATAACTATTTGAGATCAGCAGGTCATTTCCGCTGTGTAGACAACCTCACAGCAGGTCTTGTCTACACAGCAAAAATGACCTGCTGATCTCAAGTAGTTATCAAATGCCATACTCTGATCAAAGTCACCCCACTTCACCTTATATCTATCAGCAAATAATGTGTAAGCAGCGTTTTTTTCGTGCACGGACACTTGTGCCAATTGGCACAGAAGGCCAAAAAAATTTGTGCCAATGGCACAAAAATTTTTTTTACTAGAGACATACTGAAAACTGCGGAAAAGTTTTAGGCAAAAATTTTGATTATTGTTATTGTTTAACGCATTAATTTTTTGTAAAAATCGTGCCCAACCTATTTTTCAGCTAACCATGTCAGTGAGAATAGAAAAAACTGTGCAACAGAATAGTTCACGAAATCCCAAAAAGAAATGGAATGCTGAGACAATTTAAATAGCTCCAGAATTGTTCAGGAAGTTCAAATTGATTCAATTTTCGACTACGAACGAATATCTGCTATGTATATTTAACAATCATGTAAAGACTAGAGAAAATAAAGTCGAAAATCGTTTTGATTTTCGATCGAAACATTGTGCCATTATCAACGATATCAATTTTTCTATTTGAAACAATCAAACACAAAAGTAACAATTTCAGTTTTAAATCCGAATCTGACTCAATGAAGAGAGAATATTCAGAATTTCTTTTCACTCATCAGTCTTGACAGCCCTATAAAGTTTGCTGCAACGATTCTAATACACTGCTCAAAGAGAAATCGTTCGCGTTCGGGTCAATTATACGAATAGGAAATATTATATTCATTGATTGGGTTTGGGCGCGAAGCGCCGAAAATTTTTTGCATTTTCAGCCCCTAAAACGTCTAAAAATCAAGAGAATTTAATGTTTGACCAGCCAAAAAATTTGTGCCAATTGGCACAAACGCTCAAAATTTTTTCTGCCATTCCAAATTTTTTTGTGCCAAAAACCATGTTTTGGCACAAAAAAAACACCGTGTGTAAGAACTGCGAATTTCGCAGTCGAAAATTGAGTCAATTTGAACTTCCTGAACAATTTTAGAGATATTCGAATTTTTCAGCCTTCTATTCCTTTTTAAGTCGCCATGAACCTTGCAGTTTTTTCTTATTTCACTGTCATGGTTAACTGAAAATTAGGTTGGGCATAATTTTTACAAAAAAATAATGCTTTAAACGTAGCTTCAAATGGGTATATATGTTCATCAAACTTTTGGTCTGAAACTTTTCCGCAGTTTTCAGTATGTTTCTTGTAGAAAAAAAATTTTTGTGCCAATGGCACGAATTTTTTTGGCCTCTTGTGCCAATTGGCACAAATGTCCGTGCACAAAAAAACGCTGGTCGGGAGAAATTCCAATAAATACAGTAAAATCTCACTATTTGTGGAATATCCAGTGTAGTTTTATACTTGACTTTTTTCTCAGGATACGACAATACACAATAATTGAGTATACCACAACCATATATCCCTATAAAATCATTCCCGGATTCCACTTGGCACTTCCATTTTTGTATCACGATTTTTCATCGTCTTTCTTTGCTTTCGACGCAAACAACCTGGCCATTCTACAAAAAATGACGGAATCGACAAATCCAGCAAAGCGACTATTATTTTAACAATCGAAGTTTTTCTGTTATTCGTTCTGCAGCAGCAATCAGGAAATTTAATAGTGTTGTCAGCAGCAGGCAAATTGTTTTGTGAAGTGAAACAGAAGATTTCACACTGGTAATTTGGAAATGTATCATCAAACCCGTCATGGGAAGGATGATGCAAAATAAGCAATCAGATTTTCAATGAACTTACTTCAATGTGTTATTTGCAGCTGCATGTTGAATATATCCCTTCTCCATTAGCCGAAATTCCGTTAAGAAAAGTTACACCAGCCTGATTCATTATTCAAAACAGTAACAAGGATTAGCTGTCGATTTTATCCACAAAATACTATACTGCTACTGATTGAAAACATCTTAAAATGATTACTTTTAGTAAACGTTGGTTTGAGGTACTTCAACCACTAAAAACTATACTCCAAGCTTATTACTGTAATGGATGGAGAAAATTTCTCGTCCACGACCGGTAAGCACAGTAGAAAATTTTATCCCATAACGTCGTAAAAATTTTTCGAGTAACACAGTGTCAAACGCACTTCTATCTAGATCAAAAGAAGCATTATCGTCGTCTTTTTATGATTTTGACGTTTCATTGCCATGGGGGAATTGGGCGTTTTTCTACCGTATGAAGTTTTTGCGTATCAAATTGAACCTTCTTTTTTGGCTGTTGCTGCGTCCGTCATTTCAAAGTGAATGAGCTATTGGCTATTTTCTGGGCTATAGTTTCAAAAAACGCAACATACTTCCAGTGAGAAAAGATGTTTTTGATTTTGCACCATCCAACTGCCTACTGTGCTCCGGGTTCGAGTTTTTTTTAATTAAAAAGCTACACTCTGCAGTGATGGTCGTGTTTTGATTGTGTCACGATTATTAAGAAAATATGGCAATCGCAAAATAGAAATGTGTCGACAACAGAACAATATCATCGATTTACCTGGACCGGTAGTTTTTGTCGTGCTCTGTGTGGCCGTCCAGTACCGCTATGATGGTCATGTTCTTTGGAAAGTTTATCATTCTCGTCCGCCGCGGACCAAAAAATCATAAATGCGCTTGATATGACGATAATTAGCATAAAATTTGCATAAAATCTGGCCATGACTTACAAAATATTGCTATGCACACTTCCTTCGCAAGGTTCTAGGGTTGTATCCGACCAATATATATATATATATATATATATATATATATACTATAAGGAAAGGGAGTAGTTTTCTAAAGCGGGACAACCTGCTCTATAAAGGGCAGATGGGCAAATTGCAATTCCATCCAGAAGGTTGATTCAGCCTTCGAAGAAATGGAAAATGTTTTCACAGCCGTCAGAGGACAATTCAGTCAAAAGAAGATAAGTAAATTTCTTATGCTTCCAGTGGGATGCTTCAGAAAGCATATTGTGCACATAATCGACATGGTGGATTGGTCTAATCTTTTGAAGCATACATTTTCGAGCAAAAATGCAATATTTGACATAAATATATGGGCCAAACACAAAAGCATGAATTGAAAATTTTTCTCTATTTTTGAGATAATATTGTCGACGAAATTTTGAAGAAGTATGGCTGACTGATTTCTCTCGCTGCGGATGAATGTCGTCATCATGGATCAGTTGACAATGATTATGCAATAGTGAATCTTCAAGAGATATGTGATTTTTTTGTTGAAAAATACACCGTCGTTAGTCGAAGGATAACAACACGCTAAAACATTTAGGGTTTTATTTTTGATATTCTGCATCCACTTAATCAATATTCCAAAATTGTAGCTACACTGACGTATTGTAGTGTTGTTATGGGTAGCCTACCATCGTTACCGTAATGACATGTCGATAGGACTCATGTCAAAACGGCTTTTCAAATTCAGATTGCTTTCAGCTCCAGACTTTCGAAATCGAATGAATTTCGGATAATCTGGCTATGATACCCAGCGCGAAAAAGGTACAGAATTTTATGTAAGTTTTTATCCACGACCGTGCTTGCGTATCCTTTACTATGAAATGGTAAAAATTTATTGCGGGAAATATGGAATAAACATTCCTGTTTTACTACTCTAGGCCGACTGTTCTGGGTCAGACTGAATTACGTTGACCACGTGGAAAATTTTCATTTTAGCTCATTAATTTTAAAATAGCAGGACATAGGTCCAATTTTGACACATATTTTTCACGGAGTCGACAAATTTATACTGTAGGAAAAATATGAAATTCCTTATCACAAATGGAAAGTCAAAATCTAGAAACATCATCTTGCTTATCCATTTTCGATTTAGATAGAACTTTTGCTGACACCTGAAGGCCCATCTATATTTTTTCTGAGGAAAATTTGTCGCAAGTGATTGCAACAATCAACATCGAACAAATCCATTATTTTCGCTATGCGCAGAAAAGATCGTGATGAGTTCTATCCACTGAAATATATTTTGCATGAAAAATTTGCATAGTGCTTCAGATATAAGCTATTTTGTAAGCGTCCTTCGTTCCTTATGTTTCTCGCGGTTTTTTGCGTCAAAGCTGGATTAAAAACGTACAGTAGAAACTTGTCGAACATGTTGCTTATCTTTCGATCGGAAATTTCGATATCTACCATGCGACGTATTACATACGGTAATTACTTTATTACTTCAAGAGAAAATCGTTCGTGTCTGTTTTTGAGAAAAAGAATAGAAGGGCCTTAAGTGCATTTGGGCAGGAACCAGTTTCAGCAAAGAGACTTAAGCTCCAGCTGAGCTGCAGCTTAAGCTGTAGCTTAACTCTGTATATTATACCATTGTCGTTAAGCTGCAGCTCAGCTGTAGCTGAACTCACTCACACAAAACATATCGGGAAAGTTAAGCCGCAGCTGAGCTGCACATTAACGACAATGTTATATGATACAGAGTTAACCTACAGCTCAACTGCAGCTTAACTTTCTCGACATATTTTGTCTGCATGAGTTAAGCTGCAGCTGAGCTACAGCTTAACGGTGATGTTATAACATATAGAATTAAGTTATATAGCTTAGGCTACAGCTCAGCCGGAGCTTAAGTCTCTTCAATAAAACGGGCCCCCGGTAATTTTAGAAAACTTTTAGTCGGTCTGTTATTTTTCGCTGACGGACGAGAAGGTTTTTCTGATTGATTACAGTAATAAGCTTATTATTTTTTCCGCATTGGACCTTGCATCTGAAATTTCAGGATGAATAGACTATAGTTTGATCATTGTGAAAGTTCTTTCAAACATTATTGTGTTCAAAAATTCCTTTCAACTGGATGACAATTTGAGCACTTTTTTGTCATTTGTTCTTGCTGACCTAAGCTACAGGGTTAGGTCTACACCCTAGCACCAGATTTTTTTTGTAAGATTGCTGATAGCTAATACGAAAGATTTTGAAATAATTTCTTGTTGAGATGTCAATCGCAGAAACTCAAATCGTGCTTTTTTGTTGCTCCATTTCGGTTAAATTTATGCGAAAATCTTCAGGCTGCATACAACTGCTCGCAAAAGGTATTGTTGAGAAATAATAACTCGTGATAAGATATTCGGGAGAAAAATATAGATTTATACATTTCATTTGATGGGTCAACTTTGTGCGCTGATTTATTTCCTGATGATAATTTCTGAAAATATTTTCATCTTCTCTTCCATGTGTAGTTTTTTCAGTTTTCTTGCGTGAGGAAGAGAAGCAGAAACTTTTACCAGGAAAAGTTTGCAAACGTGCTTGCCATTTGCGAAAAGGGAATTTCTAATTAATACTGTACGTATATTTCACGCGGTCATTTAAAAGAAAATTACGTTGTTTTGCGGTGCAGGTTATCAGCAGCTCTTCACTCCACCCGTTGTTTGTGTGTGCAGCCCAGTTGTTGATCATAAAGCAAACAACAAAGACCAGCGGTACGGTATATGTTGAGTATGCAGGTATAATGAAAAACTTGCCTGCTTTGTACTCTCCACGTAGGTATACGATATGATCTTCAGTCTTTTGGAAGAAACTGGCCAGCTCGTTATATACTTGGGTGTTTTATAAATGGTGGTAGATTTTATCTAACTTTTCTGATATTATTCCATGCATAAGTGTCGTATCTGCCCACAGTCTCTGTAACTGCAGTAAACAGAAGACGGCAACGATGCTATTTTTTCGTTAGCTTCAAATTTCAACAGCTGAGGAAATATCATAGGTGGCGCGATAGCTCCAACCTATAATATACTTGGCCCCCAAATTTCATGTCTCCCCCTCTAGAGCAAAAACGGTAAGAGCTAGAACCTTCGGGTTTTTTTGCATAATATCGGGCATATGGGCAAACTATGGGGTGCCTTTGGTTCGCCTCTATCTGCAAGTGGTGCTCGGTGGGGCCCCAAAAACATGCAAAAAACGCACTTTTTAAGGCCCCCCAGTTCCACCATGCCCAGCAATGGGTGTGCCATATCCAACCTCCATACTTCGGTCTAAGCATCTTGAGGGTGTAATCTTGAATGCGATTTTTTTTTGAAATATGGCCTCAATTCAATCATATAGTGGTCCAAAATCCCGGGAACCTCGAAATTTGACTATTTTGTTATATAAACTTACGGCTTCAAAAAAAAATTTTTTTGCAGCATAATGCACTACTAATTTTTTTGCAGTTTCAATTGAACCTGTATTTTTGGGTTGCGACGGTTTTCGACCATTTTTGGGTTGCGACGGTTTTCGACCACTGGGAATTTAATGGACGCGGTCCCTTTACACGAAAAACTATCCCGGGTGTAAACAAGCGTACTTCTGTGATTTTTCAGTGGAGGGAGTTTTCGACCGCGAGGAATTCAATAGACGTCCTCACTTTACACAAAAAAAATTATCCCGGGTGTAAACAAGCGTGTTGCCGTAATTTTCTTGTGGAGGGGATTTTCGACCACGAGGAATTCAATGAATGTGATCACTTTACACAAAAAATTATCCCGTGTGTAAATAAGCGTATTTTCGTGATTTTTTGCTGAAAGGGGTTTTCGACCACGGGGATTTATATGAATGCGATCACTTTACACAAAAACTTACCCCGGGTGTAAACAAACGTATTTTCGTGATTTTCCGGTGAACGGGGTTTTTGATCGCAGGGAACTTAATGAATGCGATCATCCTACACAAAAACACTATCGCGGGTGTAAACGAGCGTATTTTCGTGATTTTTATGGAAGGGGTTTTCGACTGCCGACAATTCAACGGATGCATCATTTTACACAAAGCAAACTATCTGGGGTGTAAACAAGCATATTTTTGCGTTTTTATATGGCAGGGGTTGTCGACTGCGGGGAATTCAATGGATGAGTCACTTTACACAAAAAAATTATTCCGGATTTAACCAAGCCTATTTTCGTGATTTTTTTGTGGAAGGGGCTTTCGACCATTGGGAATTTAATGAATGCGATCACTTTAAGCAAAAAAATTTTTCTTCGGAAGGGGTTTTCGATCACTGGCAATTCAATGAAGGTGATCACTTAACACACTAATTCATATTGAGTGTAAACGATTTTCCACGATTTTTGAGGGAAGATGTTTCCGACCATGGAGAATTCAATGGACGGAGTCAGTTTACACGAAAAAAAGTCATTTGTGTAAACAAAGGCATTTCTGCGATTTTTTGGGTTGAAGGATTCTAGACCATGGGGAATTCAATACATATGGTCACCTTTCAATTTGTTTACAACGTTTTTTAAGTACTATGCGGTTTACACATCTTTTACTTTTGCCAGAAGTGAGAATTTGTAGCTTGAAGATGGTTTTTTATTGTTTTTTTTGACGTGAAGATGACCAAATTTAAAACTTCAATGTGCTTCTATGAAAGTTTTCGTGCATGGTTGAGGCCCACTAAAAAGAGATGAACTAGTTTATTAGAAAATACCCCGATGGGGCAGGAAAAAGGAGAATATACTTGCTTTGACAGTTGCCATGCTAGAAAAATATTATATACTTTTTCACAGACATAGAAAATTTTTTTCAGAAAGAATGAAAATCCAATATAAAGAATGTGAATTTTTTCTAACTTTGACCCAAATTCTCAAAACTCTAGTCCACTTCTTTTTCTAGCATGGCAACTATCGAAGCAAGTATATTCTCCTTTTTTCTGCTCCATCGGGACATTTTCTAATAAACTAGTTAAGGCTTTATTGCATTATATTCTGATTTGTCATCAATATTTTTTGACGCATAAGCTGCACTAATGACAGGTTTATGTGATGCGGATTTCAATTGTACTGTATATTCATCCATAGAGGAAGCATCAAATCAGGTCAGTGTTTTTTTTTTGTGCCAAGACATGGTTTTTGGCACAAAAAAATTTGGAATGGCACAAAAAATTTTGAGCGTTTGTGCCAATTGGCACAAATTTTTTGGCCGGTCAAACATTAAATTTCCTTGATTTTTAGACGTTTTAGGGGCTGAATATGCGACAAATTTTCGGCGCTCCGCGCCGAATCAATGAATATAATATTTTTCATTCGTATATTTGACCCGAAAGCGAACGATTTCTCTTTGAACAATCTATTAGTATCGTTGCAGCAAACTTTATAGGCTGTCAAGACTGATGAGTGAAAAAAAATTCTGAATATTCTCTCTTCATTCAGTCAGATTTGGATTTAAAACTGAAATTGTTACTTTTTGTGTTTGATTGTTTCAAATAGAAAAATTGATATCGTTGATAATGGCACAATGTTTCGATCGAAAATCCACACGATTTTCGACTTTATTTTCTGTAGTCTTTACACGGTTGTTAAATATACATAACATAGATATTCGTTCGTAGTCGAAAATTGAATCAATTTGAACTTTCTGAACAATTCTAGAGCTATTTAAATTGTCTCAGCATTCCATTTCTTTTTGGGATTTCGTGACCTATTTTGTTGCACAGTTTTTTCTCTTCTCACTGACATGGTTAGCTGAAAAATAGGTTGGGCAGTGGGCACGATTTTTACAAAAAATTAATGCGTTAAACAATAACTTTTTATCAAACTTTTGGCCTAAAACTTTTTCGCAGTTTTCAGTAATGTCTCTAGTAAAATAAAATTTTTGTGTCATTGGCACAAATTTTTCTGGCCTTTTGTGCCAATTGGCACAAATGTCCGTGCACAAAAAAAAAACGCTGAATCAGGTGTACCTTATTTTTTTCTGGCGTTTGTTTGTTTAGTTGTTACTCCTAAATTGTCAGTCATGATCACCGTATTCCTTTTTGCATCGGCATCATCATACCTGTACTTGGGAGGGGGATTGGGGGGAACCCCCCAACTTGGCCAACCCTGTGCCCAAAATCATTTACCCCCCAACCCCCCCAGTTTGGAAAAAATTGAAAAAATTTGCAAAAAAGTGTATGTTTTTTGGCCTTTTTGGGAAAAATTTCGACTTTTTTCTACCCCCCCCCCCCCCAACTGGTCGGAGGTCTTACAGGTTTTTTTTGAAATTTTGGGGGGAGGGGGTAGGAAAAAGTCGAAATTTTTCCTAAAAAAGGCCAAAAAACATACACTTTTTGGCAAATTTTTTTAATTTTTTCCCAACTGGGGGGGGGGGGTGGAAATGATTTTGGGTACTGGGTTGGCCAAGTTGGGGGGGGGGGGGGTCCCCCCCAACCCCCCCCCCCCAAGTACAGGTATGCAGGTATGGGCATCATTGCAGTTGCAACTCATACCTGTAATTGGGGGGAGGGGGTTGGGGGGGGGGGACCCCGCCCCAACTTGGCCAACCATATACCCAACCCCCAACCCCCCCCCCCCCAGTTTGGAAAAAATTAAAAAGATTTGGAAAAAAGTGTATGCTTTTTGGCCTTTTTGGAAAAATTTCGACTTTTTTCGACTCCCTCCCCCAAAATTTCGGATTTACCATTTACCCCCCCCTAACTTCTTACGGAGATGTTGCATTTTGATGCAAAAATTTAGCAGCACAGAAAATTGTGTTCATATTTTTATTTAATATTTAATTTATCAATTTTGCTTAGAAAGGAGAAAATTTTTCTGTTGCACTTGACATGGAAAGAACAGCAGGCCCGCATTTAGAGGGCGGGGGAATGCGGGGAATTCCCTACCAATTTTTTTACATTTCTTCAGTTTTTTCCCCAAATCCACGCCGCTAACACTCATATCGTAAATTTTAGATTGAACTCAAATTACAAATTTTAGAATAAAATTTTCAGCGATATAATTGTACTTATACATTACAATTCCCAAATTAAATTATTATATTACAAATTAAATTTTTATATTACATACAAAATAAGTCGTCCTTACTGCAAAAATGATTTTCCTTTTATTCAGTAAATCCTAAAAAAATTTTGAAAAAATTTCCCCCTTTTTTGAAAATCCTTAATACGTGTATGAGGAACAGTCTTAAAAATAAGTTTTCTCATGCTTCATCAGATTCGTGTTTGTTTTATTAATTTTAAATTTGAATTTCTGCAGTTTTGGAAAAAATTATGGAAAGTTTGGCGGCGGGAGACTCTTTAGGCGCCTAAGGGTGAAAAACGTGGCTACTTGTATTTTGGCGGCCCCTGAATTTTCTTCATTTTTTAATCTGTATGGTATACACAGCGCGTAAGTATGCGCAGTAGACAACCGCATAAGGAGCACATATCTGTAAGGGGTCCGATTAGTTAGGTACACTATAAAAGTCACTCTTAAGGGGAGCAAGTAGCCAGACTTCCAGTTTTGGTGGAGGCGGTCAACATGCTCTAAAAAAGCGTTTTTGTCGACCTTAAAATGGACAAAATACGTCCGTAATCAATGAATTTTTGTTTCAAAAGTGATACTGAGCACGCTTTTTTGACCGATTTTTGTTTCAAATAAACGTTTTCCGACCAAAAATAGGTATTTTTCTACAACTTTTACAACTGGAAGTTGGGGTTACGATTGAAAATTTTGGGGTTTTTTCCCCAATCCCCCTATCTACTGGTATAAACGAGCATACCTGTGAGGCCTCCAGCCGCTTGGAAGGAGTTAAATCCCGAAATCCTCGAGTGGAGGATACACAGATTTTCTAATATCCTAGGAGGGCTTTAAAAAGCCTAAAAAACCGAAAGTTTCGAAAATTTCCCCAAAAAAGGCAACAAGGCTGTTTTTTCACAATTTTTCTGGGTTTTAGGATTTCTCAAATGTGGGTACTGGGTACGACCGAGTTGGTGAGCTCCTCCCAACTCCCCCCAATTACAGGTGTAATAACGAAGGGTAGTAGGGTAAAACTATGAACTTTGCCCCCTATCAGAAAGTTAAACTTCGTAAGAAACGCATGTGAAGTATAGAAGTCGCATATTTTTCAGACGCGCGTACTTTTTTAGTTTTTGGATGCTATCCGCTTTCTTGTTTATTGTATTATTTGTTTCCTGAGAGGCTTATTTTTAAACTAGATACCACTGAAAAAAGAGAAGTCGTAAGGGATATTGTCATGTTATTTAAAATATTTATGGTGACAATGATTTGGAATTAGAATCCTGTTTCAGCATGCACAGTAAAATATAAAATTCTAATTACGGCATTCATAGTTTTTGAGTCGTTATCGTCACTTATTTATAAATCCCTCACGTTTTGTTTTTTCACATCTTCTACTTATGTTAATTTTTTTCTTTTTGTAATATTTCTGCAATAGCGTGTTCTATATTCTATTATCGATAATCTAGTATTAAGCTTGATTTAGTCAATTTTTCAGAACGTTCCGACGCCCGTCAAGTTTTCTGAATATTCCTTTTCTTATTTCAAGTTTGAACATTGTCGAAATGACCGTTCAAAGTCACGTACTCGGTTATCCCCGCATCGGGGTCGATCGCCAAATGAAAACAGCCGTCGAGGCGTATTGGAAAGGCGATTTGTCGTTGGAAAAGTTGCAGGAAACTGGAAAAAAGATACAGGAATCGAATTGGAAAACGCAATTGGATGCCGGCTTAAATTTTCTTACTGTCGGCGATTTTTGTTGGTATGCTTTATCAAGCCTTAAAGCTTTCAAAAAAGAATCCTTAGTTGGTAAAATCGTACTAGTCTTTTCTGCTAAAACGCTAATTTATGACGAAAATATTATAGGAATTTGATATATTTTTTTTATTTGTTCCTAGGTATGACCATATATTGGATCATAGCATCATGTTTGGAGTCATACCCGAACGTTTCCGTTCCGATTACGGCAAAACGCATATCCTAAACACCATGTTTTGTATGGCTCGCGGCAAAGCGCCTCAAACTAAAGAGGCGCACGCTTGCTCGATGATGAAATGGTTCAACACCAATTACCATTATATCGTACCGGAATTGGTGGAAAATCAAGACTTCCATTTGAACACCGAAAACCTTATCGTCACGATTCAAAACGCCCGATCGCACATTGCCCAAAACCAAAATGTGACCATTAAACCGGTTCTTGTCGGTCCTTTGACCTATTTGTACATGTCGAAAGCTAAAATGACCGATTTCGATAAATATTCGCTCCTGCCTAAATTGTCCAAAATTTACGGTCAACTTTTGGAAAAATTGGACGCTCAAACCGACGTCGAATGGATACAAATCGACGAACCGATTTTGGGTTTGGAGCTCGAGGATAAAATTCTGCAAATGTACAAGGAAACGTACCAACATATGAAAAACGCTTGCAAAAGCAAGAAAATTCTACTCGCTACCTATTTCACGGGCGTTGACGGTAAAAGTTTGGACGTGGTTTCCCAATTGCCCGTCGACGGTTTTCATTTGGATTTGTGCGCCGACGCCGATCAATGGGAGAAAATTTTGACCAAAGTTCCCAGCCGTACAGTTCTATCTTTGGGAATAATCAGCGGACGAAATATTTGGAAATCGGATTACGCTAAATGCTTATCTTTGGTTCAAAAAGTTCAATCAAGGTGCAAAAACCCCGTATTTTTGTCCACAAGTTGCTCATTGTTACATTGCCCGGTCGATTTACAAGCCGAAACGTCGATGGATGCGGAAATTAAAAATTGGCTATCATTTTCGAAACAAAAAGTTCACGAATTGGCCGTTTTGGCTAAAGCTCTAAATTCGGGGGTAGCTTCTGTGGAGAAAGATTTTCTAGAAAACAAAATGTCTATAGAGTCGAGGGCAAAATCGAAAAGAATACATAACGACAACGTTAAAGAACGGTGCAAAAATGTGGCGCAAGTTTCGGCTCAGCGACAAAGTCCATATCAAAAAAGGACTTCCGAACAGCGGAAAGCTCTAAATTTGCCGCTTTTCCCGACAACGACGATCGGCTCATTTCCACAAACAAAAGAAATTCGAGCGGTGAGGCACGATTTAAAGAGCGGTAAAATTACCGAAGCTGAATATATTACGAAAATAAGGTAAACTTAAGAAAAATTTTATTATTCGCAGACCCATTTTCTTACGTCTTTTTCAACAAAACAGCTGCAGATTTTGAACTAACGTACGAATTAAGGAGTAAGGAATAGCGACATTGATCTGATTTTTTCTTATTATTTCGAATGGATTGATAGTCCCAAACAATATGTCAACTGAATCAAACGAAAACTAAATAGTTTTACACTTTTATTCATATCTGACTCATTTCCAAAAATTTGCATTCTAAATGCAACTTGGAGTATCCAAAATTTATTTGCAAAATCTGAATTTTTTTTTCTTTAGGCAACAGATCGCCGACGTCGTAAAGAAGGAAGAAGAATTAGGATTGGACGTTTTAGTCCACGGAGAAGCTGAACGTAATGATATGGTTAGTGCGCCATTTTAATTGTGGAATTGTAATCAGATCGAGATCATGTCTCAGTCGATTTATGGTTCTTTTCTGAAGTCATGCTATCGTTTGTATTAAAATCAGAAGGATTTTTCGATTTTCAGAAATCTCAAAGGTTGAAAAAAATTCAAAATAACTAAAAAACTTATGTACAATCGCGAATAAATTGAAATGTAAATGAAAATGGGGAAATTATGGACAATATTTGGGAATGATGATGAACAAATTCAGCTTGTGAATTCATTCAAAAGTATAAATATGACGATTAGAATTAAATGTTGAATAGTTTTCTCAAATTCGGATTAAACTTACGTTTCATTTTTATGTGAGAAAAATTTTATAATTTTTATTAAAGGTTGAATATTTTGGCGAACTTTTGGACGGTTACACGTTCAGTAAAAACGGATGGGTGCAAAGTTACGGATCGCGTTGCGTCAAACCGCCGATCATTTTCGGAGACGTTAGCCGCCCGAAACCCATGACCGTCGAATGGATAAAGTACGCTCAAAGCTTAACCAAAAAACCCATGAAAGGTATTTACCTATATCATTTAGTGGAGTTTCATATAAATTGAAGAATAATTCTTTTTTCAACTTCTTAATTTTCCAATTTTTAGGAATGTTGACCGGTCCAGTTACGATGTTATCGTGGTCGTTCGTTCGCGACGATCAACCGACGTCGTTGACGTCTTTACAATTGGCGTTCGCTTTGAGGGACGAAATTGTGGACTTGGAATCAAACGGAATTAAAGTTATTCAACTGGACGAACCCGCTTTTCGGTGAGCTACTATTTTTGTGACTTGGAAAATGTTGTATCGTTTCTAATTAAAAAATTGGTTCAAATGGTCATTCGATCATTATTCGACGTCGAACAATAGCAAAAATTCGGCTAGTATTTGTAGAATTCTAAACATTGAAAGAAACAGAGATTTCTGGTGGAAATTAGCATGCTGAAATCTACAAAACCATAATTTAATACAGGATACGTTTTCTGACATTTCGCCGAGTAAATTTAACGTAAAAACATTACAGCTAAATTTTAAAGTGTCCAAATTGGAAAAAAATTTAGTCATGAGCTAAATTTTTAGATTCTGAATGACGAAAAAACGCGTTAGAATAAAATATGTACAAATAAGGTATCCGAAACGAAAATGAAACGCGCATAGTGCAGATAATTAATTCATGAATATTTGTTATTTTGAACACAAAAAGATTTCAGTTTCATGTAACGTTAAGATTGGTCATTTTCACTGCATTTCTTTTCAGTCAAACTATATGTAGTTTTGAATATCTGTCCCTAGCAGAAGCCTTGATGGTCAGAACTTCACATTTACGATTGGCTTGGTCTTTGGTTGATAGTTTATTTTTTCTATTGAATAAACTTATTCAAAATTAAAAAAAAATTATCGAAAGAAGCCTCATTATTGTAATTATTTACTTTTTCTACTTTTTGAAAAGAGTTGAATACTGTAGCAGAAAACGTAGCCGTATTCCAAAATCGTTTTCTATCCAGAAGTTTATTCATTCAAAGATTTCGTGAAATTTCATCCCCCTTGAAGAATTTTTGTAAACTGATGAGAAGATGAAGCACAGATCTGAACTTTAACATAATTTTTCCCAACGTTTCTTTCCTATAAAAATGAAAACTGATGATCAGAAAATTGTCAAACAGTACATACGTCATCTTGAGATATTTATCATTAGGATCAGAGGTCCCCCAAAATCAGATTTTTCAGGTAGGGTAAAGTTGATAATTTTCGGGGGTAGTGTAGGCTAAATGTCCACTAAACACGTCAATTTGTCCTAAAATTAGCCAACCAGTGCTTAATTTTTAAGACTTTAGATGGGGGTAATACCCCCTCATACCTCTCTCCATGAGGCAGATTGATTAGAATTATATACATTTTGTTCATATCATCAGGAAAGTGCTGCCCTATGCTTTCCAGAATTGTTGATCCTTATTGACTCCATTGTCTAATTTTGTAAAAACTTGAAATTAGCTCAAATAATTATAATTTGAACATTTTGTGGATTGAAACGGATGAAAAATATTGAATCAAATGTTAATAACTTGTTTATATTTTGAATATGGATGTGAATCCAGAATTTGTGATATAATTGATCAATAACTTGGAAACAATCGACGCTATTAACTTCTGTGTGGTTCTCCTATTCCCAAAACTCAATATTCTATGTAGAAATGATTTTTTAGAGAACTTTCGACTTCAAAATTTTATTGTAAACAGGTTAGATTGCAATCTTTTCCATTATTAAACCGCACTTATACTCCAGGACACGTCCACGGCAGACTATCCCATAGGGAGGGTATGAGGGGAGTGTTACCCCCACCTGAAGCCTTAAAAATTGATCACTGGTAGCCTAATTCTGAGACAAAATCACGTGTTTAGTGGACATTTAGCTACACTACGCGGACAAATTTTCAACTTCACCCCTACCCTAAAAATCTGACCTTGGGGGCCATGGTCCACGGCGACCGTGACCAATCAGATTACCTCATGAAAAATTGAAGTTGAATGTGAATTTTTTGGTCACAGCTGCCATGGCCGTGGGCGTGCCTTTTAGGGCAGTTATAAAAAATTATTTTAACGTATAACACTACAAAATTCATGCCGTCTACATTATATAATTCCTCATTTTTCAGCGAGGCTTTACCCTTACGCAAAAAAGATTGGCCAGAATATTTGAAATGGTCCGTCCATTCGTTCAAAATCGCTACGTGCGGCGTCCAAGATAAAACTCAAATTCATACGCACATGTGCTATTCGGAATTCAACGACGTCATAGAGTCGATCGCCGCATTAGACGCCGACGTTATCACTATCGAAAGTTCCCGATCCGATATGGCTTTGTTGAAAGCGTTCGAACACTTTTCTTATCCGAACGAAATTGGGCCAGGCGTTTATGATATCCATTCGCCGATAGTAAGCAATGCAATTGAGTTTCAAAAGGACGAACTTGTATAGATTCGTTGAATATTTCGACACCCAATAATTTCCATTTTTATACGATTTACTATTATTTTTTGCATTTAGCAGATTTCTCGATAGAAAAGCCACAGTTTTCAGAATTTCACGACTTTTATTTGAACTTTGAAGACTAAATTTTAGATTAATTCGAATTTCTCGGATCTTCTTTATGAAAATTATCAGTTTTATAATCGAAAATTCCGCTTCTAAGGTTCCTACCACCGACGAAATGGTTAAATTGATCGAAATGGCTTTGAAGTATATACCGGCCGAACGTTGTTGGGTAAATCCGGATTGCGGTTTGAAAACTCGCTTGTGGGCCGAAGTAACGCCGTCGCTCAGTAATATGGTGTCGGCGGCGAAAATTCTGCGGGAAAAACACGCGAAATGAGAGTAAATTTAAATGTTTTTGGTTTTGGGATTATTTTTCGTAAAAATATTTTTTTCGAGCTTTCCAATTTATAAAATTTACACAGAGAAAAGGGTATGTTCGAGCTTTTTTAAATTGATGAAAAAAATCCATACTAATTTTCTTGAGTAACGCTGGTTGTGGGAAAATGATATTTTTCGTGATTACGGATGCATTTGTTATTCGTTATAGGGGAATTATGATTTTTTGTATTGCATTTATGGGAAAATGACCTTATTTTATATTTATTTTGATCACTTTGTTATTGGGCAAAATTTGTTATTTTATTATAAATTTTTGAAGAAAGTTAAATGTTTTTATATAATGGCGCCATGTCAACATCACGAATCTTGCAGGGACTTCCTCGCTGTTACGCAGAACGCTTACGCCCCATTCAGAAGTGAAAAATCCTTGGATTTTTATCGCCGATTCCTAAGATTTAATCGGCGACTGCACTTCTGAATAGGGCCTTAATCAAATTTATGATACTTCACTTCTCGATCCATCATCATATAGTTCTGGAAACATCTTTAAAAAATCAGGACGCAAGTACTATTTCAAAGTTTGTAATTTTCTGCCAAACCACGTATCATTTTAGGGCCGAAAATTTGCGATATATAGCGAATCAGCTGCAAAAAACGCAGCGTTCTTTGAATTTCTACGCATTCCATGAAAATCATAAGTTTTCACAGACCATTTTCACGTATTTTTTCTTTTAACCCCATGTTAAAAAGATATTTTAATTAAACGTCCTGCAACAATAAAATTCAAAGGTACATAATGTAAAAAGCTTCTCAGCGTACATCGTAACATAACTGAATCCACAAACTTCACACGTAGATCATAAAAAGCTCATACACTCCAATTCTATATACTATTAAATGACAGCCGAATTTCATCATCGAAAGTTCGCTTTTGAACAAAAGTCGAGGCTACAAAGACCTTCCTAAATTGTCTCGGTCCAAAATAACATACGCCGCACTACAGCTTTCATAACGTCGTCTATTGTGGGCAAAAAAGTTCGATCACGTTTCGCCGCCATCAATTTTCATCGTTCTGAGCGCTTTAACGGGCAATCCGTATAAAACCGGCGCACCACCCGTCAAGTAAGCCAGTTTGCAACCGTCCCGAGCTTTGGCCACCGCTTCCGATAAATTTTCAACGTCGGGGAAGTGCGGGGTTGTTGTCGTTGTCGTAGACAATAAAAGTTTTGAATGACGTTGTTTAAATTTTTCGTTTAAACGCCCTTCTTCTATACGCAACCACATCCGCAATAAACAGTCCAAAAAAGAATCGATATCGCGATCGGTGACGTTCCACATATTTCCGACGATTGCGGGGCTAGAAAAAAGTTTTGACGATGGAATGATTGACGTCAGCAAGCAAGGAAAATGAAAATGTAGGATTCTTGCTGTAAGTTATTAAAATTCAACGTTAAATAAAAGAAACAAAATTCAGTAAATCCGAATGCCACAAATTGATAATTTTCGGAGTCGGATTCAAATTAGGAGACCTAGTAAGAATATTGACTCACCATCGCAAAACTTGATAAAGGGATAAGGGTTGAGCCAATGGTTCGTACGTTCGTCCGGGTGAAGAAAATTTCACGCTCGAGCAACCCATAAGCAAAGTGGCGGCGTTATATACGGGTATGAATAATTTTTCGTTGCCCAAACCCATATATGAACCATCGCCGTGGCCACAATAACTGTAGAAAAAAAAATTTGAGCTAAAACGAAAACTGACAAGTTCCAACATAGTTTTGACTGAGGAAAATCCTGAAGAAACACAAAATTTTCGCAAGGAAACCAATTAAAACTTACACAATAAGATCTTTCTGTAGAAAAGCTTTCTTCACCGAAGAAGATTGCGGTTCTGTACCAGAAACTCCATCCCAACCAATCCTTAAAAGTTCAGAAAAAAATTTACATAAAAGTCAACACGTGCAAACTTCGCGATTTAACCTGCTAAAAACGCCTTCGAAACAACTTTTCGTATTGGGCAAATTTTGTTTCGGATCTAAAATGTAAAAGGTATTATTCGGATCGATCGAACGACGCGACGACCAATGATTTATGGAATCGATCAACGAATGAATTGAGATCATACGCGAAACAATTTGGTTTCTTAAAATAGGCATCGATTCCCAAGGCAGAGAATGCAACTCCTAAAATTTTAGATTTTATAGCGCGTAATTTTTTAATTCGAAATATATGAACCCAAAACAGTAACAAACCTTGTCAAGAATTAGAATAATTGGCCCACGGATCGAACAATCGTCCATAGGGTGATCGGTTTCTAAAATTTTTTTGTCGCTTTTGAAGCCTAATGATATGGCCAGTTTCTTGAGATTTGAGCTTGATAGTAATTTGGCACCATTTTCAAAAATCTAAAACGAGAAAAATGTAACAACTGCCAAGTATCGCGTTATAATTTTGTAGAAATGTTAAAAATCACATATTTTCACACTTCAGAGGAGAAAAAAGTAGCAAAAAGCTTAACGAAACATAATCAAGATAACCACACACGACGTGCACTTTTTCTTGGAAACATTCACTAACTTCAAAGAGTTTTATGATTTCCAGCAAAATTTTAATGTCGATTGCACAAGAATTAAAATGAAAATAATCACAAAAATACTTGACTTGACAAAGCCGGCAAGGCATTAAAATTTAAGATCTGAGAAAAACTCATTTTCTTAAATGCTTTTTGATCCTGATTTTACTGTCAAAAGTAAGAAACTTCGCATTTTAAACAGTTTTCGATAAAAATAATTTTTAATAATGCATTGAAGAATAGGGGAAATCCTCCATAAAATGTTTTGTTTTCAGTGCACTCTTTGACATTATAAACACGAATTTTAAAATAATTACATATAAATTTTATACAATATTTTTGGGACTAATAGTAATTGAAAAAATTCTCACATTTTCTTTGAATGTGGAAACAGTTTTTAACTTTTCTACCTCCATTATTATATTTACAGGTAGAAGATTTAAATGCACAATTACAGAAAATCTTGAACAATCTATTTTAGACCAATTTCTTATGAGTTTCAGGATCAAAATTATATATGTAAATGTACCTCAAGTGAACTTCTTTTACATTCCTCAACTTTTAACGCTCGAAAACGTCCAACAGTGTCGTTAACTTTATAGCCTAGTAAAGCCGGCCTATAAATGCCGAATAATTCTTCTTCCATTTTGTTCACAAGTTCCTGTAGAAGCTGGAATATTAATCTGTTCAAGTTTTCAGTCATAGTGAGAACAACCTTAACGCCTTCATCCAATGAAGTTTTCAAAGCCCAAAAACTTTTCGAGTCCATGTCCTTGGATGATCTTTGCTGATGCAGTTTGGTGAATTCTTCTCGAAACTGCGTCTAAATAAAAACTATCCATTGTTGCGTTAAACGCAGCTTTGTTTACAAGTATTCAGAAACATTGCTTCTACTTTGTCTTTAACGCATCCCAAGTTCAATAGTACAGGAGTGCCACGACTAGAAAGACGAATGAGAATAAGTTCTTGGCTGTGGGTGGTCAAATGGAGGCATATCACAGTCCATTCTGCGGACAAATAGAAAAATACTGTAAGAGAACTGTAGTCGCACACGTTTCGAATAAAAAAATCACCTTTGGGCAATTTTTGAAGTTGTCGTAGCAAATCTGTATTATCTTTAATTTTTCGTATTCTAGGATCGAACTCGTTTGCTTCTACATAATCGATTCTATAAAAATATGAGTTGGATGCAACAGAAAGAGTGATATAAAGCAAAAAATTAACTTTTGATCGAAACCTCCCGGAAAATGTACAAAAGTTCAAACTCACTCTTTATCTTTACGCTTAGATTTGTTAAAAAAATCTATAAACAGGGCGTATTCTCGAAGCGAGACACCGAAACATTCTACGTAATTTAAAATTTCGTCGTTTAGGTTGGGCGCCAAAAATTCGTTTATTCTTCTATACCATTCACTGAACAATAAATGGCCGAAATTTTTGAATTCGTCTCGCGCTTCGACGACTAAATCTTCGCAAGCCGAAGGTTTTAATCTCACAATTTTCGAGACATTGTTTCTGAGCCTAGCAGTTGTAGTTCTGGAATTCTTCACAATTTTGTCGTCTCTGGCTTTTAAATTGGCAAATTTATGATTTAAATCGTCCATGAAATCGTCACTATTCGATGATAAACGTAATTTTAGTTCTAATTTCATAAGCCGTAACATTAAAGATTCAAAATTAATCAATTTAAAATGACTATGGAACAATGATTCGAAGGGCTCTTCGAAAAGCTTAGACGATGGAGAAAATTTTCCATTTTTTAAACAAAAATCGACTAATTTTCGAAATTTGTCGTAAAAATACTGGCGTTGTTCGTTAGTTCGTAACAATACTTGTTTGTTTTCTTTAATATTTTCTGACGAAACGAGAGAAATTTTAAAATTTGCAATTCTTCGTTCTAATGCGAGAGAAAACGTTTCCAACGGAGTAAAGTCAAAATCGCCGATTTTATCGCTTAAGATTAATCTCAAATGATCAAGGACGATATTTGTGCCCGAATCAAGTAAAAGTTGATGATCGTTCGACGATTGTTGTTCACATATAGTTGGAACGTGATTTTTCACTGAGATACTGATCGGCAGATCACTATGCCTGATCGTTTCCGTTCGTTCCGAATCATTTTTACCGTTTTTTATCGGAGGAATTTTCGAATTTCCGGCAATGTCGATAGTATTTTCAACGACTAGAAATTCTTGAACATCACCCAATAATGTCGGTAAAATAATATTAGCATACTGATTATGCGAATAAAGCGGCTGATCCATTTTTGAGCTCAATCGTAAATATCCTTTTAAAAAACGTATGGACCTGAATATCAAATATTACGTTAAAATCAAAAATTAATAAAAATCGCACCAGTTTTCCAAAACTTCTGCTCACCAATATGGGTAACAAGACAAATTCGCGTATCTGAAACCTTCGGCATACATTAATTCGGCATAGTTTATCAGTCCCAATTGTTCGCCAATATCGCAAAATTCTAGACAGCGCTTGAAAAACCAGTAGCAATCATAAATTTCTGAAAAATTAAATCGCGTGTCAGGTACCAGACGTCCACAAGGTCGGAAATCTGGGTAGGGGTAAAATTTTATATGGTCAGTTTAGTAAATACATTAGCGCCGTGACCTTTTTTTGCTTGCTAAATCACATCTCGGGGAGGGGGTGTATATTTCGGTGGTTCTCTGAATACAATGCGTGTACAGCGATGTATGTACAAATCCCTTATTTTCAAGTAACTAGAGTTATTTCACATATTCACTTTAGAATAGGCAATAAAATTATGTTATTTTTACATCGGATCCCCAACATTTCAACAAAACACTCAATCGAAAAACCACAAGATTGTACGCGCCTAATTAGAAAATAGTTTATTGCGCGAGGCGCCAAAATTTTTTTCAATCTTTTTGATTTTGCAGCCTGGAAAACCATTTTTGACCATGTAATCTCGGCAAAACGTCTTTGGACACTGCACGAAGGTATCAGAAAATACTCGTCTCGTCCAAAGACAGTGGTGCTCTGCAGTTGTCAATTTTTCCAATCTCACAAATCAAAATTAAATCACCTATGCAGTATCATTTTAAAACCTGTGGACACCAAAAGTACCCAAGGTCAGATTTTCAGGTAGGGATGAAGTTAATTTGCGGGGATAGTGCACCTAAATGTCCAATAAACACGCCATGATCTCCGTAAAAAAACAGGCACCCAGTGATCAATTTTTAGGACTTTGGGTAGGGGTAATACCCCCTCATACACCTCCCTATGGGGCAGTCTGGTGGACACCCTAAACGCACTTTTCTCAAACTGACTATCCACTAGAGATGTATCGGGTTCGGGTCCGGGTCCAAAATTTTAGGAATATCCGGTACGGGTCCAAAATTTTAAGAATATCGGGTCCTGTACCGAGTCCAAAATTTTGAGAATGTCGGGTCCGGGTCCAGCAAAATAGTCGGGTAATTTCGGGTTTCATTTCGGGTCCAGGTCCATTATATTTTTCAACATGCTATTATGTGTGACATTATTCAGAAACGATTTCTGAGAGATTTGACCTACTGTTCCATTGACCTATGATAAGTTGGAAATTCATAATATCTGAAAATGAGATATTTTGAGTGGTTTTATATGCTGAGTATTGTGACAGCATATATTCGGCGCGAGTCAAAATTCGCATACCTACCGCACTCCAAAAGTTGGAAGTTTTACATTTTTTGGCATTTTTCAGTCTCTACGCATGTTTGGAAATATAAGTCTTCAAATATTCATCATATGCAGAAGATATGAAAAAAAATTTCTGACATCTTACTCTCTCAAGTGTCAAAAATGAAGTCGAAATAACATGAAAGAGTCATTTGAAGCTTTTTTTGGCATTCTCCTATAAGGTGCCACAGAATTTTTCCTCTATTTTTGTAGCCACTAGTGCCCATGAAATTGTATTAAAACTTAAATCAGGTTTGTGTACCCTTTTGGGAGCTGTAGAAGTCTGCACATCTTGAAAATTGATACAAAAATGCTGTTTGTTGCCACTAAATAAATAACATTAAAAACGTTCATTGGGATAACTCTTGCGTTTTCCTCTAAGGAAACGTCGGAATGGCTCGATTTCTCAAATTTAATAAAAAAATTTATTTTTTTTTTGACGTTTCATATGAAGCATGTCGTTCAGCAAATATCAAAGTTAGATAAATCGAAATTTATCTAGGTTCGATTGAAGCCACATTTTTCTTCTTATTTATTATATAGGTGATGGCGAATCCTGTTTTCTCAAAACTTTATTGGTTGGGGATTCATTAGGACTCAAAAATATATTTGAATGGCAGTGCAATGTGTGCCAATCCCAAAAACTAAAAAAACGGCACACACATCGTATTGAAATTTTAACATATGTACCAAAATGATGAAAAGATTAAAATTTTCAAACGCAGTATGTAAAACCACACAATATACTCTATTTTCGGGTATGATTCATTTTCAACTTATCATATTCATATTCGAACTTCTCACAACTGCATCTCAAAATGGATGTGAGAGAAACAACATCATATTGAAATCGTATGGTTTGGTAGAGACACAATAAACCGATTCGAGTCACTAATCTCTCGTGAAATATTAGTGAGTTAAGCATCTTTATAATTTAATTTTTAATCCTTAAATTAATATTATAAATAAAAATCAAGATTGAAAAGACGACGACTACAAGCAAAACGGCCGAAAAACTATTTATGAAATATAACCTGGGTGCTGTAGATTTTAAATCTAAGTCAGTCTCAAGATGATCTAAGCAATAAAGTATTGATTTGTTACTTTTTATATTTCATTCATTCATTTTTATATTTCATATTTCATTTTTATATTTAATATTTCATTCATTAATTGACGTGTCATTACATTCTTTAACATGGGTATTATACATCAGACCCGAATCAAAATTGTGACAATTACTTCGTGTCCGGGTCCAAAATTTTGAAAATATCGGGTCCGGATCCGGGACCGGGTTCAAAATTTTGAAAATATCAGGCGCGGGTCCGGGTCCAGCAAAATGGTCGGGTAATTTCGGGTCTCATTCCGGGTCCGGGTACCCGATACATCTCTACTATCCACTTTCAAAAAATAGCCAATAGTAATCCTTTTAAAAGTACCAACTAATCCAATTTCCTCCATTGTATATCTGTTGTAACACTTCCCAAAATTTTGTGCACCGGTGAGTCATTTTTCTCCCATTTCATTCAGTCATTCTTACCGGGGTGGTGAAGTAATTTCCAGACCAAAGACGGGGTAACACCACCCTATATCCTTCGAATGGGATGGTCTGTTTAACACTAAGAAAGAAATTTAAGCAATGATCTGAAATTAGACAACAATTTGTTTACCGTATCCCTTGACATTTTCTTGCGACAATTTTTTATCTTCTAATAAACCAACGACCATTCGTAAAGCAGTATATTGTCCGTCGTATTGCAAAATGAAAAGACTTTCGTTCTGAAAACGTTCTAAAATCGAATTGGGAATAGTTGGCAGAGATCTTCGTAATAAAAACGACGAATAATATCTATGCATCGACCACAATCGATAGTACCAAAAATAAGGGTTCTCGGATAAGGCGAGTAAATCTTGATCAACTTGATGAAAAAGTTTAGTGGCGATTTCCATATTCTAAAAGTAGAATATAAACCCAATTTTGAAATTCCGAAGCAGCTGAGATTGATTGTGAACAGTAAAGCCTCGAATGCTTGAACAAAATCTTACTTCGTCAGTGGCACAATAGGCAGCATATTTACAAACTTTCAACATCGCCAATTCTACTAGATCCACGCATTTAGGGGGTTTTTCAACTACCAACAGTGCAAAATCAAAAACTTCCAAGTCCATAGCGAGCGTGAATATTATTAACCATAAAACGAAAGTTGGGTGACGCGCATAGGTCCAGAAAACGACTTCTAATGCTCCGAGGGGCTAAAATTGAAATTTTACATAAAAAAGATCACTACTGAGTATTGACAGGCTTAATCGATTTTAGGCAATTATCAGGCGCGATTTTAGATTGACTCACGTTGGGGACCAAAAGTAATAACTGTCCTAAAAACGATGATGCGGTCAGGAAATCGGTTTTCTGATCATTTGTAACAGACGAATCGTCGAAACCTCCGATCGTGCGACGCCAAACGAGTAACGCTTCATTCAAAGTGCGATTATAGATTGCGCCAAATTCATTTAGCGAAAGAAATACTTTATCTTTACATTCTTCTCTCGACTATAAAAAGTAAAATCGAATTATTAATAATTCGGATAATTCCCGAAGTATGCGGTTTGTCGATTCTCAAATATTGATTTTTTAATGACAATTTGCGTGAATAAATGTGTCACTTTTTGTGTTATCGCCAAATTCTTATGCCAGAACATACATGCACATAGGGGGTAGGGGGTAAACCCCTTACCTGAGACCCTGGCCACCCCCCTAGCCCAAAAAAATCGTCAAACACCCCCTGAACTTTTTTCAAGACAACTTTTTTGATGATTTTTGTACATATTTTGCATGAAAAACAAGCTTGCAGAATTTTTTTTTGTTTCTTTGCTCGCCCACCCGCTACCCCCTGGATAAAAATTCCAAGGACCCTCCCCCTGGAAAATTCTTGCCGTGGACGTCTGCGCCAGAAGCCACTTAGTGATAGAAAACGTAGAAAACAAGATATAATAAACACTGCTGTTTATCCAACATTTGCGCTACGTGGAAAAAATTTGGCTGCCAGAGTGTATTTTATAATGTAAAAATCCTAAAATGTTTCGGCGCAGCGCGCCGCTTATTGATATGATTACTATTTATCTGCATTGGTCTCGGGCGTGAAGTCTAGCACTATAACTTAATTAACATTCGATGATTTTGGTACTTTTATAATCTTATATTTTATCTATAATCATTGACATTCAGCGTTTTTCGAGAGTAATTAGTGCTTCTCGTTACCTGCTGACTTTATTATTAAATTTTCCACTTCATGATTGTTATGACAATTAAGGACAAGTTAAAAAATGAAATTTTCTCAACTACCATGAAGAAACCTGCAAAATAAGCTTAATTTTCAGTTTTTTCGATGTCTATATGTTATGACAGCATTTTTGCGTGGCAAAACATGATTTTCGGTTTTTTCTCGGCAAAAAACAAAGAAAAAACTTGGGAATTTGGTGCCAAATTGCACAAGATTTTTGAACGGTCAAAGAGTACATTTCCATGATCTTTGAGCGTTACAGGAGCTAAAAATTTGAAATTATCTCAGCGCTTCGTGCCGAAATAATGAGCTGCACATGCACTCCTCTCATTTGGCCTAAGCACAAGGAACTTTACGTCGAATAGTTGTCGTCACTGATAAATAATGAACATCCTTGCTTATTTGAGGCGGTAGCTTAAATTTTATTTGGTTTTTGGAATGAGAAAATTCACATTGTTGGCTAGCACAATTTTTTGGTTTCTTTTGGCAACATGAAAGACACATTTTGGTCATACAAGTAACGGAGCTCCGAGGTCTGGGGGGGGGGGGTTGGAGCACTTTTTTCGGGCCGGGGGTCAGTATTTCCCAAAATTTTGGGGGGAGAAGTCCATGAAGGAAAAAAATCGATTTTTTCATGAAAAATGTCCGAAAAACGGTTCAAAAAGTAGTAATTTTTGTCTAAAAAATGATAAAATATGTACTTATGGCGCGAAGCGCCGAGAAAATTGACGTTTTTGACCATTTTTTGTTCAAAAATTGACATTTTTCAGTATTTTTCCGACTAAAACTATGGGGGGTCCTAGGGCTACCATATGGCTAGCCATGGGATTGGAAAATCCTGGGGGGGGGTCGCCCAATGGCTAGCCATATGGTAGACGATTTTTGGGGGGGGTGTTCCCACAGCACATCCCCCCAATTACATGTATGATTTTGGTGCATTTTAGAAGGCCTGAATCTCAAAATTCTCATAATCATTACTATTTATTACCTACCTCCAGCGAGGCTTTTAGCATGTCTACCGTCACTTACCATTTGATCTTTAGTAGTTTGCATCATCTTCAACGTATTATCTCATGTTTTAATTGGTAATCTCCAATATTTCATCTCGATATTTAATGAAGATTCGCATTTTTTCCTTGACACATTTTTTGAGAAAGATCAACGCGTCAACTCTCTAAACTTTTTGAAACGATTATTCTTTTCTTGACATAAAATGATGTCAAAAGCTTCATGAAATAATTTTTCGAAAACTTACACCTTTCCGGCTAAATTCATGAAAGTTTGCGAATGAAATTCTGGTCTTGAAATTTTTCGAATAATATAATTCTAGAAATTACGAATTTTAAACAGAAAATTCGAATTTAGTTCTTGAAATAAATGTCAAACAAATTGACTTTAAAGCGTCGCAGAATGTCAATTACCCCAAAAAATTTTCCTTTTTGAGCTCTCACCTGTCATCATAGAGGACTTAACCGTTGATTTCTCATGTAATTCATTGCCATTATGCTTTTGGATAGTTTTCTGGAAAATCTGTTCCGCAGGACTCGTAGAATCGACTTTAAAGTCGAAAATTTTTATTTTTTTCCTAAATTTTGATGAATCAACGGCTCTAAAAACACAAGGAGGTTTAGAAAAGCTCAGAAGCACTTAAACAAAGCGTTCATGAACATTTTAAGCGAAAAAACGAATTGGGACAATGCATACCTGTAAGACATAGCTATACTTGGGGGGCGGGTTGGGGGGGGGGACCCCCCCCAACTTGGCCAACCCAGTACCCAAAATCATTTACCCCCCCCCCCAGTTTGGAAAAAATTGAAAAAATTTGCAAAAAAGTGTATGTTTTTTGGGAAAAATTTCGACTTTTTTCTGCCCCCCTCCCCCAACTGGTCGGAGGCCTTACAGGTATGCTGTAAGAGGTCCGACCAGTTGGAGGGGGGTCGGAAAAAATCGAGATTTTTTTCCAAAAAAAGCACTTTTCTACCGATTTTTTCAAGTCAGGGGGGTTGGGTATATGGTTGATCAAGTTAGGCGTGTGCCGCACCAACCCCCTCCCCCAATTACAGCATGGGACAATGGGGAAAAATTTTGATTCCTTCCCCCATCTAGGGATAAGGCGGACAAGAAAAAAACAGTGGTCGGACACTTGGATCTCTTACAGGTATGGATAATTTGATACGACTACACAAACAGACAGGAATATGGATGAAAACATTCAATTACGCATTTTTTCCGTCGATCGCTCATTATCATAACATGTTCTGCAACTAGCCCTTTCAATTTCTTCAGGCCTTGATCAAAATCGATGGCATCATTTGACTCGTTCTTCGAGGGTATTTTCATCGTTAATAAATCTTAAAACGAGTACAAATCGATAAAAATTAAACATCAAGGTTGGAAATTGAAACAGATAGTGAAAGAGAAAATTGATACGTAAATGCATACCTGTAAGAGGTCCGACCAGCTGGGGGAAGTAAATCCGAAATTTGGGGGGAGGGGGTCCAAAAAAGTCGAAATTTTTCCCCAAAAAGGCCAAAAAACATACACTTTTTTGCAAATTTATCCAATTTTTTTACAAACTGGGGGGGGGGGGTTGGGTATATGGTTGGCCAAGTTTGGGGCATACCTGTACTTGGGGGGGGGGGGGGATTGGGGGGACCCCTCCAACTTGGCCAACCCTGTACCCAAAATCATTTACCCCCCCCCCCCAGTTTGGAAAAAATTAAAAAAATTTGCAAAAAAGTGTATGTTTTTTGGCCTTTTTTGGGAAAAATTTCGACTTTTTTCCTACCCACCCCCCCAACTGGTCGGAGGTCTTACAGGTATGGTTTGAGGGAGGGTTCCCCCAACCCTCCAAGTACAGGTATGCGTACATGTGTTACGTTGTCGTTCGATTCGATGGGATTTTCAAACCGGACCTGGTCCCATCAGTGTTGCCAGATGGTTTTAGTGAAAAACCGCAAAATGACCTCAAAAAAACCGGAACGAGAAATGTGAAAGCCGCCAAGAAAACCGCCGCACAAAAAGTGACAGAAAAGACTGCATTGCAGTTACTAAAGATGGCTCAACTCTCAATTTGATTTTCAAATCCGGAAGAACTGTGTATTCTTGAGAACAATATGGAAAGGAATTTTTTAGTTAAAAAGCCCAAAAATGTCCAATTTTCCAACCCTAAAAACCAATCAAGCCAAAAACCTAATGCCCGCCAATCAGTGTTTTTTTGTGCCAAAACTTTTGCGCAAAAAATTGGAATGGTACAAAAAATTTTGAGCGTTTGTGCCAATTGGCACAAAATTTTGGCTGGTCAAACATTAAATTCCCTTGATTTTTAGACGTTTTAGGGGCTGAAAATGCAAAAAAATTTCGGCGCTTTGCGCCGAGTCAATGAATATAATATTTCCTATTCGTATATTTGATCCGAACGCGAACGATTTCTCTTCGAACAGTGTATTAGTATCGTTGCAGCAAACTTTATAGTCTGTCAATGACTGATGAATGAAAATAAATTCTGAATATTCTCTGTTAATCCTGTCAGATTCGGATTTAAAACTGAAATTCCTACATTTTTTTGTGTTTGATTGATTCAAATAGAAAAATCGACATCGTTGGTAATTGTACAATGTTTCAACCGAAGATTTACACAATTTTCGACTTTATTTTCTCTAGTCTTTACATTGTTGTTAAATATCTCCTATTCATATTCGTAGTCGAAAATTGAATCAATTTGAACTTCCTGAACAATCCTAGAGTTATTTAAATTCTCTCAGCATTTCATTTCTTTTTGAGTCGTCGTGAACTATTTTCTTGGACTGTTTTTTCTTATCTCACTGACATAGCTAGCTGAAAATAGGTTGGGCACGATTTTTACAAAAAATTAATGCGTTAAACGTTAACTTTTCATCAAACTTTTGGCCTAAAACTTTCTCGCAGTTTACAGCATGTTTCTAGTAGAAAAAATTTTTTTGTGCCATTGACACAAGTTTTTTTGGCCTAGTGTGCCTATTGGCACAAATGTCCGTGCACAAAAAAAACGCTGCCGCCAACCCTGATCTTGCGTTCATGTGATAAGCAAAAAATTGAAAACCGCCAAAACCACTGCAAAAAACCAAAACCCGCCAAATAGTCAAACCGCCGCAAAAACCGCCAGAGGGATCTGAAATCCGCGAAAATGGCGGGGGAAACAGCCGCATCTGGCAACACTGGGTCCCATCATTCCAGTTTCCTGACGTACAGTACATCTGGAGCTGGATTTATAGAATTCGCTCTTTTACCCTTTTGCGATAAACTTGTTGATCACATTCCATTTCTCGACCGAAACAAGAATGGGAATTAAAATTCGCATCAAGTGGAGGAAAATACTAATAGATATCTCACATATTTCAGTGAAATGATTCAATTCTAATTTAATTCATAACTTGACTCACACAAAGAATTCCACAGTAACAATCGAATTTTGATTTGCCTACAGGTTTTACTGTAGACATACATCATTCATTTCATCCTCTGATCCGTACCAAAAATTTTTATGATTCAATCAGATGAATACAAGACATTTTTTCCATAAAAGTATCAATATGCAGAAATTTTGAAGATCAATCGCGAAATATAAGTATGCAGGTGACTGAATGAACGGTGATTTTCGTGATCTAAGGTTGAATGCAAGTACTATTTTATATTTTACAATTTGTTGTTATACAGAACATATGTCTCGTAGGAATGGAAATTTGTAAGTTTACTCGGCCAATTATTACCACAAATTTCTCTAGTAAAAATATTACACTAAAAGCTTTGTGGAAACTACTTTGGAGCAGAACTTTTATTTTTCAATTCATCACAACTTTTTAATGAGCAGACAGCATAGACTGAACTGCTATAAATGTGATTACGTTTCAATTTTTTTCCAATTTGCAAATGATAATTATCCATATGGAAAGAAAAATTTTTACCCCATATTCCATGCATGAAAGATTCTGCAAAAATTTAACTTGAAAACGTCTTACATGACCAAATTTAAAATCATTCGAAATTTGCGCGATAACTAGCAGTAGAATGGAAAAAAAAATTTTTTCCTTTTCATACATAATACCATTCTTTTCCTGTATACTTCATTGTCGAAAGTTCGCTCATTACGAAATCCTTTTCGTTTTTAGCAGTGCGTGTCAAGATTTCGCCTTACTCTTTCTAGAGTTCTGCTTCCGTGAATTTTCACAATAAAGAAAGTGCAGAATATTGTTAACTTCAGAAAAATAGTTTCCAGAGAATCGTGTAGGCGCGAAAATTTTATTCAGTTTTTCGGTCGAAGAATCATTTTCAGCGTTAAACGTCAAAATTATTGGCCGCGCCGTGGTGTAAACGCGGCTATATTTTTTAAATACATGATTCTTCTCTCTAAAAAGAAATATCATGCCTATTAATACGCAAATTTTAAATATTTTATGGCTAATTATTTACGCGAAAAATGACCAAGTTTCCGGGATAAGATGCCATTTGCGGGGAGGGTAAGTAACACAGTAATCAACGTTGATCCTTTCCATAAGCACAAGTGTGAAAAAATGTAAAAATCAGGGAATTTGAATCAAACACTGATTCACAAAAACCATAGTACAGAACAACCGATGAAATTTTCACCTTCGTACAGGAGCCCGCAACGGAAATAATGGTCCGTAATCCGTTTTTTGGAGGTTGATAAAACCTGGAATGCATATCTTCACATTTCGATGAACCATATTTCATAGTGGAAATTGGTAGGAATAACTCAACTGTGTGACCTTTGACAGTTATTTTTAATAAAAAATTCTACAATAAACGCTTTGTATGCTCATACCTTTGCTTTTTATCAGTGTGTGTAAAAGTAGGACACTCATGACACGTTCGCGTTTTTCTCTGAAATCTGATTGAAACTGTGTACTACGTCACGTAGTTTTTCATGAATACATTTGAATCCTAGAGAGCATTTTGATAACTAATGCTCCATCGAGAGTATGAAATATCTGGACTTATAAATTTTTCCTGTGAAATTGTCGTGCGCTGTATAAAAGGGAAAGAAAGTACTTTGTTACAAACTGACAATGCTTGCTGACAAATGTGCCTTGAAATGGGATGTTACTAATTCAGGAAAAACTCAATTTTAGTTGAAAGAGAAAATTATTTAGCTCAGTTTGACAGCGCTTCAATATTTTCCCTATCAGTAGTAGAGATCACGTAGTGGTTTCAACATCTCTCGACTTAAAACGTCCGCAAAAACAGATCTACAGTGCTTCTTAGTAAAAAGTTAGAACCAAATTAGAACTACTGAATTTTGCTATGTGTCGATACCATATGCCATAGATTCGAGCAGAGAAGGTTTCTACTTTGCTCAATTATTCTCGAATTTCCCGAAATTCGCCTGTTTTTCTTGAAATTCTACTGTAGGTTGTTTTTTAGTAAAATTCTTCCAAATTGGAAAAATACAAAAATCAATTATGTCGTTGGAAAGAGTCCAACAGTGACAGAGTAAACTCACGAATTTTCAGTCTCACGGAAGAAGAAAGTCGTAAAAAATTTGTTCTACTTTTATAATTTAGAGGCATTCCAGAAAAACAGACAATAATCAAAATGTTATTTTTCTCCAAATGACCCTTGGAGCGCAGACCTGTTTATGCGAATAATGTACAATTTTGGTATGATAGTTTATTCATTTTGAAATGACAGATGCAGCAAGTGAGTTTAATTCGGAAAAATATGCTTATTACTGTAATCAAAGATGAGAACTTTCTCGTTCATCAGCGCCAAACAGACCGATGGGAAATTTTCTCCAATAATGTGGTCAAATGTCCAGAGGTGTCAGCAACAGTTTTGTCTAAAAATGGATAAGAAAGATGCTATTTCTCAGGTTTCGGCCTTCCATTTGTGATAAGGAAATACATCCCTCATCTTCATATAAAGCTCTCCGTTCCGCGAAAATTTTGTTGTCAAATTAGAGTTAATTTTTTGTCACCGCATCTGCCATTTCAAAGTGCTATAATTTATGTTCACAAGTCCGGCCACCATATGACACTTGAAATTTCCTTGACACTCTTCGCCATGAGAAGTTGAACTGGTCCCTCAAATAAATCTGCTTGAACGGGGCTCAGCTGTTGAAGAGGCGTTAGTAATCTCGTTTGACCCCAACTAAATATTTTTAGGACGAGCAAGAACTCTTTATGTTCTGAAATGCACGGAATTAGGTATCCATCGATAGGTTTCATTGATATCTACCCAAAAACAGGTTGGGGAATTTTCATTACGAATCGATTCCAAATTCCGCAAAAGCGATCTCTACACAAACCGTGAACACATGGTTGTCTTTCAGTGGCCCGAATCCACCGCCAATCAAGTACGACGTGTACATTCACTGGGGTGCCGATCGCTCCAAAGTTCTCACTGCTCCCGCTCTAGAATCCGGCGTCAGTTTGTTCCTCGGGGCCAAAGCCCCTTTCGACGATCAGGCGGCGCCCTACCAAGCGTGGCGTCTGGTGCCCCATACTGGACGCCGTTTCACCATACGGCCCGTGTCGAACCCCAATTTGGCCCTGCAGCCGCGAGACAAGATCGTCGGCTGCGGTTCCTATTTGACGCTGGCGCCGTTGAGCGCCACGCCCGGTCGCGAAGAGCAACTGTTCGTATTGACCGGCACGCATATTAGGGCGGCCAGGAGCGAACGATCCGTTTGGCAGGGTCACATGGAAAATGGGGTATCTTTGTGCCCATACGACGGGACGTCGCCGCTGCAGCAATGGTTCGGCAGTTTAGTCCACCGATTGGGAGCACCGGTTCGTGTTCTAAAAGTACCGGACTACGACGACGGACGACAGGAACTTCAAGGGTCACCGCTATTGATGAAGTAAGTGGGGTACCAGCATACCTTATGACTGGAAGGATGGAGCGCTTTCGTGGGCACATCCTGTATCTTGTGCATGCGAACTTCACACACGATAATCCCATACGTGTAGCTCAGGGATCCTAAGTCTATTCTCTCTTGAAATTATGACGACGCCTCAGAATTGTCCAAATAATTCGGCTGCCGTAAGTCTATCGTACGGAACTCTCATTCTGGGAAACAAAAAAGCTTTAAAAATCAAATTTTCAGTAGAAAATGATCATTTTGACATTTTGGATAGTGATTCTTATTAATTACTAGATAGCAATCGCCAATTTTTGAGGAATTTTTCCGACTTTGGAGATAAATTTTGTGCATTTTATCCTTCCTGACAAAACTCCGGATTAAAAACCTGCAGCCTTTGTCTAGACATCTGAATTCTTTGTGCCCTAAATGTCTGCTAAACTTGGTCGAATCTTGAAGCTCTAGCATGAGGAAATACAAACAAAATTATGAAGAAAACAAAGGACGGAATAGTGAGAAAGGTAAGAATCGAAAAGCGAAAAAGCCAGTAAAAAAGGAAAATTTAAAGAACAAACTGAGAAAAAAACACGAAAAATAAAAACGAACAAAGAATTAGAAAAATAGTAAGATAATGAAACAGATGCATGAACAAGAGGATATAAAAACTACTAAATAAATGAAAAATCAGCAAGAAAAACGTTCGATTATGTGAGTGTACATAGAATAATCATGTCAGAGGGAATAATCAGAAAAATTAATTAAATATATTAAAAAAGGGATCTTGAACAACTGAAATAGTAGAACAAAGAAAGAAGTGAGTTCAAAACAGTTATCAAGAGCAATTTAAATGATTTTAGCAGACGTCAATTCGAACATGATAAATTAAGAGTGAAGTCAATGAAAATGAATGAAGAAGAAGAGCAAACAAAAAAAAACAAAAGAAGAGCCAACAAGCAGAGGAGTGAATGGGATCAAAGATAAAAAAACACAAATCAACATAGAATTAATAAATGAGGGAAATGCAAAAAACGAACAATACAAGCAAGTTCCCAATCTAAAAAAAATAAATGTAAATTATTATTGCCTTCTGATAGGCGACTCATAAGAATCAATAGAACGATTAGAAGTCAATCGAACGATTAGAAATCAACTATGCTAATGAAATACTGATCGATTGATTAGATGTACAAAACTTATGGAAAGAAAAACGATAATAAATAAAAAAATAGCAGCATGTCACAATATTACACCCAAAATAATTGAGGTGGTTCGAAACAATCCCTTTAATCTTTGATTGATACTTTTCTTAACTTATAGTCTGTTTTGAATGGTTGGTTGGTTGAATATACACAAAAATTTATGGTCTCAGATGGAACGATTCATCAGGAAATAAATTGAAGTAGTACTTGATTACAACTTTTGTTTCTTTGGAGCATAGTAGATTTGAATGGAAAAGTCGACATGTTGATCATACAACATAGAATTAAAAAACAAAAAATTTTTCATGCGAATCTTAGCAGCATTTTTTGGAGTGCGCGTATTTCTCCTAGCTTTTTCAGTTTTGAGATTGACTTTTCTAATTTTGTTAATTGTCTCCAGAATTTTGAGGTGATATTTACTTGAAACAGAATTTTATGACAAGTGTGATTGAAATAGAAAGGAAGTTATCGAGGAAAACTTTGCTGATGTTTTAACGAAAAGTTTTTTTAAAACAAGGTCATGGAGAAACTATGCTGATAGACACATGGAAAAAACAACATGTAGTATTATAACTTCACATTATTCTGCAGGAAATTGCATTCTACAGTTGGTGTAAGCTTTTTGGCACACCCTGTACATCCAAATGGATAGGAAGGCGAGAAAGTTTCAACTTGTCAAACAGCAATGATATCAACAGAAATAGGTTGAAAAAAATTAAGAAATAGTATAATAAATGAAGAATAGAATAGAAGCCAAGCAAAAATAAATCCAGAAAAATCCAGTAATCAACGCTGAGCAAACTAAAGCAAATAAATGACCATATGATAATGAATTTGTCAAACTAAAAATCAAGAAGAAAGAAAAGCTAAAAGAGAACAGTAACAGAAAGTAAACAAATAAACGGAGAAGATACCAAAAAGTGAAGAAGACAAGCAGATAAATGAAGCAAAAAATGAAAAAAGAAAAATGAGTGTAGAAAAAAAGCTATGCAAATCATGAAAATATTATTTTTCACAGGCTAAGCCCCCCAGTCTATATCCATTCAGTAGCCGACCCGACCAAACTGCTGGACTTTAAAAACGCTGGTCCCGGCGAACCGGCGCTCCTCAAACCATCTAACGTCAAAGCCCGGTGGGTATTGAGTTGGTATACGACCAATACGTTCGCCTTACAACCGTATCGCAATCTAACACTCGTCCTGCCGCCCAACATTCGATTGAAAACGCCAGCCGCATTAGCGAAGCTGTCCGAAGACCCTATCCGCGCTGGTCAACTGTGGTACTTGGACGGCGAGCATTTTAGGGCTGCAGGCAATCCCGAGGCGGCGCTGGCCGCTAGCAATAAGGATAGGGAGAAAATCGCGATCAATCCGTATAACGAAAATTCCGATCTACAAAAATGGACGCCCGACGGCCAAGGAAAGCTTTCTTTGATCAAAACCTGGCCCGATTTGTTGAGAAACGTTTGGGGAAGTATGGATATCGACTCTCCGATATTGGCGAAAAAACGAGATGCATATTCAATGTAAGATAAACCCGTGATCCTGCAAGACCTGAACGTAGGAGCTCTATTCCCAAGTGAGCAATTCCCAAGTGAGCGATTCTCAATTAAGCGATTTCATGTGAGCGATTCCCGATTGCGCGAATTCCCAAGTGAGCGAATTCCCAAGTGAGCGAATTCTCAAATGAGTGAATTCCCAATCGGGCAATTCCAAACGAGTGATCGAGAATGTAATAACACTTTCTTCATATTTTCTTTCTTTACCTATATTTTTCGTTGTACGTATTTCTTTTTTATTTCGTTTTGTGTGTTGCATTTATGTTTTCGTTTATGTATGTTTTTGCGTTTTTATTTTTTGTTTCTGCTTTCTTTCATTTTCTTTTTTCTTGTCTTGTACTTTTTTCTTTTTTGCTCATGAAGCAATACATTACAAAATGTCATTTTTAATAAGCATTGTCTCCAAATGTAATTGTCATACAATTCGGTACGTTCTATTTCCCTATTTAATTTTATCTTTTGTAATCTTCTCTTCATTCTTATCTACTTATTATCTTAGTTTTTTGCTTTTACTTCTTAATCTCTGTCTTTTTCTATTATCCCGATTCTTTCTTTTTTTGTTCTTTTTCACATTATTTTCTCTTTCTTTCCTGCTGCTTTCTCTCTGTTGCTTTTTCTTTCTTGTACTTGTTTCATGTTTTCTTTCTTTTTCTAATGCCTTTTGACGTATTTTCACTTACTCTTAATGTCTTCATTTCTGTTGACGTTTCCTTTCTCTTGATGTTTTCTTTCTTTCTGCATTTTTTGTTTATATTTTTATCAAGATTTCTACACCTACAACGATGAACGACTCAAGCATGCAAAAATGTTCAGAAAATATACGGGAAACTACGGCTATATAAAATGACAACTTGTAATGTATTGTATCATGAGCAGAAAAAGAAAAGCTCAAATGACAAGAAGGAATAACATGTAAGAAAGCACAGACAAAAGATGAAAACGCAAAAACATACATAAACGAAAACATGATCAACACACAGAAAACGAAAGAAAAGAATACATACAAAGAAAAATATGAGGTAAAGAAAGAAAATATGAGGAAAGTGTTATTACATTCTCAATCGCTCGTTTGGAATTGTCCAATTGGGAATTGGCTCATTTGGGAATCGTTCACATAGGAATCGCTCAATTGAGAATTTGCTCACTTGGGAATTCGCTCAATTGGGACAAAGAAGACCTCTTCAAACAAATTTGAACCTGAATAACTCGTGAACCGAGAGCTGGTTATTAGCTTTTTTCAAAGTTGATACATCTTTCAAACCTGCATCTCATTTAAAAATTAATTAACTATTGATGGGCCAAAATCGACAAACGTGGGTTTGAGACTGAACTTCGAAGTTTATTTCCTTTAGATTCATAGCCATACAATACATATATAGATCAAAGTTTGAATCCTAGAAGGTTGCATTCTATGGGATACGGACAATTCGTCCCCAGTAATTCGCCCCCACCAATTTGCCTCCAGTAATTTGCCCCCACTGCAGTTCGCCTTCGGACAAATCGCGCCTGAAGAATTCGCCCCCATTAATGGACCACTGTTTTTTAATAAAAAAATAAGATTTAAATCTAATTCCATTAGGTTGATAGCAGTTATATAATACCCATTTCGACACATCCAGAAAACTTATCCGGATTTTTCTCAGCCGAAATAGCAACTTTATTCATGAATTCTGCGTGCAGAGTAAAAAGATCTTGACCAAATAAAGATTCACAAACAATGTTTTTAAAGTTTCCCTGGATAAAAAATTTTTTTCACGCGTTAGTACTGAGTAAGTGTAAACTCGTTAGTACAGTTAGTTGTAAGTCAGTGTAAACCTATTTTACTCGTACAGTCAGAAATACAGGCGTTTGAGCAGTTGTTCCCTGGAATTGAAGTGGCCGGTTTTTTTCTACTTGAAACAAAATATGTGACTTCGAGTTGAAAACGAAGGCTTGCGGCTAAAGTTTAACCGGCTGAAAATCATCAATTTCGACCGAAAATGTGTGAAAAATCTTAACACTGGAAATTTGCAAACTCATATTTTTTAAGTTTGTAATGATGGTGTCCCAATCCCCAGTATGCCAATCCCTAGTAATGCCAAATTTTAGTCTGATGGCGTCAATATTTTTTTACACATAACGCTAATGTGTAACTTGGATATCATGAGCAGAATTGCAAGTCATTTATGATCTTCGATGTCTTTTTTCTGTTTTTTTTTGTTCCTTTTTTGTTTTAATATTCTTTATTGTGTTCCTCGTTTTCTTTTTCTTCTTTCTTGTTTAGTTTCTTATTCTATATTTTTTGATAATTTTTCTACTCATTTTCGTTTTCTTCTTTTTTACTTCATCTTTTTCTTCTGTTTTTTTATTTTTATTTTTTATTTATTTTTCACTTTTGATACACTGCAAAGTTGTCACTAAAAAGATAGTGAAGAACACGATAGAGTCGCACGTAGAATAATTGTGATGCTTTGTAATACCCTTAATTGCTCTCCATAGATCCCGATAAAAAGTTACAAGAAATGAAGCTGTAAACAGAAAATATGTATGAAACCAGAAAAGAAAAAAAGGCAATGTAAAAAAGAGAAAAAAGGAAAACAAAGGAGACAGAGCGAAGTGAAAAATAATCTTTCTATCTCTGTTATGTTTCACATAAAATAGGATTACCTAATGAGGGAAATGTCTGGAAATATGTTACATAATATTGCATTGAGTTGCTTTTAAATCTAAAACCTATAGTCGGTTTTTCTTGAAATGCTTCCAAATAATGAAAGTGGAAAGCAAGTAGTACTTCCGATTTTTGCGATTTTCTGATAAACAAAATATCATGTAGGACTGAAAATTTGTGAGCATACTGACCTACGCTTTAACAATTATTCGAGTGAAAAATTTTACAGTAAGAACTTTATGTGAACGATTTTGACGACATACTGATTTGTGTCAATTTTCTTTTAGGAAGCATTTTATAAAAAACAGACTATAGGTAAGATATCAGTACAAGGGGCAAATTGCCAGGGGCGAATTAGTGGGGGTGAATTGCTCAGGGACGACTTGTGTTGGGGATAAATTGTCCGGGGGCGAACTGCAGTGGCGGCGAATTACTGGGGTCGAATTGTGGAGGACGCATTGCTGGGGGCGAATTATTAGGGGCGCATTGCCCTAGGACCTCATTCTATAGCCACATATTGTTAAACAGAGTTTTTGTAGTGAGACTACTATTTATTAATATCCGCAACTTATTTCGTCTAATTTCTACACCCTTATTTTCTCTTTCAGAATTTCGCCGGTCATCCATATTCATCCAGTAGATAACCTCAAATTTGCTATGGGTGTCTCCAAACCGGAAGCTAACCAACCCGCGTTATTGTACGTCACAAATTCCAATCTAAACAACCAATTCCGATTTGTTTTCGTTACAAAAACACATTTTATGATCCAGTTGGATAAATATCCTAAATTAGTCTTACAGCCTAAAGCCGGTACACTGGGCGAAAGCCGAGAATTAATTTTTGGAATCAAAAAAGACCAACCTGAAGACTGGAATCAACTCTTTCACGTCACCGGAAAGCATATCAGGCCTGTGAGAGCCAGTCATTTGGCTTTGGGTCTCACGCAAGCACCCAATGCGAATGGTCGAATCGTTTTTGCAAAATATGATCCGAATGCCAAGTTGCAATTTTGGCAAGTCAGCAAACCAGGACAAGCGCAGTTGATAGACTTGATACCGTTCCTTTTCGATACCACTGGCGTAAACCCCAGTCCGGGGCCTATCGGTTCTGTTCAACGAGATGAAAAGTATGTTCTTGACCAAAATTACAGTAGATTTTCTCCAAAAAGTCTCATTTTGTGAGGGTCTGGTTCAGTTGGAGGAAAGTTTTTCGCACTGCTGTTCCATCTTACGACTTTTTTCAGAAATCGCAAAATTTACATACATTCTGTGCTGCACCCAACCAGTGTCTTCCACGTTCCAAATCCCACAGCGGGCGCTCAATTGCAACTTCGACCGAAAAACGTAGACGATGTATGGATATTGATTCCTGTAACGGAAATGATTTTTATGTTAACGCCAGCACAAGCTTACAGTGCGAACTTGGTCCTGCAACCCGAAAGATCAACTCCCGGCAGTGCATTAATTTTAGCCCAGAAAAACAGCGAACCTGATCAAAGAGGCCAAACCTTCTACATAGATAAACAACATATTCGTTTGATCAGCAATCGGGAGTTAACCATAGGCATTGTGAACCCTTATGCACCCAATAGGCTGGTGCTGCAAAAATTCAACGAAGAGTCGAAGGCGCAAAAATGGTTTCCCAAGGGAGTACCGCCATCGACAGCTCAGTCCTGGCCAGATATTGTGTCTGGGGTAACGCGTGCACCTGAGTGGCTAAAATACATGTAAGAAAAAAGTGTAGAGTCTAGTTTAGGAGTATGTTGCAGCAAACCGATTCATCGAGTTGCTAGCGAAATCCATGAAAAAGTTTTTACGACGTGAAAATCTTCTATTTGAATGCACGGAAAAATTTCAACCACGTCCAGCATGTGAATATTTGACTGAAGAAGAGCTTTTGTGGAACACTTGAGACTTGTTTGTGCATTTATTTTCAAATGACCCCCGAAACAAAAATAATGGTCCGTAGAAAAACATAATAAACCTGCTTCGTATCTCGAAATGTCTGTTCTGACTGCAACAGTCGACTATAGAAAAAAGTCTCCCTAGAAGCATATTTCTGATGATTTGCATGAACATCTTTCGGTGCTCCGAGACTCATTTGGAAAAATAGGCACTGAGTGAGACTTTTGGCGTATGTATAAAACTTCGAACTGAAACCAACTGGATTCGTATACAGGCCCGGCTCCTACTGGAACCAGTGGGTCACACCTCAGGGCTAGCTTGCGGAACCGGAGAATTAAAATCCTGAAAAAATTGTGTCCGGAGTCAATGCTAGAACTATTGGATGAAGTCAGGCCCCACCATTTGCCTGAAATGCGTTTTAGGATTGAAGTTCTTGGGTAAAATCAAGAATAAGTTTTTTCCCGTTTTCTTTTCGCGAGGTTTGTCCAGCGAGAATTGCGGTAACCGAAGTATCCCAAGTTTGAATGTAACCGGAAACATTTTGTGTAAAACGGAATCTTAATGACAAGAATGATTAGGATGATCCTGAAACTCATTTGTCAGCAGTCATTCAATTGGCTCTGAGTGATATTAGTTTGACATTGTGAATGAGTCATTCTCATTTTTGACTGAATAGTCATTGGAGTGACTAACTTGATGGGTCAAGTGTTTTGAATGATATAAAAAATGTCCTAATGACTGTTTTGTAGTCTGTCGTCTGACTTATGGTCACGCCATAACGTAGTTAACGTGCAGATCAGATTTTTGGAAAAATTACACATTTTACTCAAGAATTCGCACTTGGAAACATGTTACTATCAGAATCTACTTCCTAACTCTATTCGCCAAATCTATAATGAGGAAATCTTGCTTTTCTGATACAAATTTGATCTGAAAAATTTTTGGCCCCCTCGGTTCCCAAGATATTGGGAGCGAACGTTAGGAGTCCACAAAAAAAAGATATCGGTGAAATTGCGCACGGGCACTTTTATGGTTTTTGCAACAAATGTTGAATGCAAATTTCGGGTTTTACGTTTTATCCTTTTTTCAGTTCACCACCCGTATTTTTGCATCTCAAAAACAATCCTACTCACGTGGTCTTTGCATCTAAACCGCAGCCCGGTTCAGATGTCAAAATATCCCAAAAAGGCACCAGTCCTTACGAACAATGGCAATTTGTAAGAATGGATCAATATTACGCACTTCAATTGGCCAACAATCCCAATTTGATACTCCAAATGATGCCCCCAACTGGCCACACGATCAAAATCGCCTTAACTTTGCGATCTGACAATCCGTTGGAAAATGACCAGTTATTCTCTGTTACAGAAGACGGGCATTTAAGGTCGGCTCGACATGAAAAACTAACTATTGGCGCTCCGCCCTTGGAAGCTCCCACTGCGCCTCGAGATGTCATGATAGTCAATTACCGAATCGACGGACCGTTGCAATTATGGCAAATTAGTACGAAAGCGTCACCCGATCTGATCGACGTTTTCCCCTTTTTAAGCGGCCGGAAGAAGAAACCGGAAGAACAGATGTGAGAATGACAATTTTCCAGTACGGTTATATTCGATTTATGGAAAAGTTCAGGATTCCCCGTAATCCTATATTTGTTAAACCTCATTGCTTTGAGTTCGAAGTACAGCTTTCGTTGTTGGTATTTGTGAAGTGATATGTTAGGTTAGGCCACTCTGATGGAACGTACGGATGGTCCTGTAAGGGTTTGATCGGAAATTCCCAGAGTATAGATATCAGGTCACATTCAATTAAATCATTCATTTATGCTCAAAGCTCATATATTTCTCGATAAAAGACTTGAAACGAAAACACGGTTTTGGCACATATTGGAAAAACCGAAAATCGTTTGTCGAAAACTTCAAATTAGGACTAAATAGGGATCTGTTTTTAATCAAGGGCCAATGAATTGAAAATTAATAGAAATCACCACTGTTGTTAAAGTAAAATTTATCAACTAAACATTTGTTCAGGTTAGTTCAGTATGCTCACAAATTCCCACTCCCAAGTTACACAGGATTTAGCAGAAAATGGTAATAATATGAAGTGATATTTGCTTTCCAAACTTATTATTTAGATTCATTTAGAGAAAAATTAATTGTAGACAATAGACGCAAAGTATGATGGGAGTTCCACATCCAAAGTAGTAGTTTACTATTGATAAATAAAGTTCCATTCACTATACCGAAATCTGGTGCAATGAACAGCAAGTAGACAGCATTGATTTTTTTGGACTTCGAAAGAAGCAAAACCTGTGATATAAATTTTTTAATGACGTACTTTTAATCTGGCCAGTTCTTTTTCCTAGGTTGATTTACGAGTAGTTAGTCCAATATGCAATTTTTTTTATCACAGAAGTAGATTCCATACTGCAGTGTTATTAGGTTTAGATTTTTTCAACGAACTGCAGAAAATTTTGGTGCAGAGTTTCTTGAGATTTTTGGCTCTTATGGAACTTTCACAGTTCGTGTTCGGTTAGTGTCCTATTAATGTCGTAAATGGCCATGAATAATCTTGATATTATTTGGCTACATTTTGAGCTTAAATCGATATAGAAAGTGAATAACCTGACCCTTGATGGACACGTTCATGGTTTTAAGGATTTTTTTCCAAAATGCTGGAAAATGGGGACGTTAGTCGATATTATTCATTGAGATCTCCGCAAAAACATGACGAAGTGTTTTGTTATCTCATCAGTACTTGGCACAGATATGAGATGTTTAAGTTTGCTGGAATTATTGTTGACAAAGAATAATGTTCCCTGCTGATGGATATGTACAATTATGACTCCGCAAGTCTTTTCAGTATCACCAAAACCGTTCGCATACACCCAGTTGATCACTACGAAGTGACCATCGGATTCAGTAAGCCGGAACAAAATCTGGCAGCAACTTTATACCCCGCCTTGTCCAACGCCTACAATAAATTCCGATTCGTCTCATGGTCGACGAACCCGAAACACTTTTTCATCGAACTCAACAATTTCCCTCATTTGGTATTGCAACCGAAAACTATCCTAAACTCCGGGTCTGCCAATAAAAATACGCCCCTCATTTTGGGAGCAAAGAGTAAACGGCCGGCGGAAAATGGGCAACTTTTCTTTATAACTGATCGACACATCCGTTGTGCCAACAATCCTGGCTCGGCCATCGGCACTTTGACCGAACCGTCGGCCAACGAAGATACGGAAATTTTTCTAGTTCCATACAACCGAGATTCCAAGTTGCAATATTGGCAAGTTAGTCTACTTAAATCCACGGACTTAATCGACTTGGAACCGTTTTTGACAAGGAAAAAACATCGGGATGTGCCAAATTTACTGTAAGCAAGAGCTACATATATCATTTGCACTAATTTTTTAATATATCATTAACACAAATTCAAAGGAATCAGCATTGAAATGCGAAGTTTAAAAAGTCTCATTGGACTAATTGTTGAATCACTGTACCAGGACAGCTCCGGTTTCACCACAGGTCTCGTGGTAGAGCAGTACATTATAGTTCAATAGTTTTTGCCGTGAGATTTTCTAGTTAGTAGTAAAAAAAGCTTTTGATGACTCAATAAGTTGATGTTTGGTTATTTTCGTGTTTTAACCAAAAAAATAAATTCTGAAGTTTTAGTGTCATCACTGAGCGATAACGACACAAAACACACTTTTTCTGAAAATCCCCCGGTTGGTGAAGTCTAAGACGTGTCTTATGAATTGAACTACTAGAAACGACTATCGAAACATTGAACCCCATAGATGTGGGAATAGTTTAAATATCAGAAACGTCTCCTGAACCACTAGAAAACGGACTAATCTTGCAGTCATTGGCAAAACCAAAAGTGTTTTGTTCAGTTTTTAGCTTACCATTGGACTGCTCAAATAGTTCAGTACTGAAGAAGCTTCGATTGCTTCAAAAATCTTTAGTGTGGGATTTCCTTAGTGGTCAGAAAATTGCTTCACAAAGCCTAATCTTATGTTTTGCTGAAAATTTCACAACTGTGTTCAAAAAAAGGAGTTTTATGAAGAAGAATCAAGTCTATGGTACATCAATAGCAAAAATTTTTTTCCATCTTGAATTCGGATGGCAAACTGGCGAAACATAGCGTATGCGCCTGCCGAATCAACGAACTAATAGAAAGGATTACTAATCCAGTAGAAAACGAGCTGCACTAATAGTCGTTGCTGCAATCGAAAGACATATTTAGTGAACCTCTAGAGGGCAATTACTATAAAAGTGGTTAATAAAAGACTGATGATAAAACTACTAAATCACTAGAGTACTCAACTAACTGCTGATCTGGTGCTAGTGGTTCCTCTGATGATATGCCCAAGTCCGTTTTAATTCTACACCAAGCTAAACCTGCACTCGTCGTTTTCGTAGTCTGTTTTTGATCACAAATGTGAATATTTATTAACAATGATCAACTGTTACTCGAAATTGAATTCGCCCACACTTAGTACATGTGACATCATTTGCTGCGGAGTGTCCCAAAAAATTTTAAAATACTGCAACAATTGATTTTTTTTTCATGATCACAGGAAGGAGGTGTAAATTTTTTGCAAAGAGCTGTTAGGAGGAGCAACATGAACAGTGCTGAAATAAAGCAATTTTAGAGGAATATATAATTCCATCACAGCTTAATAGGTTTAGTAAGAATACCGTTTTATGACTTGAAAATTTGAAATTTCCGAAAGGCAAAGGAACATATCTGCCCAACTGTTAGGTCACATTTTTCCACGCTATGACGTGATATATCGAAAACATAGGCAGAATCTTTGAGAATAGTTCGTTTCTTTTGTGGCACAATCCCTTATGGGTCGTTGTCAAGGATTTTTTCGAATTTTTATGAACATTTTTTGAATAGTTACTTGGCTTTGTTATCTAGGAATCTTTGAACTTGAAATCGGATAGTAGAGTAAGCAAGATGTGGATTTCAGAGTCCATCATAGTTGAACCGATGCCAACTGGCGCGCAGATCCGGAATTCGAAAACTGAAAAATCATCAAGTCATGTGATTCGCTGAAACTGTATTTAACATGTTTAGCGAGTTACGATACACTGTTCAGCGTGGTCACTTTTGACATGTGCACGTTTCATGCTCCAGTCGAACAAGGAACGAACAAATGCATAGTGATTTTTTGATGATATCTAGCGTTTTTATTTTCACAGTACTCGTGATCGCACGAGCTTTCACCAGAAATATTGTTAGTTGAGAGTTTTGTATGCACAACTTCTCTTCTATGACTTTTGCTTCTAAAGAATCATGTCTCTCTGCGGCAGAAAATTTTTCTTGTAGTTGTTTTAGGTTGACTTTTCGTCTAGAATTGTAGTTTTGCTCCAGGGTCACAAGCTAAATAAGTCCTAGAATTGATGGACATGCAAGGAGACCATAACAATCCAATGAGTTTTATGTAGATGATATTCAAGGATCAATCTCGATGTTTCTAATTCAAGTGTCGTCACTAAAAATGTTTTTAATGGAAATTGGTGAAATTGGCGTGGTAGAGACTCATTTGAAATTTACCAATTACAAGAGTATTTACATCTTCTACAGAAAATCGGAACCCTTCACATTCTACGTCATAGTCCAGAAGGTACAGTATCTCATTTTTGTACCGCAAGTTCAACCGAATCAACGCTTGAAACAAAAACCCGCGGTCGTCGGTTCAAATGTTGCTCAATGGAAAATTACGATCTACCTCGGTCGGTATTTCTTGTTGCACCCGGCGGACAAGCCAGATCTGGTGGTACAACCAGCTTCCCCGATGCAGTCGAATGTGGCCCTGATTTTGGGTCCTAAAGGCACCAATCCGTACACGGCCAATCAATTGTTCTACGTCGATGGACCATTCATTCGAACGGCTCAGGAGCCTAACTACGTTCTGGGCGTTGTGGGTCGGCCGACCGATCGTCAAACGGATGTAATACTTTTGGACTATAGTTCGGAGCCCAAAGACTACTGGTCTTATCCGAGTGTTGATAAGAAGCCTTACATCAAAGATTTTTCGACGTATTTGAGTCTTCTGCTGGCTCCGTTTGATTATACTATGTTCCCCGAAGTGTAAGTGGAAGGATGATCGTACTGTATTAACCGAACTCTGTTTATCCAACTCCTGTTGTGGACTAATAAACTTTTTTAGAAAGATCTTCAAAGGGATGTTTGAGCAGATACCTTACTCTATGTGAACTTTTGGATCTCATTAACAATTTTACTGCCACTTGTTCCTAAGCCTAAGCCTAAGCCTAACCTAAGCCTAAGCCTAAGCCTAAGCCTAAGCCTAAGCCTAAGCCTAAGCCTAAGCCTAAGCCTAAGCCTAAGCCTAAGCCTAAGCCTAAGCCTAAGCCTAAGCCTAAGCCTAAGCCTAAGCCTAAGCCTGTGCCTAAGCCTAAGCCTAAGCCTAAGCCTAAGCCTAAGCCTAAGCCTAAGCCTAAGCCTAAGCCTAAGCCTGGGCCTAAGCCTAAGCCTAAGCCAAAGATTAAGCCTAAGCCTAAGCCTTAGCCTAAGCCTAAGCCAAAGCCTAAGCCTAAGCCTAAGCCTAAGCCTAAGCCTAAGCCTGAGCCTAAGCCTAAGCATAAGCCTAAGCCTAAGCCTAGGCCTAAGCCTAAGCCTAAGCCTAAGCCTGAGCCTAAGCCTAAGCCTAAGCCTAAGCCTAAGCCTAAGCCTAAGCCTAAGCCTAAGCCTGAGCCTAAGCCTAAGCCTAAGCCTGGGCCTAAGCCTAAGCCTAAGCCTAAGCCTAAGCCTAAGCCTAAGCCTAAGCCTAAGCCTAAGCATAAGCCTAAGCATAATTCAGGTAAAACTCGTGGCGGTAAAATTGTTAATAAGATCCGAATTTTTTATGCTCAATTTTTGGATCATGGTCTGTGTGATACCTTTCGGTAAACATGTTTTTTGCTTGTTAGTCACTTTTGAACTACAGTAATGCCAAATTTGTGAGAAAATGAGTTTTATCTTCTCTTGATGGAATTATGTTTGAAAATTCCAGTTGTTTTTTTCAAAAACTTTATTTTCCACAAATATTTTAGGATATATCATGTCTGCAATTTTCTCTGTTGTGTATTTATGTTTTAAACGGTTCGAACCGCGTAAAGTCATAATTGTTCATGCTTTTGGAGTAACCAGAAGTTTGTAGGCCAAAATTTCCAAAAAAACGAAGCCGAAAAATAAACCAGAAAACGATTTGCCTCAAAATGAGTGTTGTACGAACTCGAGATTTTAAAGGCTGAAATTCTGATACATTAATTGAATACTTATTCATAGGTCTTGTTGAGATGATAAAGTTTATCCATTTTTAGGCAAACTATTACAGTGCACATTTACTGTTTATCCGGTCCCCAAAATTCCGTTCTAACTTACAATCAACCTGACAATGGAAAAGTAGTTCTCAAACCAAAAGCCACCGGTCAACCTCAAACTTGGAGATTCTTGCTCTACAATCGACTCATCCTCATCCAATTGGTGAACGACATGGATACTGTACTCCAACCGACTCCCGGCTTACAAATCGACGCCCAATTGAAATTGACCCCTCGGGCTAAAAATCCCTGCTCGAGCGATCAATTCTTCTTCGTCGACAATGGTTTCATTAGGACGGTCAACAACCCGCAGCTAGTTTTGACGTCGGTTCAAGACACCGGCGGTCAATACTCTCTGAAATTAAAACAGTACCGGGAAGGGGCCAAAGAGCAACAATGGAAGGTTGTGCCGACGACTTCTAAGACGGAAAAGTTTATGGACGTGTTCGTTTTCGTGGGCGGTCATCAACCTGTAGAGCCTAGGAATGTGGAACCGAGCAGAGAAATGTGAGTAAGAAACTACTTACAAAGAAAAATGACTCACGGTATATGGATGTAAAATAGTCAAATAAGTTGCGGAACCCCTGAACCAGATAAAGAATACTTAATACGAATTGGCAGTGATACACATAAGTTTATAGTTTTTAAAAATTAGAAACTTTTCGACATCAAAACTAACTAATTGAACGAAATTTCTCATTCCAGTCAGTACTTGCCGGTCCACATCAACCCACCTTTCTACGACATGATGGTCGTTGAAGTGGAGGTCAACTTGACGCCAGGCTCGCCATTGAAGATCATGCCTAGAAAACCAAATTACCCTGGTCAACAATTCATTTTTGTCTATTTGACAAAAAAGTTTTTCGTCATACAACTTTGGCGCAGTAATCCGCCGTTGGTCGTTCAACCGAAAATGGGAAATATGGATGCGAAAACGACCCTGGTTTTGCAACCTATGGCGCCCAATCCGGCTCAAGAACAACAAGTTTTTTTCGCTGAAGGAAAAACCATTCGATGTATGAATAAGCCCGAAAGAGTGATCAGTGTTCCTCGGGAAAAGCCGACTGGTACTGATCAAGTGGAAGTTTTCATTGACCTTGCTGTGCCAAATTCGCCGGCGCAAGAATGGCTATTGAATATTGCTAAAACTCTTAAAGTTATACCATTGGCCGAAAGTCCAATATACATGTAAGAGTGGTTATTTACAGCTATGGACAGCTGTTCTAGTGATGAAAAGATGAAAAATGTAGGGGAAATACGGAATTAGGATCACAATAAATCCGCTTTTACTTCTGGATTCGCAGGGTAAAACATGGAGCCCGAACCGGTCTATTCCCATGTGAGCGATTGCCAAGTGAGCGGTTCCCCATTGAGCGAATTGCCAATTCGTTTATGTATGTTTTTGCATTTTATCTCTTGTCTCTGCTTTCTTTCATTTCCTTTTTTCTTGTCATCTACTTTTTCTACAAGTTGTCATTTTTAATAGGCATTGTCTCCCATGTAATTGTTATTCAATTCGGTACGCTCATTTCCTATTTAATTTTATATTTTGTGTTTTTTCTCCATTCTTAGCTACTTTTCATCTTATTTTTTTGCTTCTACTTCTTTATCTGTCTCTTTTTCTGATTCTTTCATTTTGTTCTTTTTCACATTATTTTTTCTTTCTTCCTTGCCGCTTTCCCTATCTTGCTTCTTCGTTCTCGTCAATTTTTTGATTTTTTTCATTTTCTAAGGCTCTCCCACCTATTTTCAGTTATTCTTAGTGTATTCATTTTTGTTCACGTTTCCTTTCTGTTGATGTTTTGTTTCTTCCAGCATTCTTTTGTTTATATTTTATATCGCTCGTTTGGAATCGCCCAACTAGAAATTCGCTCATTTGGAAATTCGCTCAATTGGGAATTCGCTCACTTGAGAATTCGATCATTTGGGAATCACTTGCATCGAATATTCTGTCGGAACCTGCCGGGTTAAAACAATTGTTTTCCGTCAAATCCGGAAAAAACGCATTTCTGTGTGTAAGCTCAACAGTAGATTCACATCAATGTTAAACATGGCCATGACTGGACCTGCTTCTGGACTTTGCATATGCCTTTTGAATATCGCCTACCATCACCGGTTGTTCATTGATTTTTCTTAGCAACAATACTCGAATAGGAAGTTTCATCACTTATTAGCGTTAAAGCTGCCTGCACACATATGCAGGAAGAAAAATCTGGGGTGTATCGACCAAATTCTAATTAAACTCTAACCAGCTTCAATCACGATAAAATTGTGGATAAACCGCTTAAATCGCTTATTAAGATGAATCTCAAAGGGATCTGCTAATTGAAAACTCAAATTACTGCATTTTTGAACGAAGAATCCTGGTCTGCTTGAGGTTGAACATGTTCTGAGTGAGATCAAAAACATACGTGAAGAAATCTTCCCCGGAAATCGTCGAACATACAGCTAATCATGTGGCGACGTCACAAGATCGGCTAATAATATGGATTTATATCTTAGGATTATGGGTGTGGGACGCCCACAATTCGGGATAAAAAAATTAGAAAATGTCAATGTTTTGGCAGAAAAGGGTCAATCTAGTAAAATAGTCAGAAATATCGATGTTTTGGCGCTTTGCTTTGCAAATATAAATTTTTATGAACTTTTGACTATAAAAATCATCTCTTGAGTGATTTTTTATATTTTTGAATTTTTGATCCTATTTCTTACAGCTTAGCAATCTGTGACCCCAGCCATATAGAAACTCAATTGACCACCCGATCCGGGTTCATTGAGGCGAATTACAAGCATGGTCTAACCCTTGAATCCTCATGCCGGATAACCTCCCAAGTCATTAAGTTTTCCTATAATTCAAAATTTTTTCTTAGAAAAACAGTCCCTATCGTCATACTCAACATTAAAAAGCAATACCTTCTGTTTGCCCCTGACTCTACGCCGGGCACCAAACTGACATCAAGGACCAAAATACCATCCGATGGTCTGGACGTACAACAATGGCGATTCAATTTTCACGATGAAAAATATTTTTGGATCGAACCTGTCAATGATCGACGAGTAGTCCTGCAAATGTCACCTTCGCAGCCCAACGCGCCTTTGTCCCTTGCTCCGAAGCGTCCAGCGTCCGATGCCAGTGAACAACAATTTTTCTTGCAAGGCGATACTTTGAGATGTGCGCAGGAGCCAAATTTGGTCGTTGCTTCATTGGAGGCGCCGAAGGCCGGGCAGCCGACGGTTGTGGTTTTAAAAACGAACAACCCCTCCGATTCGGCTTTACAGAGTTGGACACCATCGACCGAACTGTGGCCGAAAGTGAAAACCTTGTTGGACATAGAGCAGCAGGTTTCATTGTGGCCGCCGAGTGAGATCAACTGTTTGCGAAAGCAAGTCCAAAATTTATCACTTTTGATTGTACTTATTTTCTTTTTATCTGTGCTTGATAAAAGAACTGTAGCCCAACAGCATATGTCCAATCCAAAGACAAGAATCGAGGGCATTCAACTTTGTGCTACTGTAATCAACTTTCAGATTTGATCATTGGATAGATCCATAATGATTTTGACTTTGACCACATTTTCGTAATAAAATCATTGAGCCCACATTTTGTCTTGTAAAAAATTTATGACGTTCTTTAACAAGTAATAGAAACAGAGGACGAGATTCGGATACGAAACGTCCTATCTAGACACAAACCGGTTGATATAGCTAGAGCTAAAAGTATTCACTTCTGCGGGTTTTCAATGAATTATTTTTCAATAGATTCGAGAAAAATCAATCAGTTCAACAAAAACTATCATTTAAGAGTCGAGTTCCGTACGAAAAATGCCCAATTTGATGAATATCGTGAAAATTCGACTTCCAATTGTTTCAAAACCAATTTCGAATCATTATTCAGCTGTAGATCAAGGAAATACTGAAAATTTGAGAAAATTGAGAAATTTCTTTTACTAAAATCAGTTGTTGAAACTGAACATAAATCGCTGAATGGTTCGTTCAGTGTTCTTTGATGTTAAAGCAGAGCACTAAGCAGTAAAGCTTACATTGAAATAGCCGAACACCGCTGATGATTTAATTTTGAAAAAATATAACAATAATCGGCATCTAAAACGGTGGTTAACTAGGAAAAAGTACAGCTAATGGTATACTTCAACTATAGGCTATCTAACGAGCAAAGCCCGAATAGTCTAGGCCGACTGGTTGAAATGTAGTAAGCTTTTACGGTGGGTCTTTCTCGACAACCTTGTATTTGTCTGCTCTGGATTTTAGACCCTTTTTCCAGATCAGAGCCCAATCTGATGAAAATATTGTTCCCCCTATCTTTTCAGTCTTGAAATTTTTCATTTTGGAGGACCTTCATTATATTGTTTTAAAATCTTTTCAGAATAACTTTGCATAAATATTTAAAGAATTAGTGATTTGTTTCTATGACGTCTGTATTGATTCTTTGTAACTCTGAGACAGAAAAATAATTTTATATCCAGCATACTGTAGTATGATATTTTCAATTGAACCGCTTCTCTGTTAAACCCTTAAGGATGATACTGCTTTTTCAGATCTACACCCAACATTATGGTACACAGTTTCGTCGATTTAAACATCGTTATAACAATTCCATCGCCTTACCCTAAAACCAAAGTGACCCTGGAACCTAAAAAGCCTGCTCCTAATCAACTGTTACAATTCGTCTTCGTCAATAACAAACACTTCTTTCTGCAATTGGCCGGCTATCCTGAATATGTCTTAGCTCCAGAACGCGTGGAAGTCGAATCCAGTGTGATAGTGGTGCTCCGATCGACCAATCCATACAAGGACAACCAATTATTTTCCTTTTTAAATTCGTATATCCGGCCGGCCAGTAAACCCGAATTGACGTTGGCGGCGGGACCGCAAAATAGGGAGTTGAAACTCGCTTTGCACGAACCAACGCCCAAACCCCAATACCAATGGCAAATTTCACAGCCTGGCGTCGATGATAAACCATATGAAATTGAAGTAGTACTACAAAGACCGCCCAAGTCTGTTGAGAATTTCCCTGCACCTGGACCCGGACCGCAGCCTACATTCGGGTATGCATATTTTTTATCTTCTCGTGAGGGAAGAGAAAAAAGCCTTGAAAATAGAATGAGGACAGACAGTTGATAACAGAGAAAGGTATCATAACAAACATAGAATGAATAGAAGATAATTAGACATTCGTCTAATTGTGGAAATGAAAGTGGACTGATTGGCAGCAGAGGAATCCTGTGGGGCAGGTCAATTTAGATTTTTAACCCATGTAAGTTTGTCAAGAATAGAGGCTCAACATTTCAAATGCTGGATTCAGCAGATCCTAATTGACCCTAAGGAAATCCTTGGCTCACATCAAACTGGTTTTGCTCCAATAAAATTTCGGGCATCCCAGAGAAAAAATTATGGAAATGATGAGCGAGAAAACACAAAGATTAAAGAGTACAGACCAACGAGTTTAAGTCATAATAAGTGTAGTCAAAAATATTTAAAAAAAGGAGTTCTCATACTTTTAGCCGGAAGATGTACAGTAAAACCGTTTATTGATCTTTTATTGACTATCCAATCGAAATTTCTTTTAGTTCGAGGAGATGAATTCACACATTTTTAGTCTTTCAGTCAGACTGATCTGATTTAATCAAAGATCTTTAAAGGCGATCTGCAATGTCCGACTTGCACTCTTTTGTGCAAATCGACCCAACATATTGTTACATGTCTGATGATCAAAATTTTTCCATATTTTTGATATCAATTTTTTGGATACTTAAATGTCCACTTGGTTATGTAATTTGGTATAAAAAATTTTGATCGCTTAGATTTGATCGTATTAGATTCGGAATTGGTGGTTTTCCACGAAATGGGATTCGCTGTGGCACTTTCATTAACTTTATATTATGTCAATGAGAAAAGGGTTGAGTGAATCGAATGACATGAATGGCAAACTTGGCAGTGATAGATTAATCAAAATGCAACACTGTTAATAACAAATTTATAAACTATTGGTGACTATGGAGAAAGTAATACAAAGTATAGTGATCAAATACAATATGAAGTTGCAATAAACAGGCTGACCAACGAGGCTTATCTCACTAGCATTTGTGATAGTGGTGACCCTAAAACACTGTTTGTCTGCAGAAAATCAAGCGTCATCTATATCCACCCTATGGACGATATCAACGTAGCCATCAGCGTCAATAAAGCATCGCCCGGTCAAAGATGCATTCTTCATGCTCGAGCTCCCGAAACACCTCAAAAATGGGTTTTTGTTTATCAAACTCCAGATCAATTCCAAATCCAGTTGTCCGATTACCCCGATCTAGTTTTACAACCGTCATCAGGTCAATTAAAGGTTGAAATTCCACTTATTTTGGCACCAAAGAGTCAAAACCCCCTTCAAAGCAACCAGCTTTTTGTCGTCTATGGTAAACATATCCAGCCAGTGATGGATCGTACTTTATGCTTGTCCAGCGTACCAGGCGCTGAGCCGACATCTGTAGTCTTGAAAATGTTCCAACAAGACGCTCGAGAGCAACTTTGGCAAGTCAGCGAGCCGGGCAAAGAGGAGTTGATCGAATTGACACCATTCATCGATTCGACCAAGAAGCCAGTGTAAGAAAGGCGTAGTGAATGTGAAAACCTGTGCTGCGGAGAAATATTGAACCTAAAAGCATGCTTATGAATCTGACTTCGATAAAGAAGATGATGTAGAAATTTGAAACTAAAATTCATGTTCGTCGGTCCTATGGATGATAGACTTATTTTTCGAACTATCTTGAAATATTTCATGTTTTGACTGTGTTTCGGAGTGAAAATAGAATCTCCACTTTTCGGAGTAATCTTGACCAAGCTAATTCGAGCCTTATTTTGGATCTATGGATCTAAATTCGGTTCCGTTTTCGGGTTCCAGCTAATCCGTATATCCCGCACAAAGGAGTTCTTATATCTCCATAAGTCTGCTAAAAAGAAAACGGTAGAAATTTCGATGTATTTTGAGAAGGTCTGTCCATTCGTATTCAGTTGGGACATTTGTAGAAAAAGTATTCTGAAAAAATGTTACTGAATCTTTGAAAGCTAAAGTTCGATTCTCGTCACAAATCTTTGGTTCACAGTCACTGATTACTGAAGTTGTTTTCCAAGAAAGTAACTTAATCTGGATTGACCACGTGCTATGGTATATCATTAGTAAGGCCGGCCGTCCCGAAGCTCTAACAAACAACCCCCAGTGAGCACATACGTGCGTTTATTACTGTTTTTCAGAATCGAAATTACTGTTCTCATATATCCTGGTGGACCAAACCCCGATAACAATCGCCTGGTTTTTGCTGAAGGTCCTAATCCGGGTAAAAAAGTTGTCTTTGGTCCAAAGACGGCCAATCAACCGAACAGATTCCGTATCGTCATCTATATCGGCCTTTTATTCTATATTCAACTGGAAAATAGCCCCGATCTGGTTCTGCAACCACTTTTCGGCACTTTAACCCCGGGCACACAAGTCGTTTTGGCGCCGTTGGGTCGGAACCCCAAAAAAGACGACCAACTATTTTTTGTTTACGAAAAGTCCATACGATTGGTTAACAAACCGGACTTGGCTTTGGGCTACACATCGCCCACTTCTAGCGTACGACCTAGCGATTTGATTTTGGTGAACTTTCAGCAGCCAGGATCGAACAATGTTGCGTGGAAATTTGGCACACCGCCAAACACACCTACCATTGTGGAACTGGATGTGTTTTTGACGGATTTAACTAAAAAATTTCCTAACAGTTATACGCCTATGCGTCCCAATTATCCATTTGGAAAGTGAGTTCTCACTGTGAATTCACGTCAAAGAAAAAAACATATCTGAGTGAAGTAATAGGCATAAAAGAGGGCAACATTCTTATACTCCAGTCTATTTTGAAACGACAGCTGCAGTGAATTAGTCAAAGTGAGTTCAATTCGGAAACGTTATTTAGCTTTTTACTGTAATCGATGAAAAAATGCAAAAAGATAAACGGGCAACGTTCTTCAATAACCTGGTCAAATCGTCGAAATTTTCAGTAGATAAGCATGTTATTCTTATAATTTTGACTTTCATGTTGTCTCATGAGCCAATTTAGTTTTTTCTGCAGTATGAAGCTTCCTATTTCGGGGAAATTTTGCAAAAGTTTGAAGTTTGAAGCTTTTTTATAGTTGTTGCTGCGACTGCCATTTCAAAATGAATCGGCTCTGGTAGTATTTAAAAATAAGTAGTTTAAGCCCTTATAAAGCTCCATGTTATTGCTGTTACACATGAATACAGTAATTCTTCAGAGACGTATAAAACCGATAGCATTTTACATAGAACTGTCGACCCAACGGAAGCCGGATTAGTATGAATGATGAAAAATGTACAGTCGTTTGGATAATTTCGTGCATACATGTAATTTTGGGGGAAGTGCTATAGGAACCCCCAGAAATCTTCGACCGTATGGCTAGCCATTGGGCGACCTCCAGAATTTTCCAATCCTATGGCTAGCCATATAGTAGTCATAAGGACTCATACTTTTGGTCAGAAAAATACTGACAAATGTCAATTTTTTGAAGAAAAAAGTCAATTTTTGAACAAAAATGGTCACGCTTCGCGAAATGAATACATTTTTTACGGTTTTTTAAACAAAAGTAACGATTTTTTTGAACCGTTTTTCGGACTTTCTTGGTGAAAAAATAGTTGTTTTTTTTCGCTCAAAGATCCCTCCACCCAAAATTTTGGGGAATCAGTGACCCCCAGCCCCCAAAAAGTCGCCTCACTCCGCAGACCTCGGGGCCACGTTGCATTAAATGTCAGATCAAGACCAGTTGAGTTATGTTCACACCAATTTTTTTTAATAATCATTGTTCACACTTGAATTGTTCACACTTGAATTTGCAAAAGTAACCACTGGACATAATGAAAATAACATTTTATAACACAGCTAAAGTCGAAAAAAGTTTTTCATATGATGACAACCCGATTTGGCACTGGTATTTAATTTTCGGGCGTCGAAATTCACTAACATCTATTGTTCCTAAAATCTTTCGTATACATTTTGGCCCTTTTCAAATTGAGATCAGTTACAGGCAAAGTTTCTATTGTTATGACTTTTACGTAAACTTTGATGTAAAACAAAGATCATGGACTAAGTGATCAGTGTATTATACTGAGGGACTATATACTATACAGAAGAATGATTTTATAATTCATACATGGAGATTTTCCACACCAAGAACAATAGAATTCATAATTTTTGAGTGCCACAAATCGTTGCCTTTCGGATTTTGACTGCCTAGAATTTTCATATTGTGTACGAGCTGAGTTACTATTCGTGTGCTAATTTTATAAGTCGGCTAGGCAATGTCGACTACGAGTTATAAACTCAGGAAAAACAGGATAGAAGTCAAGAATTCTTGATGGAGTCGAGCGAAATATCGAAAAACGTATCATCTTCTTGATCTGAATATATTTAGCAAAAATCCTGACATCAGGCAATAAACATAAAAATTGGATTTCTCTATTAGAAAGTTACATCCTCTACCGTCAAACATTGAACCACGGATTAACTAGACCTCGTTGTTTATGGAGACTTTTCCAGAGACCTTTGGGCCATCATATTGCATACCCCTGATTTCAACACTTTGGGCACTATTTGTCAAAAGACCAATCGACCCAGTCCAGCGATTATGGGCGTTTTCGGTTCAACTCCCCACGTTCAGTTGATATTCGACCGTCAACCGGACAAAAGTTACACTATTCGCCTGTTGAACAATCCATCCTTGGCTTTGCAACCGAAAAATGAACAACCAACAAATGGCGTTCAAATGGAATTCGTCCCATTGAGTCCGAACCCCAGACAAGCGAATCAACTATTCACCGTTGTTCAAAATACGATCCGTCCATTAGGAAATGATCGTTTGGCTCTATGTTTTCCAAGAATTGGGAATAAGCCGAACGGTCCCTTACAATTGACCGACTATAAGCCATCAGATGACAAAAAGTTTACGTGGAAAGTTAGCTTTCCGAATGATGGGACACCGGTAGATTTGGATGTGGCCCTTTCAAATGGTCCTCCTGTCTCAGGATCATTACCACAGTGAGTTTTGTTTATATTTGTTTCTTGTGATCCTGAAATATTTTGCTCACTTCTCATATTGAGAGATGCGGCTTAGAGATGCATTCATATTACGAACTGTAGGCTAGTCAACTATTTCCCATGAAGATGACCTGGTTCACAATGGGCAGTAGAAGTAGCAAGTTATTCACATGAAACGTCTATATCTGATGAGAGAGGCCACCTCAACCATGAATTAATTCAATGAATGTTGTCGAGAGGGCATCTTTCCCATCGATCGGTTGGCACAGTACGGTGAACGTAAAGTCCCCGATTCAGACCCCGTACAAGGCTCACCTTTTAATGGCACCCAGGTCACAGGAATTTGTCGTTTCAATACTAGCGACCCTCGACGGTCTAATCCAATTCGATAGCAGATGTAGTTGGGAGTGGACAACGCAGCCATTTCAACTGTGAGCTGTTACAGAGAAAGTTTTAGATAAGAGTCCATCTAATGTTGCTCAGTTGGTCAGAACGTGCTGTAGCCAAAAAAGTTGCGGATTCTAGTTCTGGGTTTTGCACTGAAGAGTTTAGAAAAGTTCAAAACTTCAGAATTGAGCAAGTCGTTTGCATTTGTACCACTAGAAAGGCATCACTTGCACAATAATCTAGAACTTCCGGCGCTCAGGTTAAGAAGCGTTTCAGTACCCAACTTTCTAAAGGTCGAAAAAGACTTTTGATTGATGATTTATTCGTCTATTTTTATGTTAAAAATTTGCGGTTTAACATTCTAGATCGTAATTATAGACGGTAGTAGTGACCATGGACGTACACTGAATCCATGCCGGAGAGAAATTGTTTCTTCCACCCGCGAGTTCGATATACTATTCCCGATTTGTCTTTGGACTTCTGAATTACAATAAATGCCGCTTTTCTAAATTTTTTGAGCAGGAAAAAAATTTTAAGTTGGAATGAGGGAGTCCTGGACTTGTTTAACTTTTTCTGACATAACGGCGAAAAACTTACCTTGACATGCAGTTCAATAGCGTCCCATTGGATGTTATCCAACGTCATACCCTAAAATTGTAACTCCGTTTTTCAGACAATGGTCCACCATCTATATTCACAAGTTTGCGGATTCCAACTCCGTGCTTAACGTCACACCATTCGAAATTGATGGTCAGGTGACCCTGAGTCGCAAAACTAATGCACCTAATCAAGAATTCCGTTTTACCGTCTATATTGGTCGACAGTTTTTCATCGAATCAGTCTCGAAACCAGGTTTCGTACTTCAACCGCAATACGGCATCTTATCACCCAATATCAAGATCACTTTGACGCCCAAAAGTCATCATCCAATATTGAATTGCCAGTTATACTTCCTGGACGGCAAGACAATTAGACCGGTCAACGCTCCGTACTTGGCCATTTCTTGGGTACCTAGTCCAGGAGCCAACCCGGCTTCACCGAACGTAATTACTTTGGTTGAGTATGCGCCACAGAACAAACGAAGTGTTGAATGGCAAATTTCCAAAAAAGATGACGTGACTTTGGTCGAGGTGGACATATTTTTGAAGAAATCGACCAAACCCAACGATAATCTGACTCCAATGAGACCTAATTATCCGCCCATGAAGTAAGAATGAAAAAAATATCAAAGGAATATGACTAAGTGAACTAGAATGTTAACATTCAAGTGTCCGCGTGATCTGGAAGTATAGCTTCTGCTACGAATAAATGGTATTGTCATATGATCGAAGTCCAGTGTAAGTCAGAGTGAACGCCTGATCACTCTTAGTCAGATCAAATCAAGAGTTTATTGTGCAAACAATTTTCCTCCGTTACCACGTAGTACTGAATTCTGTAGTAATTATGAATTTTTGCCGTGTACAACAATTGTAATAACTTTTCGACCAAAGGTTTTCTCCGTGCCCAATGGTAAATAAAAGATGCATAACTACCTTTCTGATCAATTCACTATTGAAGATGACTAATCTGAATTCAGTATTACTAATGAATTCTATACTAATATTTTAATAAAATGAATTTCTAATCACAAGGACTGTTTCACACCCGAAGTCCCCAAAGCTCATCAGCTCGAAATTGCGGTTACGCTAACATGTACACTACCTGCGTAACGGTAGAATTTGTGTGATAATGGTTTTTTTGAAAGACTGTCTTTCCAATAGCCTTTCAAAAGTATCAATGTTTCTGCATCAAGTTCGATATTATGCATCCATGATCACCAGGAGGAATCTGCTTTCTTATAGTTGACCAGCGACTTTTTGTTGTTCAGTATTTCCCGTTTGTTCGACCTTCCATGCGCCATCAGTACAATATTCCAAATATAATGTTTTAAGAGAAAAAGTTGACTGTTCTGTTTCCTAGATTAGATTGATTCTCTTCAATTCTCTCCTGTTGAATAAACTTACAAATTTATATGGAATGTCACTAGATGTCTACTCAGTTTTTAGCTCTGCTACAGCTCAGGGAAGTGGAATATAGAACCATTGAACTACTATACTCCACACATCTTGAAATAATCAATGCAGCACGTGGAATTTCGGTAAACGCAGCCTTATTAGAGATTAGGAAATCAATTTCGATGATCATGAAATGATTGAAAAAATGGTCATCAAGGACCATGTATAAGGATGGAAAAATTTATTGACTAGAGTCAACTAGCCCTCCATAATTTCGAATAAAGATTTGACTATGACATCTCTGCATCAATCATTTCAAAGTGAATGGAATGTAGAATAGTTGATATGGAAGCCCAGATATTGATTTTGTCGTTTGCTGAAGATATTTGTTAAGGTTAACAAGTCATTGCGTGACTAAGTTGGATTATTTACGAATGTTCTTTTGCATGTTTGAGCACCCAAAGAACTCTGGCACAATATTGTATATCTAATGAACATCTCAATTCAGAAACGAATTATTTCTAAATCTCACATCATCAACTTTTTACCTTTTTACTTAGCCACTTATCTGACGTGTTCATCCACTTGCCCACAGACGATTCCGTAGTTTGGAGTATGCCTCAAATAGCCCCCAATGTTAATGTCCGACTAGAACCGATCAACTCATCGCCCAATCAACAATTCAATTTCGTACCGAAGGTTGATGGTCAATTTTATGTCATTCAATTGATCAATAATCCGAACTTCTGCCTCCGACCGTCCAACTCACCAGATCAAAATCTTGTTTTAGATTTTATAAGCGAAAATCCACGTGATGCCCAATATCTGTACATGATCATTGGTGATACGATTCGACCAGCTTTTGACATCAGTTTGGCCGTTACTTGCGATAATAGGAAAATATTTTTGGCGCCCTATCAAATGGACAACCCGAACCAAAGGGTCAAAATCAGTGGACCAAATGATCAAAAGCCATTTTATGTAGGATCGAAGGATGGTTTTGTCATACCACCTCCAACGACGTAAGTGAAGAACTTTTGTGTCAGGGTTCGTTCTAGGTAGAAAAAAATGATGGAGGAGAAAGGGGTATGTGAACGATTGCACATACAATTTGTATATTGTTCTTGAGGTCATCCAAAAACGATCAATTGAGCATTGGCACACCCTGAAGATCTTATGTGGAATGATTTAGGATATACACTTGGTTTTGGAAATTTTCACGGCTCTTCTAGGTCACCTTATAAGTATTCCTGCCCAATTTTAATCATTTTTTTCTCAGTATCCCGTATGAGGTTTGCTCGCACATGTCAATCTGACGACTTTGAGTTATCATAAAACTTTTTCAGCATCACTTGCTGTATAGTCGAATGCATATTTCTTCCATAGGACTGATGGTCCTGACAACTTTAGAGTTTCCCACAAAATTGCTTTTGAAAACTAAGTTTTAGCAAGTTCAAATTCCAGATTTCACTTGCCATTTCAATTTAGTTCTGATTGGAGATTTTACCCAGAAATCTTTTCTGTTGGCTGTTTACTTTACCTGCCTGCTCTGCTAGGCTCACTAGTTAACGTGAACTTTCTACTCTAGAGTGACTTGATATTTTTAAACTGAATGCTGGCATATTTTGTCCTACTGATAGCTGCTCTATCTGACTGTATTCGGTAACAAAAATTTTGAATTTCACACTTCGCCCTATCATCACAATTTTCATTCTTTCAGCATTTATCAAACGATTTTCGTCCATTTGAAGGAAACACCAAATGAAGTGATAGAATTGCTATCCCCGAACATTGATTCCAGCATTACGTTGAGGCCTAGGAACGACAACCCTCACCAACAATGGAGTTTCATGTTCTACACCACCAATCACATCGTTATCATGCCCAAGCTCTACACATCTTGGGTGTTGCAACCTAAAGAAGGCAAATTAGCACCGGATGTGCCACTAATTTTGCGACCTCGGAGCACCACTCCTATACAGGATGAGCAACTGTTCTTTGCAGATGAAAATTTCATCTATCCGGCTAGAAGTCGTGAATTGGTTCTGGCTTTTTCACCCCAACAGAAATCCATTGTCTTGGTGCTCAAAACACCCTCTCAACCTGGTCAGCAATGGTCGATAAGTACGACCGATTACCCTATCGTGGTCGAATTGAAGATTCACTTGCAGAATAGACTGAAAAATCCGACTCAGATTGTAAAACCTGAAGAGTAAGTTGATCTGAAGGAGGCTTTAATTTTTATAAATCCACCACAATGGAAATGTTTTATTCAGACACCAACGCATCCAAATCTTTGGACTATCTCCTAAATGTACTAGAAATAAAAGCTGCACATGGAGCACAAATCCAGAAAGACAAAAGTTTCTCAATTTTCTCTTCTGTGATATAAACAAGTACAAGTTTTCTCGCTGCCTTCTCATCATACTCACTTGACCACACATTTTCTCATACGTATGGAAGGGTAAGCGCAAATAAAAAAATTTTCTGTATTGCAGCACTGTATATGGTCATGAAATCTGATCAAATTGTAATTAGAGCATACTCTCGAGATCAAGAATCTAATAGTTGGAGTTATGACGACATCAAAAGAATTTAGAACCTTGAAAGATAGTGGCTTAATGAAAAATTAATATTCGAGATGAGAATATTGGTTTTGAAAAATTCATGAACATGCACATCATTGCAACAAATGAGGTGCGAATTTTCACTATGTGGGGTCATGAAAAGTAATGTCGACAAAAGCAAAAGCAAAACTATTTCCTACCCTATGTCTTTTGTGGTGTAGTATATCAAACAGCGGTGTAGGGAATTTTGACCTCAACCAGAAAGTATTTGAACTCATCTGCATGGTTGCTGTGGTTGACCCAAATAGTGATTTCTCAAAACGAAGACGAAAATTTTGTTCCAAAGTGCAGATAATAGAGCACTGGTCGATGGATTTAGTTGAAAACTACGAAAAAACATGCTTTAGAACAAAGTATATTTGAGTTAGTTTGAGGCTCCCTCAGATTTTTCATACTGCTGTTGTTCATAGTATTATATTTTTTTAGCCAATATCCACCAGTCTGCATTTCAACCATTCAAAACAAGAACAAAGTACTCAACGTACCATCATTGCCGATTCCTGGTACACCTATCGGTTTAGGCGACAAGCATTCCGGTCCTTATCAAAGATTCTTGATCACTTATTTTACGGGCAAACATTTCACTATCCGCGTGTCTCGATTCTCGCCACCTTTGGTCATTCAACCGGAAAATGGCCAAATGCAACCCAACACGGCATTACAGTTGGCCTTGAGACTACCCGACTTGAAGAGCAGTTTTCAGTTGTTTAATATTATTGATCAGAATGCCATAAAATGTTTTGGTCCCCCAAATATAGTCATATCCAGCAGTAATGGTCCGAAGAATGTTCAACTCTTGCCATATGACTCCCAAATGCCAACGCAGCATTGGACTTTCACTACACCTGATATGAAGACCATGTTCAATGCTACAGATTATCCTGTCGACATGTAAGCGCTTGTCAATTTTCGGATTGCAATTTGGATTCTTCATTTTAGTTACTCGAAATTGTATGAATTTTGTGTTCAGATAATGATTCTTGATTCATGCTCAGTAGCACATTTTGGTATACTGAAGTATTTGGACAAGATGGACCTTATTCGGCAGAATCGTCCTCTCGATAATCTCAAAATTATGCATCTTAATGGGTTGTATTTAAGAAGTCAATTTTGATAATTCAATTTTTATTTTATAGTTGAGCATTAAGCTTGATTTGACTTAAACTGAAATGATTCAATTCTAACTTACAGCAAATCAATACCTTTCGTTATCACTTCACAAGCCAATCCGGCATACGTTTGGCTTCCAGTTGATCTACAGGCCAATAGCAGGCTAATCCTGAAACCCAGGGATGGAAAAGGCGACAACGTTGTTTACCCTTTTGTATTGGTCGTACGAACGTCGGTATACTTCACAATACAATTGTATCATTATCCTAATCTAGCTATTCGAGTACCCTCTAAACTTACGGGTCCAAAAACTCAACTAATCATCAGCATTACCAGTTTGACGCCTGGAGTGAACGACCAACTGTTTTCAATGGATAAAGGTACCATTAGGCCTAAAAACTATCCGAACATGGTGATAGCTTTTGTCCCCGACCAAAATGGTCAGCCGGGAAATTTGGTCGTCACACCTTACGAACCAGGATCGAAAGTTTCAGCATGGATTCCTGTGACACCTTACTCGCCCGATATAAACAATTTTGAAGTTCTCCTGTCCCATGTGATGGAAAATCCACCGATTGAACTAACATCTATAAACATGCCTGAAAGGTGAGTACAGTATAATAGAGAAAGGCTTGAAAATTCCGTGGATTTATCCCTTGTTTCAAGTAGACAATAGTTTTAAAATCCATGTCAACCATATATTTTAAGGATAACAGTGCCCATATACATGAATCCTTCCCAAACAACCAATTGCGTGTTGACAGTACAAACTCCGCCAAGGCCTTCTTCGACAGTATCATGCACTCCCAAAGGGTCCCTGCCAGGGCAGAAGTTTGTGCTGATATTCTCGCCAGGAGGCACGTTCTTCCAAATTCAACCAGTCGAATACCCGGAATTAGCTTTACGAGCATCATCAAAGGAAAATCCATCAATTACTTTGGTTTACAAGAGTCCTACACCACACTTGCATGATCAGCAATTCTTCGTCGATGTTGGCAGCGTTATGCGACCAGTCAGCCAACCGCAGCAAATTCTGACTTTAGGGAGAAACCCTGATAGCCGCGGCGCCTATCCAGTCATAATGGCTCCATCTCCAAGTGATCAAACCTCATTTGATGCTTGTTGGACAATCAGTCCCGCTAAAATATCATCACCACCCGTCAAAATGGAAAATTTTGTTAAAAATTTCCCATATTGGCCTTCAACGACATCAATAACATCCCCACCAAGCCCTATTCCATCAACTGGGTGAGATATTTTACGTGACTGTTGATCAGGAAATTACATGATCATGGTTTGGAGCATATAACAGCCTAGGTTAACAGGTTACTCATTCATTTATTTTCAAGTCACAAATGATAGGTCAACTTTCTACATTGAGATTATAGAAAGAAGCAGTGATCATGAAAGTACCACAGCTTATCCCCAAGGTGTTATTTTATCTCCTTTGGAAATTAAAATCACATTAGGCCATTTTCATGTAATGTTATGATCCTCAACTTCTGACTTCAACTAGAAGGTCGATGTGTCAAAAAGTTTTAAACATGAGCCAATACTTCTGAAGTCTTCTGAACCATTGGAAAGAATAGCAGTCATTCATGTGAGGGTTCTTGAACTGTTACAGAGCATCATTGGAGCTCAGAAGTTTAAAAGTGATGTTTGGGGCTCAGAAGTTGTTTAAAAGAACACAGATCGTACTTTGCAGAGTTGAGATGGAAACTATTACATACATATGCACCACCATACTGATACCGCATTATGACAGTATCATAATAACACATCCGTTGACTTGTGCAAACTTCGGCGTCTATGACAAATAATAGGAAAGATGTAAGATATAGCAACTACAGTAACTTTCCCCAAATTAAACCTGACTATCCAAAAAATGCCTATTTTAGGGAAAAACTTCGCTTTAGTTTTGATTAGGAACATACTATCATTTCGCTAAACAGGACTGGTAGGCCCTGGACTGATAGAAGCCCGTCAACTGTTTCACATTTTTATTTAATACTATGCACATTGATAAGCCTTCCTAAAAGTCTTTGTGGAAACACAATTTAGGTGCGGTTTCATATTTACTCAGTTACTGTGAAGCTTTGCTGTTATTGCTTAATTATATACTCTAAAAGGATTACTTCTTTAAGAATTGAGTTTTTCAACGTTGCTCTTTGGAGGCTGGGAGTTAATATCAATCTTTGCTTCCGTAGCAGAGCTCTCACAGTTAACATATACTCAAAGTCATTTAATTGTTTCAGACTTCTGTCATCAGTTGTCATTCAAGTGATACCAGATTTAACAAGACTCGTTGGAACCCTAATCCCGAAAAATGGGGCCAAACTCGTCTATGGATCACCAAAAGCTGTCCCTCAACACCGATTGACAATTAAATTCTACATCGGCCGTCTGTTCATTATTCAATTAGAGAAATATCCTCAGTTTGCTATTCAACCAATGCTCTCAGTTTTATCTCCCAGGACTCAACTAACTTTGGCCCCTTTGCGAGACAACCCAATCAAAGATCATCAAGTTTTCTTTGAGTACCAAAATTGCATTCATGTGTTCAACAATCCGCGCCTGGTCATTAGTTTGGATACAAAAAGATCGGGTGATCAACCAACGGATTTGATTTTAACCGAATATGCTCCAAATGTTGCAAAGTGGCAGATTGTGTCATTTCTCAGTGGAAAAGAACCAGTACCCATTTCTGATGCCGTCGGAAGAGCGCCCTACGAAATGGCACCCAGAAGACCCAATTATCCTTTCCAACAGTAAGGAACATGATTTTGCTACTAGAATGAGGGTTCTAACAGTGACGATCACTTGTGTGAACCAGGGAAGTTCAATTAAAACAGGGTAGTAGATCCTGCCAGAGTCAAATCTGTTACACAGTCTGATGAACACCAGACAAGGTTTTTTAGCACGACCCCCATTAGCATTCGTGGTAATGAGAAAATATTTCATTAGCACAGATAGCATGGTTGACAAATGTTACTTTGTTGGCGTCAAACTGATGTGTAAGTTTGTCATTTCTGATAACATGCTTTTATTGTATTAACTCATGAAATCATGCCTGATATTGATACTTTTAAAAGGCATAAAACTTTCATATGATTCTAACTAAATCAGATTACTCTTACATTATGTACTAGATTAGTTGACCCACAAGTAAATATTTAGTAGTTAGTTTGACAGTTATACTTTTATGAATCGCTAAATTCGCATTATGTTTGGATAAAACTTTAAATGTTTTCATTGCATCTGGAACTGCACTTCAACTTCAGTACAGGTTCTTGACTGATTTTTTCAGAAAATGTAAAATTATATTTGCTACTCACTATTACTGATTTGGTTAAAACTCAGCATATGTCAAAACAGCTGTTATCAAATCGATTTTTCACTACAATTTTCTGATATCCTCAACTTTCTTCTCGAACTTTTTTCAAAAATTTCTTCCTTTCAGTCATTAGCACGCGTGCTAACGCCAAAAAATTTCCATTAGCACGGCTCTGGTTTCATTAGCACCATGCTAAAAAATCCTGATACCAGATTAAACAATTTTTTGAATAAAGCGTATGCCTACCTTATTCTATGCGTCAGGCTATGCTTATGCCTAACTCAGACTTTATCCAAAAATTATTCGCCGACACAAGTGCTTTCACCCATTGGTTTTACGATTGCAATAAAAGAAGTGATTTTCCTATCTTGCAATAAATTTTAGAATTATACTGAATAATTTTGGAATAAAAATAAATCTGAACAGATTTGGTGCAGCCATGAGTCGAACAGATGAACGGTTGGGGTAGACAGTTTACCATTAGAGTGATTATTTTCTTGCACTATCAATACTTCCTCGACCTTGAGAATCAGAAAGTTGAAAACTGTTATTGAGACGCGGCCTAGACACTAAGATTTTTAGAGTCAGCAATTTCAAACTCGATGTCTTTTGTTCATACACAGTAATACATTCAACAGGCACCATTTTTCGGTTTCATTCACATCCATTTGTGAATGTAGGAAATTTAGGCACATCCGGATTTGAGTCCAGAAGTATCCACACGCTCTAACACCAAATGAGCTATGGAAAAGTGATATTCTCCCCTAATGTTCACTCTGTGGAAGTTCATTCCTAAGCACACCTGGGATACTTTCGACTCTAAGTGTACCACTGTTAAGAATGACTAGTTCACTGGAAGCGTGTTTCCTCACGGCGATGACTGCAAAAACGTTAAGTATTGTTTAGGGGTTCGAAATGGAAGTCATCGAAATGCTTTTTAATTAGCCTGGCCAAACAAAGTACGAAAAACTACTAAGCCTGTAAAGCATTTGGGTCAGTTTCGCAAGCGCCAGGTAGAGCACAAGCGACAGGTTTAGTGCACAAGGGTCATTTAGTAAACATAGTACACTAGCGGCACAAATGTTCTGTTTTGCATAAAAAAATAAAATCACTAATTACGAAAAATATTCAGTGCACAATGCAATGAACTCTATGAGAAGTATAAGACATTACTCATAATATACATTCCAATTCACGAAAATGCAGAGGACCTATTGAAATAATGGCAAAAATCACAAAACCATCAAAAATCGGAATATTAGTAATCATCTTATATTCTGTACAGGTAAAAGTTTCCAAGAGAACTAAACATGTCAACTTATAAACATTGGTGAGATTAAAAAGTTTAGTTTTCTGCTTTATTTTTTCTAGCTTTACAGATATAACTCAAGAGATGGTCTTGAAGAATGTCTTCTCAATGTTCAAACAAGAAAAAAGAATGCCACAAAGTATGAAATCAGTGAGGTCATAATCTACGCAGTAGAATAAAACAGGCATGATTACATTTCATGACATATACTGATCACCATGATTTCGATCTAGTAGCAAATCGCTTTGTGATTAAACAATTGACCTACAGCAATAATTTTTAATGAAAGTTTGCCTACCGATTTCAATTCCTTATGAGACCTTATATGGATTAAATTAAATCAAAAATTAAATCATGTATTATTTTTTTGGGCTGAGTAATTTTTTTGAAATTATTATCGTAGGACCCCGTCGAATAAATGACTATTGAAGACTTCGTTGACATGAGAGTTTCAACCAAGCTTAAGAAATGCAAAGATTATTTCTCCTAAAAAATCAGTAATCAGTACATCAGTAGCTGTCTGCATTTAATATGTCTAGTACTATATGGAGTCTTTGTCTTCTACATGGGGCTTGTGCATCCCAATCAAAGAATTTCATTGTGCCTATCATTATTTTTGATGGCTCACAGCACGTATATCAAAGTTTTTTTTATGAATCTTTGCTTTCTTACTTATAGTCAGTAAGATATTTTACGATTCATTGACATTCTAAATGATTACAGGTGAATTTTTCCAGATCTCCATTCGGAGTGGTCTTACACAATTTCCCAAACAGCCAACAAGTTGTCAGCGCAAGCACAATATTTCCCGACGCCCCACTGATTATCGATTTATTGGGTAATCGGCCTCACCAGCAGTGGATCTTTAATCCATATCCAGGACCGACCTATGTCATTAAATCGTTAGATAATCCATCATTTGTGTGGCAGTTGAATCCTAAGAGTGCTGGTTCACAAACTACGGTTGTGCTAAGACCACTCAGTCCGAACCCTCGTCAAGCTGATCAACTATTCTATGCCAGCAATAATATGATCAAGCCACTGAACCGACCTGACCTGGTACTCAAATTTGTACCTGCAGATCAAAATTCACCCAACCCGACAGTGGTCTTTAGCACAGTATCAAACGTGCTGAATGTCCCGGATACTCAATGGCAAATTAGTAGTCCTAACAATCCTAGTGCTGTGGACTTGAATTTGCAGCTACAAATGGCACCTGATTTGTAAGTAGTAGAATAGCAGTATTTCACTGTAATCACTATTAATTTTTTAATCTTTCGTTTACTTCATTCATGATGGAGGCCCCCAAATTGTAAACTCTAAAATATTTGATAGCTGAACCACATCTTAATAATTTTTAAACCTATAGTGTGTTTTTTTATAAAATGCTACTAAAATTAAAAATGACATAAATATCACATGACTTGAAACTCTTGTACATGAAGCTTTTACTGTAGATTTTGTCACTCAAAAATTTCCAAGTGTTTGTTGAGTGTCGTCACAAAGTTTAACTTCCATATAACATACGACTTGGTTGAAAATTCTAGAAATATAAAATAGTACTTGCTTTCCAGATTCATTATTTGGAAGAATTTTATAAAAAACAGACTATAATCATTTTTGCTCATGAATCTTGTCCACAAGGAAGTTCTCATAAATGACAGATTTCATCGGGCGGGGCTATCCCATGTGTTGACAGTCTGCATTGCTCTATTTTCTGCAATGTAGCTCTTTAACTTCACAAAACTGAAGCATTTCGTGTTGCAAATACATATCGTAGTCTATGGAGGTAATTTCAGTAATTACAAGTATGCATAATTTGTCACTACTTATTTATGGCTGAGATCATGCATGGGCGAACATTTTATTTCTCCACAAAAAGCTATATATCTTGAGTTCAAAATGTACTTCAAAATGTACTAGCACCTCTGCCTCATGGACGTGTTCATTTGATAAGGGAAACTTTTGAAAATTTTCTTTTTAAAGCACTTCACCAGTGATCAGCATTTCACCGATTCCTGGAAGATTTATACAAATAGAAAAAGCAGAAGCTGGTGTTCCAGTGAAATGCCTACCAAAAGGTGTCAGCGCCCAAGATCAATGGACTCTACAGTTTCGTGGTCCATTATTTTCGATGAAGCTACATCCAACCGGTTTGTGTCTGCAACCGCAGCCAGGGCCAGTTGGTCAACTAAATGCCGGATTGAGCCTGGGACCGTCTTCAGACACCCCGTATCCTGCTGGTCAATTGTATTTCGCAGAAAATAACACAATTTTCCCTGCTAATTCACCTAAGCTGATTATGGGCGTTTTACCATCAGGTAGTCAAGACACAGTAGGAATGGTTGTTAATGACCAAAGATCTCGACCGTGGACTGTTACTGAAATTCCTGATGGCATCCCAATGAATATCAATACCGCGATTAGGATTTGGCAGCAGAAACAGCCATCTGGCGGAACGGGACCAGGGCCTGCAGGACCTGAACAACCTTTATCACCGGGAGAAAAGATGTGAGTTTTCAGATGGAACGTTTTACTGCAGATATTTGCGACTAAGCTCTACACGTTTAGCTTAGTTGCCGCAAGGGATTTATCCAGATGTATAGAAATCAAAAATCTTTTAGCTCTGAAATTATGGATTTTTTAAGTAGTTACTACTTGACGCGTCTTTATGAAATACTACAGTGTTGCACTCATAGATCAATAGGATACGTTGAGCTTGAATAATTACGATTATTACACCCACAATCTTATTTTCCTTTTTGTTCTTTGTCTTATTCTTTTCACTTTTTTCCCATAACCTTACCTTCATTTAGCTTTTTAAGGACCTGGATAATACGTAGTGACCCAGAGTGTCATGTTTTCCATTCTGAATTCGCTATAGTCAATTTATTTTCAAATGCGGAATAATCTTTAAAAATCTGCGAGCACATCCTGAACCTGCATCTCGTGATGAAATCTCTTTTAATTCTGCTACTGCTACAATCAACTTGGGAAAAAGGCAGCTTCATACGCAGATTGTTTATTATTTGCATGAGCATATTTTTCCTATTTTGAGACTCGTTTGGAAAAAGACTATTGAACTGATCAAGATGCATTATTATATGAGTAATCAAGAAAACTGTAGTCGATCGTCACATTTAAATTTAGTCTTTAAGAAAGATTCTAGAAAAAAATTAATTTTTTTGATTAATTTTTAACACAACAAGTTTCGAGCACTTTTTCGTTCGGGGCCACGAAGTTTCAGGCAACAGTTGCAAAGTATAACCTGGAGATAGTATATCACAGTCACCTATTCCAGATGATGCTGAGCAATTATATATTTCTTTATTCAATGAACATTGATAGTTCAGTGAATGTTTGAGGATTTTGAATAAAAGTTATTCGAGCAGAATTTAACAAGTCCCTGATGATTTATTGAGCCTAAATCGATCTTCGATACTGAACGATTATCAAACCTGAATCCTATTTTCCATAAACATTCTATATATAAAATTTGAATAAATGTAGAGCAACAATGACAACGTCTCATATACTTGAATTATACAATACGAAGAAGTTCTTCACTCATACTTGGTTGTGTGCAGGGCAATGAACATGGTGTTAGTTAAAAAACTTTTGTGATCACCATACATGCACATGGAGGGGGATTTGAGCGGTTTGACCCCAGCAGACATTCATTGACCCCCAGCAGATTTTTGCTGACCCCAGCAGATTTAACTTCCCGAGCAATGATTGAGAAGATAACGAAGGAAAGCAAATAATTTCACATATATGGCTTATATAGGTTGAAGAATATGCTGCTTGGATGTTAGAAGATGTTTCTAAGACTTTTTTCCGTTGAGAACAAAAAAAAATTTATTCCACCCCCTGTCCTGACTGACTCCGAGCAGAATTTCTAAACTGTGCATGTATGGTGATCACTATGAGTTCTATCAAATGTCTCTTATGTAGTTCCCAAAATATGAGCTTCTTTTACATTAGAGAGACATGGTAACTGAGCTGCACTGTCAGCTGCAGCTTAACATAAAACTATTGTCGCTTAGGTACAGCTTAGGGCTCCTAGAAAACATGGAGTTTAAGCTGCGTAACTTAATTATAATGTATCAGCGTTTTTAGCCATCACAATATATTTTGTACAACACTCAACTTGCAGCTGGATGCACGGAAATGTTATAACATATACAGTCAAGTTGCATCTAATCTACAGCTCGAATGTAGATAAACCGCATTGATAAAACGAGACCAAAGTATAGCTGAAGTTACTAACCTTGAGATACCCACAGTGCCGACTTGACAACACTATATATTCCCTTCTTCGTATTTATCAAATTCTGATATCTATTCTGAATACTGATCACTCAGACAACTCGCTTTTGGGTAGATATAAAGCACACATTAAGCCAATAAGTTGTCAAGGAGTACTGATAAGAAGACTTGATTACTGACCCACTGGAATTTGATATTTTTGGAACAAAGTGCCTGAGAAATTAATTTAATCTTTGAGAACGATTGATTCTCACTGAATGAAATAAACTCAGAAGGATGATTTTTGCATCATTTACAATTAGCTTAATCAGCCTTTCACAACTAGGGAATCAGCGAACAATATGTATACAAATTTTTCCATTACAGACCGTTATCACCTACTTGCATCCGACTCACAACTGACACTACTGGAATAATTGGAACTTCCAAGCCAGAAAAAGGAATCAAGCTTGTCTACGGACCACCCGCTTCCGTGCCGGAAAATAAATGGACGATAAAATTCTACATTGGTCGACTGTTCACCATCCATCCTGAAAAGTACCCCGATTTGGCCGTTCAAACTACATTCGGCGTCCTATCGCCCAACACTCAACTAACTTTGGCACCATTCAGCAGTAATCCGATCAAAGACAATCAAGTTTTCTTCACTGATCAAAATTCCATACGGACGTTTAATTTTCCATATTTGACCATTGTTTTGGACACTAAAAGATACGGTGATCGACCTGTTGATGTGGTCTTGGGCGACTACGGTCCTGCATCGCCTCAATGGCAATTAACGACTCAGCCAACTGGTGGCAGAGCTGTACCAATTTCTACGGCCATTCAGAATGTGCCTTATACTTTGGCGCCTAATCAGCCAAACTACCCATTTGGAAAGTAATGACTTCTAAAATTTCTCCGTGCTCAAGTGCGATTCCTGCAAATTTTTATACATTAAATTTTGATTCTCAGGCTACATTAAAGATCCTCAACTGTAAACATAGCTTCATAACATTAGAGGTGCATAATCAAAATTTAGTTACCGGAATGTACATGCTGAGAAAATTTTAGTGTTAAAGCAAGATTTCTGATTGTCTTGGTGGTTTCAGTTAATTCAAAAGTAGATCACAAAACCTAGAGTATTTATGTACTTTGTTCCAATTAAGTCAAAAGGTTTTCTGTCAACAGTATTTCGAACAACTTTCCAGGTCTCCAATTGGCGCCATTATATACAGTGCTCCAAATCCTCAGCAAGTTGTTACTGTAGTTCGAATATCTCCCGGCACTCCTTTGATAATGGAATCATTAGGAAATAAACCTTATCAACAATGGATCTTTGTTCAACAACCCGGACCGACTTACATTATCAAGTTACTCGATAATCCGACTTATTGTTGGCAGTTGAGACATCAGAAATCAGGTCCAGGAATTGAAATCACTTTGCAACCAGTTAACCCAAAACCCTCATTGGTCGATCAATTGTTCTTCATCAGGAATTATAGCATGGTACCACTGAAGAGACAAGAATTGGTTCTGAGGTTTATCGCAGCAGGGCAAGGATCGCCTAATCCAATGGTCGTTTTCGACAGGGCAGCCAACAACTATAACAATCCTGGCACACAGTGGAAGATTAGCAGTCCGAACATAGCAAATCCAGTGGAATTGAGTGTTATGTTGAAACCTGCTCCTGACTTGTAAGTTCGTATGTCTTGGATAAGCGAACCTTTCGATAAGTTACAAAAACTTTATTTTAATGCCAATAACTGAACATTGATACTGTTTAATAGCCTACGACGTCCTTTGCTAAATCCTCCTTAGATGAAAACTGTATTGTTTTGCTGTCTCTTGTAGAATCTGGTGCCATAAAAATAGTTGTGGAGTTATTTGCTCAAAATCTGGCTTGAAATTTGGCAGCAGTCTAAGCAGGTCGGACAAAGCCACAGCTATACTTGCAGTATGCTTTCTTTCACAAGCAACACAAGAGCTATTTTCAAGCTCACAGTTATTCTATTAGATAGACTTCCATGCCCGGATTATTGAACTGTGTTTTTTTCAGCATGTCCCCAGTAATCAACATATTCCCATCACCAGGAAAAAGTTTACAAGTAGCAAAACCGGAGTCTGGTTCACTTTTACTTGCTCGACCATCAGGTCCATCTTTCAACCAACAATGGAGGCTAGAATTCCATGGTCCATGGTTCTTTATCAAGCAGCATCCAACAAGCCTATGCGCCCTGCCACTAAAAAGTCAGACTGTAGAACCAAACATGCCGCTCGTGCTTGGACCAAAATCGGGAAATCCGTTACAAGGTGGCCAAATGTATTTCACGGATAACAACACAGTTTTTCCGGCCAATGAAGAACGACTAATAGTCAGTATTTTGCCTTCTGGGCAGCCTCATTCAGTTGGCTTGGTTCCAAAACCAGCACAAATGACACAACCTTGGACAATCAGGGAAGGTCCGGAAGGTAGATTAATTCAAATAAGTGTTGCAGTGGATCGATGGAGGAATAATCCACAACTTACTAATATGCCTCCTATCGCACTGGAATTCTCAACTCCCGCGACGATTGGGGAAAAGATGTGAGTTAAGAGCTGGTATAGAATGCTTACGCTGGAATGAATCTCTCAGAAATTTTTTACTAAAAGAAGCCGCTCCTTGTAGTGAAAGGCTTTGGATCTTTAAGGACACATTCAACTGAAACGTCGATGTTTTGTGCTTGAACTGTAGAAGTTTGAAAGCTTAAAATACCCATATCGCTGGCTTAATTCCATATATTTTCTTGTCAGTATATATCAAACTCTGATATCCATGCTGAATACTGATTACTTGCATCTACTCGGTTTTTTAAACAGATATCCAGGACACATTACTAAGCCGGTCAGTAGTTAATGAATACTGATAAGAAGTACTGATAAGAACTACTGATTACTAATCCAGATCCTCTGGAAGTGATATCCCAGCATATTTTAGGAACAAAGTGCCTGAAAAAAGTGATTTAATCTTTGGCAGTGATTGATCCTTGCTGGATGAAATGAACTTTGTGTGATGACTTTAGCATGATTAACATTTAGCTTAATCAGTTTTCCAAAACTAAAGAATCAGTGAACAATATGTGTGCAGGTTCTTCCATTACAGACCGTTATCACCAACTTGCATCCGACTCACAGCTGACACTACTGGAATAATTGGAACTTCCAAGCCAGAAAAAGGAATCAAGCTTGTCTACGGACCACCCGCTTCGGTGCCGGAAAATAAATGGACAATAAAATTCTACATTGGTCGACTGTTTACCATCCATCCTGAAAAGTACCCCCATTTGGCTGTTCAAACTACATTCGGCGTCTTATCGCCCAACACTCAACTAACTTTGGCACCATTCAGCAGCAATCCGATCAAAGACAATCAAGTTTTCTTCACTGATCAAAATTCCATACGGACGTTTAATTTTCCATATTTGACCATTGTTTTGGACACTAAAAGATACGGTGATCGACCTGTTGATGTGGTCTTGGGCGACTACGGTCCTGCATCGCCTCAATGGCAATTAACGACTCAGCCAACTGGTGGCAGAGCTGTACCAATCTCTACGGCCATTCAAAATGTGCCTTATAGTTTGACGCCTAATCAGCCAAACTACCCCTTTGGAAAGTAATGATTTTTAATATTTCTAGATACTTAAGTCCAATTTTTGTGGACTTTAATGCATTCAATTTTGATTCTCAGGCTACATAAAGGATCATCAAGTGAAAATATTGGTTCAGAACATTAGAGGTGCATAATCAAAATTCAGTTACTATACTCAATTCAATCTGAAATGATCGAAGCAGTGAAATCACTACCAAACCTTTATCGAAAGTTATGGATGGCTCATGGCTCTGTCCAATAACTATTTCTTTCATGGTATAGACTCCGCGATGATCACTCGTTTGAAGGATTTCAATATTATCGAAATTGATTTCACGATCTCTAGCTGGATTTGCCATAACTGAAATAGTCAAACCGGTCATTTCAAGTTGAATGGAGAATAGAATGTGTACTCTTAAAGTCATTTAATGTTGAAGCGAAGTTTCTGATTCTCATACTTGTTTTAGATATTTCAAAAGTAATCTCAATATATAGAATACTTATGTAGTTTGTTGCAACTATATCAAAAGGTTTTCTGTCAACGATCATATACAATTTTCCAGGTCTCCAATAGGCGTCATCATATACAGTGCTCCGAATCCTCAGCAAGTTGTTACTGTAGTTAGTATATCTCGCGGCGCTCTTTTGATAATGGAATCTTTGGGCAATAAACCTTATCAACAATGGATCTTTGTTCAACAACCCGGACCGACTTACATTATCAAGTTACTCGATAATCCGACTTATTGTTGGCAGTTGAAACCTCAGACATCGGGTCCAGTAATTGAAATCACTTTGCAACCAGTTAATCCAAAACTCTCATTGGTCGATCAATTGTTCTTCATCAGGAATTATAGCATAGTACCACTGAGGCGACCAGAAGTGGTTCTGAAGTTTATCCCGGCGGGCCAAGGATCGCCTAATCCAATGGTTGTTTTCGACAGGGCAGCCGACAACTATAACAATCCTAGCACACAGTGGAAAATCAGTAGTCCGAACAAAGCAAATCCAGTGGAATTGAGTGCTATGTTGAAACCTGCTCCTGACTTGTAAGTTCTTATGTCTTGAATAAGCGAACCTTTCGATAAGTTACAAAAACTTTATATTAATGCCAATAACTGAACATTGATACTGTTTAATAGCCTACTACGTCCTTTGCTAAATCCTCCTTAGATAAAAATTGTATTTGTTTTTTTTGTTTTGCTGTCTCTTGTAGAATCTGGTGCCATAAAAATTGTTGTGGAGTTATTTGCTCAAAATCTGGCTTGAAATTTGGCAGCAGTCTAAGCAGGTCGGACAAAGCCACAGCTATACTTGCAGTATGCTTTCTTTCACAAGCAACACAAGAGCTATTTTCAAGCTCACAATTATTCTATTAGATAGACTTCCATGCCCAGATTATTGAACTGTTTTTTTCAGCATATCCCCAGTAATCAACATATTCCCATCACCAGGAAAAGGTTTACAAGTAGCAAAACCGGAGTCTGGTTCACTTTTACTTGCTCGACCATCAGGTCCATCTTTCAACCAAAAATGGACGCTAGAATTCCATGGTCCATGGTTCTTTATCAAGCAGCATCCAACAAGCCTATGCGCCCAGCCACTAAAAAGTCAGACCGTAGAACCAAACATCCCGCTCGTGCTTGGACCAAAATCGGGAAATCCGTTACAAGGTGGCCAAATGTATTTCACGGATAACAACACAGTTTTTCCGGCCAATGAAGAACGACTAATAATCAGCATTTTGCGTTCTGGACAGCCTGATTCAGTTGGCTTGGTTCCAAAACCAACACAAATGACACAACCTTGGACAATCAGGGAAGGTCCGGAAGGTAGATTAATTGAAATAAGTGTTGCAGTGGATCGATGGAGGAATAATCCACAACTTACTAATATGCCTCCTATCGCACTGGAATTCTCAACTCCCGCGACGATTGGGGAAAAGATGTGAGTTAAGAGCTGGTATAGAATGCTTACGCTGGAATGAATCTCTCAGAAATTTTTTACCAAAAGAAGCCACTCCTTGTAGTGAAAGGCTTTGGATCTTTAAGGACACATTCAACTGAAACGTCGATGTTTTGTGCTTGAACTGTAGAAGTTTGAAAGCTTAAAATACCCATATCGCTGGCTTAATTCCATATATTTTCTTGTCAGTATATATCAAACTCTGATATCCATGCTGAATACTGATTACTTGCATCTACTCGGTTTTTTAAACAGATATCCAGGACACATTACTAAGCCGGTCAGTAGTTAATGAATACTGATAAGAAGTACTGATAAGAACTACTGATTACTAATCCAGATCCTCTGGAAGTGATATCCCAGCATATTTTGGGAACAAAGTGCCTGAACAAAGTAATTATATCTTTGGCAGCGATTGATCCTTGCTACAGTCCGTTTTTTATAAAATGCTACTAAAATGAAAAATGACACAAATATTACGTGACTTGAAAATCCTGCATATGAAGCTTTTAGTGTACATTTTTTCACTCAAAAAATTTCCAAGTGTAAGTAGAGTGTTGTCACTAAATTTAATCGTCATATGACGTACGGCTTGATAGAAAACGATGAAAATGTAAAACAGTGCCTGCTTTCCAGATTCATTATTTGGAGGCGTTTTGTAAAAAACAGACTATAGATGAAATGAACTTAGTGTGATGACTTTAGCAGAATCAGTGAACAATATGTGTGCAGGTTCTTCCATTACAGACCGTTATCACCAACTTGCATCCGACTCACAACTGACACTACTGGAATAATTGGAACTTCCAAGCCAGAAAAAGGAATCAAGCTTGTCTACGGACCACCCGCTTCGGTGCCGGAAAATAAATGGACGATAAAATTCTACATTGGTCGACTGTTTACCATCCATCCTGAAAAGTACCCCGATTTGGCTGTTCAAACTACATTCGGCGTCTTATCGCCCAACACTCAACTAACTTTGGCACCATTCAGCAGCAATCCGATCAAAGACAATCAAGTTTTCTTCACTGATCAAAATTCCATACGGACGTTTAATTTTCCATATTTGACCATTGTTTTGGACACTAAAAGATACGGTGATCGACCTGTTGATGTGGTCTTGGGTGACTACGGTCCTGCATCGCCTCAATGGCAATTAACGACTCAGCCAACTGGTGGCAGAGCTGTACCAATCTCTACGGCCATTCAAAATGTGCCTTATAGTTTGACGCCTAATCAGCCAAACTACCCCTTTGGAAAGTAATGATTTTTAATATTTCTAGATACTTAAGTGCAATTTTTGTGGACTTTAATACATTCAATTTTGATTCTCAGGCTACATAAAGGATCATCAAGTGAAAATATTGGTTCAGAACATTAGAGGTGCATAATCAAAATCCAGTTACTATACTTAATTCAATCTGAAATGATCGAAGCAGTGAAATCACTACCAAACCTTTATCGAAAGTTATGGATGGCTCATGGCTCTGTCCAATAACTATTTCTTTCATGGTATAGACTCCGCGATGATCACTCGTTTGAAGGATTCCAATATTATCGAAATTGATTTCACAATCTCTAGCTGGATTTGCCATAATTGAAATAGTCAAACCGATCATTTCAAGTTGAATGGAGAATAGAATGTGTACTCTTAAAGTCATTTAATGTTGAAGCGAAGTTTCTGATTGTCATACTTGTTTTAGATATTTCAAAAGTAATCTCAATATATAGAATACTTATGTAGTTTGTTGCAACTATATCAAAAGGTTTTCTGTCAACGATCATATACAATTTTCAGGTCTCCAATAGGCGTCGTAATATACAGTGCTTCGAATCCTCAGCAAGTTGTTACTGTAGTTAGAATATCTCCCGGCTCTCCTCTGATAATGGAATCATTAGGCAATAAACCTTATCAACAATGGATCTTTGTTCAACAACCCGGGCCGACTTACATTATCAAGTTACTCGATAATCCGACTTATTGTTGGCAGTTGAAACCTCAGATATCGGGTCCAGTAATTGAAATCACTTTGCAACCAGTTAATCCAAAACTCTCATTGGTCGATCAATTGTTCTTCATCAGAAATTATAGCATAGTACCACTGAGGCGACCAGAAGTGATTCTGAAGTTTATCCCAGTGGGCCAAGGATCGCCTAATCCAATGGTCGTTTTCGACAGGGCAGCCGACAACTATAACAATCCTGGCACACAGTGGAAGATCAGTAGTCCAAACAATGCAAACCCAGTGGAATTGAGTGCTATGTTGAAACCTGCTCCTGACTTGTAAGTTCCTATGTCTTGAATAAGCGAACCTCTTGATAAGTTACAAAAACTTTATATATAATGCCAATAACTGAACATTGATACTGTTTAATAGCCTACGACATCCTTTGCTAAATCCTCCTTAGGTGAAAATTGTATTTGTTTTTTTTGTTTTGCTGTCTCTTGTAGAATCTGGTGCCATAAAAATAGTTGTGGAGTTATTTGCTCAAAATCTGACTTGAAATTTGGCAGCAGTCTAAGCAGGTCGGACAAAGCCACAGCTATACTTGCAGTATGCTTTCTTTCACAAGCAACACAAGAGCTATTTTCAAGCTCACAATTATTCTATTAGATAGACTTCCATGCCCGGATTATTGAACTGTTTTTTTCAGCATGTCCCCAGTAATCAACATATTCCCATCACCAGGAAAAAGTTTACAAGTAGTAAAACCGGAGTCTGGTTCACTTTTACTTGCTCGACCATCAGGTCCATCTTTCAACCAACAATGGAGGCTAGAATTCCATGGTCCATGGTTCTTCATCAAGCAGCATCCAACAAGCCTATGCGCCCAGCCACTAAAAAGTCAGACTGTAGAACCAAACATGCCGCTCGTGCTTGGACCAAAACCGGGAAATCCGTTACAAGGTGGCCAAATGTATTTCACGGATAACAACACAGTTTTTCCGGCCAATGAAGAACGACTAATAGTCAGTATTTTGCCTTCTGGACAGCCTGATTCAGTTGGCTTGGTTCCAAAACCAGCACAAATGACACAACCTTGGACAATCAGGGAAGGTCCGGAAGGTAGATTAATTGAAATAAGTGTTGCGGTGGATCGATGGAGGAATAATCCACAACTCACTAATATGCCTCCTATCCCACTGGAAATCTCAACTCCCGCGACGATTGGGGAAAAGATGTGAGTTTACAGCTGGTATGCTGCAATGAGTCTCTCTGATTTTTTTTTCAAATAAGATAAAAAATTCAAATAGAAGTTATGCTCTCGACATATCCAAAAGTACTTTGTGGATTAATTTAAAAAAATAATTCATTATCCCTAAAACTTTATTCTATACCACAAAGAATGAATTCATTCATAAGTTAAAATCAAGTTCATCAGGAACTCTGTGTTCTTGATGCTTCAAGAAATTTTTTTATGAGACCTGATTCACCATGAGCTAAGTTTGTCATTGTTCATTCAATGATTAAGTCGATTTGTTGTTGATTTTGATTTTCCCCTGTCAAACCTGTTCTACAAAGCGTGTGATATCAGTTCGTCAGTGAAATTTCGATACTTTGCTGCCGAAATCACCTATCTATGTTTTGCAGAGATCAATAAATTTCACTAGCAAAAATTATTTTGTCAATGAAATCATTGAGAGGATCTTAGTTTTGAGAAGCTCACCAACAAGTTCGCTGGTGAAATTTTCAGTTCGTCAGCGAAGAATAAATTTAGACAGGTCGGATATATCAAAATTAGAGACCATTTGCAAAAATTAGTCCTTATACAGATACATATTGTGGAGCACCATGGTCTGTAGTGAGGTTGTAGGAGATTTTATAGGTGGGGTCTTGTGTAGGTTGTAGACGAAAAAATTAGAACATTACTGCCTGCAAAGCCAAAAAAACTTTTCAAAGAAATTTATGGCGCGAAACAAAAAAAACTGAAATTTTTGGCCATTTTGAGTACAAAAATTACTGTCTTCTATGGAAAGACACCCAAAGATATTCACCCAAAACGGTGAGCTTCGTATGGCTAGTCATGAGTTAGCCATAAGGGGAATTTTAAATGGCTAGCGCTATGTCGCTGGGTTCTTAAAGCACCCGCCCACTGTCCCAGTATACTTTCATTCAAGATAGCTGCATTAGTAGTTCAGTCATAAATTAATATGATTTTAATCAAGAATAGCAACTTGAGTTGATAGAAGCCTACATGATTCTATGCGGCGTACGACGTTCATTGGAATCCTCTATTTGATCCATTCCTCATAATTTTGTAAAAAATGACATGAAACATATAACAATAAAGAATACATGACATAATGATATAAGAAAACAATGTTTTTCAATTCTTGAACCTCATTTGGCTTAATATTAAATGAAGCCCCAAACAGTCAGAAGATCTTTTAAATAGACATTTTTTGGTTTTTGGCTGGAACCCACTCCTATTCCATAATATGGGAAAATTGAGAGAGTCCTTTTAAGCAATTAATCAACTTAAATATGTCATTTTGTAGGGTTCAACATGCTGATTTTAGCAAAAGAATCGGTGTTCAAAAATACTCAGAATCACTCGAACTTGGATCAAATTTGTGCAGATGCCCCCTGGCAAACTGCGTTTGAAAGGTTAACAACGAAGCGCACAAACAAATATCGCAAATAATGCAAAAATAATATAGAAAAAACATAATTCATTATATCTTGCTTCTATTGACTGGTAAAACGTGTTTCGCTGACCAAGAAATTTTGCTGGCTAAATGCCCGACGAAATTTCGCTATTAGCAAAATTATAAAATTTAGTGACCTTTGCATAACTCTATTCATTTGAAATTTTATCAACGAACTGGTTTGGCTAACGAAATTTTTGCGAGCTTTGTAGAGCAAGTTCATGAGACTGTAATATGCAGGAATCTTCAATATCATAAAAGTTTGTTTTTATATTTAGTTCTTTGTCGTCCGTCGTCATTCAACTTTCGTCTGATACGACCAAAGTTGTAGGAACCGCCATTCCACAAAATGGTGCTAAACTCGTCTATGGCCCTCCAAAATCTGTGCCCAATTATCAATGGACAATCAAATTTTATATCGGTCGATTATTCACCATACAACCCATTCATAATCACAATCTAGCTGTTCAACCTACATTTGCAGTTTTGTCGCCTGGAACTCAACTGACTCTAGCTCCTCTGAGCCAAAACCCAATCAAAGATAATCAAGTTTTCTTTATGGACGGAAATTCCATTCGTACGTTTAACTCCCCTCATTTGGCTTTCGTTTTGGATACGAAAAGATATGGCGATCGACCAATCAATGTGGTTCTAGGCCTACATAGCCCCAGTGTTCCCACATGGCAAATTGTGGTACCGCCCGATAATTCCAAGACAATACCTTTCGGGGAAGCCATCGAAAAGACACCATATGAAACGATACCATTGCAGCCAAACTATCCATTCGATAAGTAATTATATTTTATAGTAATCTAGCAGATTTCCAAAGCAGACTGCTTATTTGACTGTGATTAGGATTATGCTGATGATCTCATTGTACCCCACAAATCCTGATCATACACTGGCAGTGGGCAAATTTCGACCAGACATGCAAGGCAAGAATTTCCCAGTGAGGGGGGTTCCCGGACTTTTCATCGAGGAGGGATGGAGGGTGGGTGAGCAAAAAAAACAGAAAAGCCGCACAAGCACGTTTATCATAGATAATATACATAAAAATAATAAAAAAAAACTGTCTTCAAAAACTTTCAAAGCGGTGTTTGACTGTTTTTTGGGAAAGGGAGTTCCAATGATCTCACGTAGGAGAATGTGCCCCCTTACACCCTACGTGCATGCATGATTGATACCCAATTTGTTGCATTTTGGATTTAAAAATTGTTAGGGAGCCACTATCTGCATGAGATCAATCATTTTTGGGACGACATCAAAAAATTAGCAGGCTCTGAAGTTTTATAAGCTGTTGAATTCTCTTTATGGCTCAATAGTTGCCCATAATGAAGTTTTTTTCAGATATTCAATTGTCGTGGTTATCTACAGCGCTCCTGATACAAAACAAGTTATCGCAGTGACACACATTTCTCCAAATGCTCCATTGACTATCGTCAGCTCTGGCAGCCCAGTGCATCAGCGTTGGATCTTTGTTCCATACCCCGGACCTACTTATGTCATTAAGCCGTTGGACAATCCGACCTATGCCTGGCAACTCAATCCTACACCTACAAGTCGAGAGGTGGATATCATACTCGTGCGGGTTAGCCCAAATGCACGTCCAGGCAACCAAAAGTTCTACGTCAGTGAAAACGGCATCAAACCATTTAATCGCCCAGATTTGACACTATTTTTTGTTCCACCTGGTCCTAATTCGCCCACACCAAAACTCGTTTTCGATGTTATTTCTACGAATCCAAATGCGCCCAATTCTCAGTGGAAAATAAGCACTCCAAACAAGCCCGACGTAGTGGACATTACTGTAGTTTTGAGACCTGCACCTGACTTGTAAGTGAATGATAAGGAGTTTTGACAGCATAATATCACCTTGAATCTTGTATGATCCATAAATATGCAGTTAGAGTCCATTTTAATGACTCAGTGTAGCTATGTGCACAACACTCATACAGTAATTTCTTGTTCCAATGCAGCGTGACGGTATTTTGTTCCAAAAAATCAGATTTGTGTTAAATAATATCGAGAACTCGTCAAAAACTGACAGTTGCCCTATTTGTTTGAGTTCAATACTTCTATTTTTTCTAGCACTTCTCCTGCTGTGAACATATTCCCGTTGCCAGATAAAGTTGTAGGAGTTCAGAAACCTATTTCTGGATCACCGTTGATTTCACAACCAAAGGGATCGACACCATACGAACAGTGGACGCTTCAATTTAGAGGACCATTATTCGCCATAAAATTACATCAAACAAAGTTGTGCATTCAGCCGCACCAAGGCCAGCCCATTCACCCAAACGTGCCTCTATCACTTGGCCCGTCTCCTCAAACACCTTCGCTGATTACCCACCTGTTCTTCATAGAAAACAATACGATTTTTTCAGCCAGTTCGCCAGACTTGGCTATGGGAGTTTTGCATTCTGGCCCACCCAATTCCATCGGTTTGGTAAATTACGCCAGCAACATGAATCCTTGGGCCATAAAGGAGGGCCCAGATGATACAGTAACCGAGATTCCCATCAAAATAGATGGTTGGCAAAAGAACGTACCTTCGAGCGGTGTTACAACTGCTCCTTTTGGTCCTTCAACGCCGTTGCCTCCTACTGGAATGACGTAAGTTTATTTGATTATTTTTGCTTGAGAAAAAACGTGTTGGAGTTGCCAAAACCTGGTAAAACCTATGGACGATTTTTTGGTAAAAATACCCCACTTTCATGTGAATCGCCACATCATGTAGTTTGTCGTTGGCACTAAAATCAAGAATCATAAATTGCTGTAAATATCTGATTATATTTTTTCATATTGCATACAATCAAAATAGTGTTGGACCTAAATTAAAATTTAACTTCTCTTTTCAGATTCTTGTCTCAATTCCAAATTAAACTTAGCACAGATTTGAGCAAACTCATTGGAACACAAGTTCCGAAGAATGGAGCAAGACTTAAGTATGGCTCGCCAAAGTCTCTGCCCGCAAATCGATGGACGATCAAGTTTTATATTGGACGACTGTTTACTATATCACCACAATCCAATCTCGGTTTGGCCGTTCAACCTTTGTTCCGCGCATTGTCGTCGAAGGTGCCCTTGACGTTGGAATCTTTGAGCGAGAATCCCATCAAAGACAATCAAGTGTTCTTTACTGATCATGATTCCATCCGGACATTCAATTATCCACATTTTCCCATCGTAATAGACGACAGAAAATCTGTGAATGGTCTGCAAGATGTTATATTGGGCGATAATCGACCCAATAGTCCACAATGGCAAATTGTTTTCCCCGATGGCTCCAAGGCAGTGCCTATTTCACCAGCGATTAACAGTGTTCCATTTGAACTGACTCCTAACCAACCCAACTATCCTTTACGAGGGTAAGAATTCTACGTCCAAAGTTTGATCTTGAAATATAATGAAAAATCACCGCAATGTTATTATTGTGACTAGAATGTAGATCTGATATTGCTGACTTTTTTATCAACATCAGAAATATATTCAACTTTCGATATTACTGCACCTATCATCCATAAACATTATAACATTATCATGTTATAACGTACGATACCAAGCCTAAATAAGTGATCATGAGCATGAGTTTAAGTCTTATATAGTCTACATCTTGGCTTAATCCTAAACAAAATTCTCTCAACATTACGTGCATCGTTCAACAAACAAGACCTACTGTAAAAAGTTGCATTTTCTTTTGAGAATTCCAATAGTAGTGGTTATCCACAGCACCCCGTACCCCGACCAGGTAATCGGCGTGACCAAAGCAATGCCTGACGTTCCACTCATCACACAAATCAAAGGTAGTCGACTTCATCAACAATGGACTTTCGTTCCATACCCTGGTCCGTCATATGTGGTCAAACTGTTGGACAATCCCATGTACGCCTGGCAACTCATGCCTGACACGTCAGGTTCAGGGCCTAAGCTTCTGATCAGGCCTGCCAGTTCTAATCCTCGAAAAGACAACCAGCTATTCCGTGTTGTTAACAATGGTTTCAGGCCTCTTAATCAACCCGATTTAGTGATTGTGTTCAGTCCAGGGAGACAGGGATCACCAACACCGACGGTCATTCTTGACAATTCGATTAAGAGCAGCAATGGGCCTAATACTCAGTGGAAGATCAGTCAACCAAACAATCCAAAATTGGTGGAAGTTACTGTGGTTCTCAAGCCGGCGCCAGATTTGTGAGTTTGTTAGAATTGTTGTGATTTCTGAGGATCTAAAATTTAAAAGGGTTTTGCTTACATCGATGTTATTCCTGCAACATAAATTTATCTCGATCTTTAAGATAATATCTCTTTTATTCTATCTCCAGCACGTCCCCAGCAGTTTACATATTGCCAACCCCTGACCGAACAATGCAAGTGAACAAACCAGATTCCGGCGCCCCATTAACCTCTGGACCAAAAGACACAAGTCCGAATAACCGGTGGACTCTACAGTTCCAGGGTCCATACTTTTCCATTTCGCTTCCTCAAGCCAATTTATGTGCTCAACCACTGAACGGGCAAGCAATGCAGGCGAACACACCTTTGGTTCTAGGACCGAAGTCGCAAAAACCATTCCAAAAAAATCATTGGTTTTTCGTGGAAAATGATACGATCCATCCGGCTAATGCACCTAATATGATGGTCGAAAATTTGCCATTACCAAACGCACCGTTTAGTTTGGGTCTTGTTCCTTCAAAAAACACCAAACCTACAAGGGGATGGACGATCCAGGTTGACAAAGACGATTTGCCCATAGACATTGGGTCCATGATAAAGATCTGGCAGAAGAAGCAACCACAGATGAGTGAACAACCATATAAGCCTGGTGAAACTGGAAGGTGAGCCAGAAAACCATAAAAACCATTGTTCCATAAGCTATGAAATGATATTGAATAAACATTTAGATTAGTTTAAAAACTGATATTCCTTTTGATTGCAACATCAGTTTTCTGATGTCGAGCCATGAATTCTTTCATAAGAGAAGAAAAATGCTGGTACGTTTTCAATACTTACCTGTAATTAGGAGTGGGTTGGGAGGCCCAAACTTGGTCGAACCCTATACCCAAATGTCGGAATCCCCCTATCCCAACTAGGTCAACGCTATACCTAACACCCCCGCCCAAAACTCGGGAAAATTTGGAAAAACGTACCTTTTTCTGGTCTTTTTTGGGAAAAATTTCGAAATTTTTTCGATTTTTCTGGGATTTTCGGGAGCCCCACCCCAAAATTTTGGGTTTAGCTGCCTCCAACCGGTCGGACCTCTAACAGGTATGTTTCAATATACATCAAGATTTAATTTTTAACCTCAAATATATAAACAGGTTTATTTAGCCGAAAAATTCCGGCAGTGTCACTGAGCGTCTGATGTTCTGAATTTGCGTTAAAAATGAGCATAAATCAATGCAACAATTTTCTACCGAATTCTTAGAGAGTTCATTATTACGTTTTATTTTTTTGATTATTGTGACGAATAACTGTCTATTCTAAACAAAAAAGGAAGGTTGCTGGAGCGAGGCAGATTTTTTTCAGAAAAGACTAAGGATACATAACTTGTACTTTGATATGATCTTCCCGCCATGATGAAATTGCCATATTACTTTCATTTTATTACATTTGACAACCTGATCATGTTCACAAGCATAAACGTAGATTCAACTTGATGAATTTTCACAAGCAAAAATGTGAATTCAATTGGGTGAAATGCGTTCTTTCTGAGACTGACAATATCTGTGTCCAGACTTCCATTATAAAATGTTCCACACAGTAGTAGAAGATGTATTCTTGAAAAAGAAGTAATACAGTAACCACAAACCAATCCGAGTTCTAGTTCTTACATGACACAGCAAGATTATGTTAGTAATCATGCTTGCATTCCATCATTCTTTCATGTATGCCAGCTGACTAGGATAGAATGAAGCAAAATCACGCAATTTGATACTTTGTCGTAATTGAATGAAAATTCTTTAATTAAGGGCTTCTAGCATAAGGGGATCTATATCCACAAAGATTGAATTTTCGTTAATGTAAAACGGATGTACATCTGCAATGGTCTAATAACGTCAAGGGAGCATAATATTTTTTTCTGATGATAGAATAAGCGAAAACGGCCATTTTTCAGTCTATTCAAATTTATTTGGTGACAAATATTTTTATAGCAGTAAGTTCTGTAAAGAGATTGGCAAAGTTGACAGCAAAAGTAATACCGACAGGAGAAGCAGCTAGGGATGAATTGTCAATGTGTCTAAAATATCGAATTAAAAAATTTAGAGCAACTCGAATTAACTGAAAATGTGAATTTCTAGGGTAATCATCACGATCCGAATCACTCCAAGGTCCCCTACAAACAACTTCCTACAAGTGGCTAACCCTGAGCCTTACTCCAACGTCGTCCTTGGTCCACGTGGCACATCACCCTACGAACAATGGACGGTGACTTATTATGATGGTGATAAATTTGTGATTCAATTAGTAAACTATCCGAACTTGGCAGTGACCTACGTGCCCGATCGGCCCTTGAGTCTACAAATTTATAACCCCAGATCCCCCGAAGGGCAACTTTTTATTTACAATCCAAAAACGGGACATATTTCGCCTGTCGGCAATCCGGAATATGCCGTTGCAGTTTCGTTCCATGCTCCTCGGCAACGCGGCCCCGATGTCCTCGTAGTCCTGCCAGTTCAAGAATATGAGGCACCCGTCATTGCATGGCAGTTCACTAGCGAAAAGCCGATGCAGATTTCAAATACCGTTTCGAATGTCCCGCAAATTTTTCCCATCCCGAATCGGAAAGTTACAGTGTAAGATTTTAAATGTTAATAGGTTATACTTGCTGATAAGAAGTTCAGACCAGCATTAAGCCCAATTCAGAAATGCAGTCGCCGACTGTTGCCGACAAAAATCCTGAATAGGGCTTTAAACGCATAATTCCATGCTTATGTGGACATATGATGGGGTAGAAGTAGCCCATATTTTCCCGACTTAGAAAAATGGGCCAAATGCCAACCCTCAACAATGGGTAATTTGCAAAAAAGTTATCAAATTTTCAAATAAATAATAATGATACGTAGTAGAACGTTATATAAACCATGTTTTAAACGCAAACCAAAAAATAAAACAGTGTTTTACAGACGAAAAGTCAGTCTTTTTGGTTAACTCTTTCTTTTTGATCACCAGAATTAATTTTTGACGTTTCTCTAGACATAATAATCAATAATTTTTTAAAAGTTCACCGTTAGCTTTGCAGTGATCGACTGTTTTGCATGTGGTGTATTACATTCAGACTGCTATGTGAGAATTCATCCCCGAAGACCTCTCAAAAAGTTATATAACTAGTATTACGAGTTTTCGTGGAGTTGAATAACCCTGCCTGCTGTTCATTCCTCGATCGCTAATCCGACCCACTCCAAAATTTAGCACAGTCAGCTGTAGTTAGATTTACCATATCTATCAATCAGTAATATATCTATCGATGAAAAACAATTCCAGGTCTCCACCATACTCAATTTCATCTGAACTATATCCCGACAAGGTGATCACACTTCCAAATTTTCGACCATCAGTCCCAGCCACTTTAGAACCGACGAGACAAAACGCGGTGCAACAATTCGTGTTTATTTTCGACGGTAGTGATAAATTTTTCGAAATCTCGCCTTGTTGCTACCAGCTTACAGTGTTGACGAGCCGTCCGAATCAGCCATTGATCACTACACTCAGGGGCGCCAACCCACCAGGGAATGATTTACGATTTTTCGTCGATGGTCCTTATATTCGATGGGCTAAACAACCAGAAATGGTCGTAGGGATCAGTGATGGCGGTCCGGAAAAGATCATTCTGACGCCCTATGTTGCGGATTCTAAACGCAATCAATGGCGACTGCTGTCGCCGGACAAGCCGGGACCGCAACCTCTATCCAATGTGGCCAGTAATGCGTCAATTGCAGAGCCAACGCCCACAGCAGTGTAAGGTTCTTGGGTGTAATGGCGCCCATATTTCAACATAATAACGTTGAAGATAAGGTCATCAGTCGATAGGCCCATGCCTAGGCCTTGGCTGAAGTCTAAACCTAAGCCTGAGCCGTAAGGCTACGTCGAAGCTATCAAACTCATTAAGTATTTGTATGCTATAAAGTAGTGACGTTAAGCTTAAGCTTAGGCTTCGGGTAAGATTGAACGTAGTCTTAGGTTAAATTTGGTCAGACAGAATCATAGCTGCAGGTCCCAGGCTAATCGCCATATTTTATAGCATAATAACGCTGTGAGTTAGGAATTCATGAATGTACATGCCATGTAGGTATTGTTGAATATCAACAGATGTGAAATTCTATTTTGTTTGAAAACTAAACAGTTCTATATGACCCTAGTTGGTTTTTATAAAATGCTTGTAAAACAAAATTACACAAGCATGCGCCGACTTGAAAATCATTTACACTAAGTTTCTATTATAGAATTTTTGGCTCAGAAAATTTCTGAGAGTTAATTGGCGATTTAAGTTCCAAATGACGTTTTACTGAAAATGACAAAAAAATGAACCTTGCTCTCCAGTTTTATCATTTAGAAGCATTTTGAAAAAAAGCCATGATTTTGTTGAACACGGTGTAGATGGGGTTTGATGAAAAACGTCTCTTTCACTTCAAAATCTTGTGATAAATGTCCATATTGATAACTCTACAGTTGACGGGTGAAAAAGTAGATGTATGTTCGTCGTGACTGTACTGATGACATCATGTTTAGCTGCCTATTGCAGGTTTCCGTCTGTCAATATCGTCCCGATATCGGCTCCAGACTTCACGTTGTCCGTTCCAAACGTCGCTGCTGATACCAAAATCGTCCTAACCTCCAGAGGCCCCGACGTCTCGGAACAAATGTGGTCTCTAGTGCCGGAATATCCTGGCTCGGATCATGTGTTTATAAAACCGATGCTCAATCCAAATTTGGTGGCACAACTAGCAGGGCCATTGCAGGCTGGAACATCGATCGTTTTGAAACCAATTACCTCTTACCCAGTGTCGGATAATCAATATTTCATTGTCAAAAGCAACCGATTGGTCGCCATGAATGACCATAAGTTGTGTTTGACTGCATCACCGATTGGTTCGACTAGGCCGGGTAGTTTGACTATCGATAATATCATTCCAGATTCCAAGAGTCAAATTTGGGGCGTACGTTATCCTAATTCGGATAAGTTAGTGGATCTTCCTGTTGCCATTGGCATCCGTACAGCACTTCCTACACCTGCACCCACTACGATAGAGTGGTAAGTGCCTGTGTCAAAATGTGGCACTTTTGTTCAACTTCATCTGAATCGATCACATACTGTATGGACCTGCATGGCCCACTCAAAAATTTTCGATCCTTTACCATACATGCACAGCATAGAAATTCTGCTGGAGGTAAGCCAGGACGGAGATGGAATACAAAATTTTTCTCGTTCTTGATAATGAAATTGCTTAGACAACACTTTTAAAGTTTTAATGTTACTCCTTTGGAATCAAGTATGCTCTGTTTAGAAAAATTGTTAAACTACAGCATCATTTCCATTTTCATGACGACTTTCTCTTCTTTCTTGCTCATTTTCCTTCGTCAACTGCTCATTCATTGCTGGAGTAGTCAAATATGCTAAAAGTCAGCAAGAATCTGCTGAGGGTCAATAAAAATCTGTTGGGAGTCAAAATCTCCCCAAACCCCCCCCCACACGTGCATGTATGTCCTTTACTCCAGAACTGAAGATCATGGGCTAAGATCAAAGGAATATCCTATATTGTACCAGAACGATTTGATGCACAGAAAAAAGATTAAAGCGGATCCTGTTCAGATATCAGTCTCAGCCAAACCTGAATCTAAATCTTATTAGGGTTAAGCTTGGATGTTGCCCTGGCCTTGGTTTTTGTCCAAAAACAGTGGATCCTGGGGGTATGATTCTATCTCAGCCGTCATACATTTTATGATGACTGTGAATATCATGCAGGAAGGTCTTCAGATGCAGATGTTACACCGCAATCGATAACGCATGACAAATTCCGTAACTTACATTGATCATCTTTGCTCATAGCCTCCTTTATGCAGAAGTCTGCATACATGTGCAAAGGACTTATACTTCATCTACGGAGCAATGACAGATAAAACATATAGCTTGTCGCATTTGATAGAACTATCAAAAAAGTGTTTTGTTGTGATAAAGCCTGCCTCCAAACCATTACGAAGTCATAAACCCCTGAACACTGCAAAAATTCAAAATTGTGTGTTTCAGGAATCATTGGAGGTAGGGGACTGTGATACAAACATCACTCAATTTTCAGAATATTATATCGAATGCGACGTTAAGTATAGGACATGATTTTATTTCTTGCACATTCATGCAAATGAGTATAATGTTATTGATTTGCTTGGCTAGAATGTGTACCTGGAAAACTTGTGTCGCTGGTAGAACTTGACTGGTTTCACAATCTATGATTCAAATTCCTATTCTGCAATAATACTGACAATATCCATTCGCCAAAACCTATTCAATTTTTAGCCGAACAGTCGCAGTCTACCTACATCCACTCAGTATGCCGAATCAAGTTCTTGCTCCCGATTCACCTAATATCGGTTCATTCATTAAAGTCGTGCCCAAACAAAGTTTGCCTAGTCAACTGTGGTTTTTAGTTCGTTTACCAAACAATCATTATTTGATTCGCCCCGCCGATTCGGATCAAGTTGTTATTCAGCCGGATTCACCCAACGAAGATGGAAATTTGCGTCTCCAACCACGACAGGGTGACAGCAAGCAGTTGTTCACTGTGGATAACGACCGATTAAGATTAGCCGATAATCCGCAATTGGTCATTTGTGTGAAACCTGGTCAGGCGGCTGGTGCATGGACTATAAAACTCTCGAAATATAATCCGAATGACAATAATCAAAAATGGAGAGCAAGCACACCAAGAAGTCCTGAATTGGTTGACATGCCGGAGATTCTGAGAAAAACGATAACTGTAATTACCAGACCAGATGGCGTGACCATCTTTAAGAATGAAGAAATCGGTCCCATGGATAGGTGAGTAAATCTAATCCTCAAGTGCATGGATCCGGCCAGGTTTGAATAATTCTAAATATTTCAAGTTGAATGAAAACGATTTTTATGACTGATCGTGCGTTTAGATTGTGATAAGCATGCGGAACTATCACCATGATTATCTGATTTTCATTAGTACTACATGATCCCGTTTTTTGCTCATGTTTGAATGTCCTAGGCCTACTTCCAATCTTCAGCCACCAGAAAAATAGAGCTAAGAAAAGAGCACATAAAGCAGTGCTGTTGGGTATGATGAAAAAATTGAGCAATCATCGAAAGGCAGCCAATAACCAGAAAAAATAACGAATTTTCGCTTCAAAAGTCGGGAAAATGATTCGCGGACTTGGAATAAAAAAACTGAAAACTTCCTTTTTTAGTAGGAAATTGTCATTTTTGGACAAAAAATTGTCATGCAATGGATTGAGCTGAATGCGTAAAAAGATAAGAGATATTCAACACTGTTCAAAAAATCATAAAATATGAGTTGTGTCAAAACTGCTTCTTCTTTGCCGACTTGTACAACATTGGCTTTCATTTTTCAGGCAATCACCACCAATCACTTTGTATTCATTACCATATCCCAACAAAGGTTTTTATGTTGCTCAACCCAGTGCGGGCACCCCTTTACAGCTTGTGGACAAAAATTCGAAGCCAACTCTGCCCAAGTGGATTTTCATACCGGACGGTTACGGAGCCTTTTCTATTCAACTTTTCGGCTCTTCAACTCATGCCTTGTTTTTAACGCCACAAAATGGTCGCCTCGCGCCCAATACACCAATCGTCTTGATGCCAAGAGACGCCTCGAATCCGGACATTCAGAAATATCACTTGGATAATAGAAGAATTTGTACCAAGAAAAACACTTCGTTGGTTTTTGGAACCTCCAAAGGACCGACGCCCAGCATTATCTTGGTACCTATTAACAAAGCGGCGCAAGATCAACGATGGATGGTCCAGGTGGGAGAATCACCAATGGAACCAGTTTCAAATTTCACAATCTACAATCCTCAATATCCAATTAGCCCGCCTGTCCCAACTAAAATGTAAGTTGACAAAATTGAAAGAATACTAAACATTTTAAATTCTCCTTCATACGAAGCTGCCAAAACTGCAATCTACCTCACTATTTTCAACGGCATCCTTACTGTATTTTATGAGAGGCTAAACTGACTAAGATTATTTTAGACATATCATATGATTACCATATTATCACAGTGCCTGAAAGTAGCGAAGGGTGCCATTCAAAATCCCACACTGACCGAATTGGGATGCACCAACATTTTTCAATCATATGACTATCGTAGGGATTGGCATTGAAATCATAATCCCTTGAGATTGGGAAAAAATTTTAAAAATGTATATTTTTTGATATTAATGCTCATTCCCGAGCACAAAATGTTCAGAATGTAAGTTTTTTATGCGTTTTGCGACATGAACATCAATCTACTAATTTTTAAGCCCCAAGAATTATTTTTGAAAACAATCTTTCTGATTTTTCACGAAAAAATTCGAGATCTTTTTTCTCCAACGACGTCCTCACTAAATTTTTAACAGCCAAATGATCCCACTGAATCTCCAGATGTAAGGTCACTGCAACAAGTATCGTCTTTAAAGCTAAAAGGCCGAATGTTTAGAGTAATGTGCCAAAATTAATTTTAAGGTCTCGAAATCTGTTTAGACAGTTGTTGGAAAATCAACAAACAGATACAGAATTTAAAAACACTATACATCCACCATTCGCCAGACATGTTGTGGAACAGAAGGAGATAATCTCTGATAGAAATATAATGGAATGTAGCCATTGGACCACTTCGTTAGTTTCTGGTAATTTGCTGAAGGGACACTGAAGATTGATTTGCAAAATAAGTGTTTTTCTAAATTTAAGGTAGTTTCGTAGATTTTATCAAAATTTGGGAGAATTTCTATTTATACAAGCAGATTGATAGATTAATGGTTTGCATTTTTTAGTCAATCGCCATCAATCATAGTGTATTCAAAGCCAGATACCAACAAAGGTTTTTATGTTGCTGGACCAAGTCCGCACACTATAGTGCAATTAGGGGACAAAAACTCCAAGCCACCAACGCTTCTTACCAAATGGATATTCATACCTGACAGTTCGGGAGCATTTGACATTCAAATGCTGGACTCTCCACCTCCTGGACTATTCCTGACACCGCAAAACGGCCATCTCAGTCCAAACACTCCGATCGTATTGGAATCGAAAAATGACCAGAATCCGGACGTTCAGAGATATTATTTAGATGACAAATGGATACGTGTAATGAAAAATCCGGCATTGGTTTTGGGAAGTTCAAAGGGCCAGACGCCTACAATAATCCTTGTACCCTTTAATAAAGCAGCGTTGAATCAGCAATGGATGGTCAGTGTAGGACAATCGACGAAAATAGAGCCAGTTTCCTATGTCGAAAAATTCCCTGATAGAAACCCAGTTGCTCCTCAAACCATTGTAGAGAAGTAAGTAATGAGAAAAAAGGCGTACATAATATTTCAGCGGACGATCTTTTGGCTTTAAACTCCGTCTGTTCGTGATTTCACGAAGCTCTCACTCCAAAGAATACAAGCTACCAAACTCGAAGTCCGTCAAATCGTAGTGAAATACCTGAGAAATGATGATATACAGGTTCCATAAGATGTTTAATTATTTAGTGAATTCCAAAAGTTTGATTTGGGTTGCTTGCCTCTGTGACTTACTCGCCTCTATGGATGTTTCTTTGTCCAGGAAAAGTTATGCAGTGATTTCAATAGAATTTTCTAGCTGTCTCTCGCAATCATAGTCCTATAGTCAATTTTTCTTGAAATGCTTCTAAATAATGACAGTGGAAAGCAAGTAGTATTTCAGATTTTCACGGTTTTCTGATAAAAAATATATCGTATAGGACTCGAAATTTGTCAGCACGCTGCCTCACCTTTATCAATTTTTCGAGTGAAAAATTTCATGGTAGGAGCTCTACGTAAACGATTTTGACGATAGTGCTGATTTGTGTCACTTTTCTATTTGGAAGCATTTTATAAAAAGCACACTATAATATCAGTTTGAAATTGTCTGAACGAGAGAAGCATTTTTACTGATTTTGGAGGCCAATTTAAGTCTCATTTGACATGAATATGCAAGATCGTTAACTTTTTCTTTAATGAAGTTTCCATCAATCCACTGCTTCCTGCAAAAAGTTAATTAATTTTTTGATGGATTTGTATAAATGCACCTGTCGACTATAATTAATTTCGTTCTCAAATCCGATATGAAGGGAAACATAGGGCCTAGAAAGAAAATATAGGAACAGCTATGGATAAAAATTTGTTTCAAAACAAATTTTAGCGGGAAAGCCTGGGGCTGGTTTTTTCAAAGAGACCTAAGCTCCAGCTGAGCTGCAGCTTAAGCTGTGCTCAGCGGTAGCTTAAGTCTCCTCAATGAAACTGGCCCCTGATTTTTTTCAATTTCAAAAAGTTTAGACAGATGCATTTTTGGCTTTAGATAGGAGTGTTTACCTGTCCATCTCATATGTGCGTCAATGTCCCGGATGCTACGTTTTATTCATGATAGGGAAAGCTTCTAGGACCTAATTTTATGATAAAAACTTTGAGAAAGTTTTCCAGGTTAATGATGTGCTATAAGTGACATGAACTAAGTGTGACATAAGTGACGTAAATGACATGTGCCGTGTTGAGTTGCATTATTTGCGATTTCACGTGCAATAAATTAAAAATTATGCAAACCATAAAATCTCTAGTCGAAACCATATATCTAAATTATTATATTTCGAATCTTCGACCGTACACTTTTAGATCAACTCCGCCATTTTATGTTACGCCAACTACGCCACCTAACTACGTCATCTTTGTGCCCAATCTGGAATCCAACACGCTAGCCGGCATCCATGCATCGAACAGCGGCCCTATCGAACAATGGAATTTCGGCTTCCCGAACAAAAATAAATATTTCGTCATTCGACCACACATCCCTGGTGGTGATCAACTAGTCTTGCAGCCTCGCGACGGCATTTTGCAACCGGGCGCAGAGCTAGTCTTGAGACCTATGACCGGCACACCTCTTCAAGACAATCAAATGTTTTATTCGGATAATGACACTATAAGAACGGCTAAAAGCCCATATTTGGTCGTGACTGTAATTAATCCCCAACAAGCCAATCCGAAAATCGCTTTGGAAGAATTCAAGCCGCAATATCCGCAACAAATTTGGCGACTCAAACGACCTGGGGATGCCAACTCGGTGGGAATATCAACGGTTATTTCAGCCTTCACCCGAGGCTTCGATTTTCCGATGCCAACACCCACAACGAGAAAAGTTGTGATGTAAGATTACTTATTTGCTGCAGCTCTGGCATCACATTTTAAGAATGGGTAATCAAGTTTGAGGATATGAAATCACATGCACTGAGAATCAGAAATATGATCAGTTTGCCGATAGAAATAAAAAGTCATAGTTTCTAATGTAAATTTGGGTCCTCGGGATTTAGCATATGGGAATGTAGGACATTTCTGGATAAAATAATAAGTTGTAGCATATTTCAGTCAAGGTTGACAGTATAGAAAAGCCAAACTAAAGCTTGTTTTTCTTGGACTAGGAATCCGGAAAGAGAGTGCAATTTTTTGTACTCCTGCTGAACCATGTGCCATCTATTAGCTTATAGATGTTTATATTGAGAAAAATCCAATAATGCAAGTTTCAAGTGAAGGATTTTTAAATCGATCCTCAGCCTTGATACCAGACTATAAAATGTGTTCGTTTCATTTCTGAACATACTCATACAAAAAGTAATTCAAAAGTGTCAAAATTGATTTCCGTTGTGAATTTATGGTTTCTTCGTCAACTTTTTATTTTATTCGGTGTTTTACCTTGAGAATGATGCCAAAGATGGGAATAAAGTGATATGAATAAATTTTCTGGTAGACATCAGCAAGACTCATCTAAAAAAAGTTCAATTTGTTTCGTTTTTTCAAGTTTTTATGCTGTAATAAAAGTCCCTGAATATTCAAAAGTGCCTACTTTCTATTTTTCAATTGATAATACACTGGAGGGGAAAGAATTTTCTGCCAACTTGTAACCCTTCTGTGCCTTGTCTAAACTCAAGACTTGAAACTGTGAAAATGGGATGTCAGACTTTTGGGATTTCAATCACATACCTATATGATTTATATTACAATTTTTCGGAAATACTCCGATTTCACCAGGTTTGTTTCAAAGTGGCCATGTTGTAATTTTTGTTTCCGATAGTATTTATCTGCTACCTGCTACAGATATAACATTAATATACATTATCTGAATATTTTTTGTTTACTCAACCCATTTGCTCAATGACATTCGGAAAACAATTCATTCTAAAATATCGAAATTGATTAACCTTTTTAGCCAAACAGGTCCACTGATCCTTCGCCCGACAGCAAGCACTGTCATAACTGTCGAAGGGCCACTGATGCCCAACGCCAGAATAATTGTTAGCCCAATTGATACTCCAAAGCCCGTTCTCGTGCGCATAGTTCTAATCGATGCAGTGCCACCAACCTTCGCTATTCGACTGAATGATAACCCGAATTTGAGTGTGTCTCTATCCATTAGCGGACCGCCTGTTGCAGATACCAATTTATTTCTACAACTAACAAATCCCGATCAGCCTGGTCAAAAGTTCGCCCTCGATGGACCTTATTTGATACCAGCAAAATTACGCAAATTGGTTGTCGGGCCAATGAACGATAACTGGTCACCAGGTCCTGTTGTTTTATTGTCGACGCCAGTACCCAAATCCAAGGAGGCACAGTGGTCCGTTGTGCTTGTGGATCAACCGAAGACGCCGATATCTTTTTCAGAAATGTTGAACCGCATGGTAGGAATGGGACCTAGAGGAGTCACTATTGTGTAAGCTTATCAGTTTATTTCAGCTAACTTCATTTCATTATGTTGATGCGTCTTTCAGGGAAACAGTTCCAGCCATCATTAGAGGTAATGTGTCCAACAAGGTCGAGTATACTGTAATTATACAAGGACATGTAGGACCCAATGCCAAAATTGTTTTGTCGCAAATTCAGCCAGGCCAGGTGCCATCTACTAAATGGCGCATCGTTTTGCTCCCGACGAATGGTAAACTGTCCTACGTTATGATTCAACCTGAGGGTTATGATTCTATAGTCTTGGCGCCCGAAAATGGCTCCTTGAATCCAGGAACGCCCTTGGCTTTGACGTGGAAGAGCATCGAACCACAAACAGCTAACCAAACTTTTATCATCTACAACAATTTCATTAAACCAGCCAACAATCCTAGCGTATCGATGACAATTTCTAGTCCACCCACCGGCAGTCAAACGATCCGTTTGTCTTTGGAACCCATAGTACCACAATCTGCGACACAAGTTAAATGGTTGATATCACCGGCTACAGATTTAAACTGTAGAGTCAGCGTTCCTGAAATATTGGCCAGACTAGTGGAGTCCTCAACCACCATAACTACCCCTCCTGCCTTCAATGTCCACATGGAGATATCATTTGAACCTAAATCATCACCTTACAATGTGTAAGTAATTTATCCTCTAATACTGCCACCATACATCGGTGTGCAGTATTCGGGAAGTTTCGACCTCGTTCAGAAAGAGCTTAACCTCGCTTAAACATGTGTTTGACACCATTGTGACTTTTCAAGACAAACAAAATTTCTTTCTTTTAATATGCAACAAAGCGAGTAAAGTGATAGGCCTCTTTGAAAACATGCTGTAAAATAGTGTATCTTCATTCTTGACTGCATTATGAGTATCTGAAGTTCAATTCAAATTTGTTTGACTTCTCCCAGATTTTCATTCCATGCTTCCAATATATGACTACCACAAGATCAGACGCAATATATTTTTGAAGTGTCATACTCAGTGATAATTTTCATTATATTGATACAAAAATTGATGCACAAACCATAAATTAATAGGAATATTCGGCTGAAATGAACAGAAAATGGTGAAGCCTAACTAATCCTCTGAGAAATGATGATTTTCAATGACGAGAATTGAGACTGTGGTAAAGAAATTGTTAGTCTGCCAGTGAGTGTCCATATTATTGTATGATCGATTTCCTCTGACTTTTGACTCTGACGATAAAACCACTTGTGCTTCAGCATCAACTAGCTACTTTTACATGCTGATAAAGATGGTATAATCTAGTTACAATAACAGTTGGCATTTAGAACTCATCACAAGTTGACAGTCTCTCTTAACGTTCTAAATTAAATGCTGACCACTAAAAATGTCCATTTGTAAATTCGGTAATCAGACATGTTCAAAATCTGTTTGACTGAGTAATGTCAGGCAAATCCATGGCCTTTTTATGCTTATACTCCACCCGTGCAAACATTCTAGTAGTGATCAGGACAGCATGTCTAGTATAATAGACATGCTATCCTGATGTACAATGCTTGAGGAAATTTTATATAGATTCTTCTGGCAATGAGCTATGGGATGAATTGTATCACATGAGTCGATGATTTCGAAATTTACACACTGATAAATTATGTTAGCTCTTTTGTTGAAATCAATTGCAAAAAAAGCATTATTCCCACTTGTACTTATTCCTAACTCATTATACCCATACCTCCATGTTTAAGACTTAACCAACCTTTTACCACAATTGCGCCTTTCGGACCTACTGGAAGCTCGGGAACATATATGCCTATCATAGTGTAAGTTGAATTCTCGCCTTTCATGAGAAGTTATATTCGACATTCCAAAAGCTTCGTGAAAATAACAGAGGAAAGACTTATTTTTTCAAAAATCCCTTTTTTTGAAAACTCCAAAAAACTTTTTTCTGGCATGCCCAAGACTGCATGGCATTTACTCGGAAGTATCATAAATACTGATTTTATAGTTGGAATGTTCACTCAGTACAGTGATGAAGTAGTCAGTCATTTATATCAAGTAGAAATACAGCATTATGGTCGGTTTTTATTACATACTTGTGAATCGGAGAATGGGAAAAATTACCATAGTTTTCGAAATTGTTTACGCAAAATTTTTGCAGTGTTTTTCTCACAAAAAATTGGTAGACTTAAGTTGAGTATCCTCACAAACATTCGTTCAATTCGACATACAGTTCAGAAGAAAATCGTAAAAATATACAATAGTACTTGTTTTCCACTCCTATTACTCATTAACATTTCGAAAATGGACTACAGATTTGCATTCTTAAAAGGACGCGATTTTGTCTTCTACACTGAAATGGATACCTAAATAAATGCTGGATATTATGTAAAAGCTGACATTTCCATAGTGTCAGCTGTTCTCTGAATTTTATTTACTTTTTATTCATCTAATTCTTACACTTTTTCTATCGTTATCTCTATCAGGCGGACTCCACCAATCGTCATTTTTATTTACCCGAGGACACCTCTCAGCGTAGCAAACACTCAGCCTGGAAGTACAGTAATTGCAACAACGAGCACAAATCCACGACTTCGGGGTACTTATTGGATAATTGAGATGGTCAAGCCTCCATATTTCATTATCAGACTAGACACTCCTGACAACAAAGATGTCGTGTTAACACCCGACGGGGGCGTTTTGGCCCCAGGAACAACGATTGTCATTCTAGTCAGACAACCCAATCCATTAGCTGGCAATCAATGTTTTACATACAAGAATGGAAACATTGTACCAGCAAATGACCAAGGCCTTGTTATAACTGTTGCTGAACCTGATCAAAGTGCTGGAAAGACTATGCATGTTTATTTGGAGAAAATTGACGCAAGATCGAAACCACCAACCTGGATGTTGGCGCCTTATCAGCAACTATCGAACCAAGTTGGTTTATTAGACATTCTAACAATTTTAATCAAAAGTTTTAGCGAGAATCCGGCTAGTAGTATACCTGTAACAATCCAATGGCCACCATCTACGAAGGGACCATATCGAGAAGAAGCAAAGATAGTGTACGTCTCATACATTTTTGTTCAGCAAAGCAAGACTTGTTTGAGCTCTCTCAGTCGCTTTTCAATTTTCTAACTATCCATATCGGTGGAGGATGGTGATCATAAATGTCGTTGACATGACCAATTAGGAATGGAGAAATGTTTCTAAAGAGAAGCAAGGGAATCTGCCACTGGAAAAATCAGTAGCACGTCCACTTTGGATTTATACCTGCAATTTATCCAGCTGGCCCGACCAACCTATGCAACAGAAGTGCTAAGCTGTGTTTTCTATAGCACATTAGTTCATGATTTACTTGCCCTTTTGAGAAAAACGCCACAACGTACCAAGAAAAATAAATTCGGGCACAGCTAGTGCAAGACCCACAAGTTGAGAAAAAATAATTTTCATCCCCGAAAATTTGCCTCTATCTGTAACACATAAGACAATAATAGTTACCAAACCGCCTTTTTCGCAATTTTTATGGTCAGCAGTGACGAAAACATAACCTTAACACCTGAGAATGGATTCATTAAACTTGGAACATGGTTCAAGCTGCTTCCCTTGGACAAGGACCCAGATACTTAAAATCGAAATTTTATTGGAAATCATCTCACCACCGAAAGGTCCAATCAATGGTCAAAGCATCAAAGTGACTGGAATTTTTAAACAATAATGCACAAGTGCAACCATGGTCTGTTGCATTAGCTGATCAACCGAATAATAAAGTCGATTTTGGGATAATCATAGAAGTTTTGATCAGGGAATTTGCAGCTGCACAACCTGCAAAAAATCTGGTAATCATAGGTGGCGCGATAGCATCAACCTATAATATACTTGGCCCCCAAATTTCATGTCCCCCTTTCTAGAGCCAAAACGGAAAGAGATAGAACCTTCGAGTTTTTTTCATGATTTCGGGCATAGGGGCAAACTATGGGGTGCCTTTTGTCATTTCGCCTCTATCTGCAAGTAGTGCTCGGTGGGGCCCCAAAAACATGCAAAAAACGCTCTTTTTAAGGCCCCCAGTTCCATCGTGTCCAGCAATGGGTGTGACATATCCAACCTCCATACTTCGGCCTAAGCATCTTGCGGGTGCAATCTCAAATGCGATTTTTTATTTTTTTTAAAATACGGCCTCCATTCAATTATATGGTTGTCCAAAGTCCCGGGAAACTCGAAATTTGACTATTTTGTTATATAAACTTAGGGCTTCAAAAAAAAAAAAAATTTGCAGCATTATGCACTACGCGGTGCCCGAATTTTTTGCAGTTTCAATTGAATCAGTAGCGTTATTGGGATTTTTGGTTTGAGGGTTTTCGATCAAAGCGAATTCGATGGATGCGGTCACTTTACACATAAAAATCACCATTGATGTCAATGAGGGTACTCCTGTGAATTTTTAGGGGAAGAGGTTTTCGACCATTGTGAATTCGATGGACGCAGTCACTTTACACAAAAAATTATCCCGGGTTTAACCAAGCGTATTTTTGTGACTTTTGGTGGAAGGGGTTTTCGACCAAAGCGACTTCAATGGATGAGGTCACATTACACAAAAAAATTACTGATGTAAATGAAGGTACTCCTGTGACTTTTTCGAGGAAAGGGTTTTCGACCATCGGGAATTCAAAGGAACTTTACACAAAAATTATCTGGTGTGTAAACAAGCGTATTTTCGTGATAATTTTGTGGAAGGAGTTTTCAACCACGTCGAATTTAATGAATTTGATCACTTTACACAAAAAATTATATTGCGTGTATACAAATGTATTTCTGCCATTTATGGAGGAAGAGGTTTCTGACCTTGGGAAATTCAATGGACACAGTCACTTCACACAAAAAATTATTCCGTGTGTAAACAAAGGTATTTCTGCGGTTTTTCGGTTGACGGATTCCTGGTCATGTGGAAATAAATGGAAATAGTCACTTTACACTATATTTACAACGTTGTTTAAGTTCTGTGCAGTTTACACATCTTTTACTTTTACCGAAAGTGAGAATTCGTAGCTTTAATATTGTTTTTTATTGTTTCTTTGATGTGAAAGTGATCCAATTTAAAACTTCAATGTGATTGTACGAAGGTTTTCATGCATGGTTGAGGCCCACTAAAAAGAGGTGGACTAGTTTATTAGAAAATGCCTTGATGGGGCAGTAAAAAGAATATATTTGCTTGAATAGTTGCCAAGTTAGAAAAAGAAGTGGACTAGATTTTTGAGAACTTGGGTTAAAGTTGGGAAAAATTCACTTTCGTTATATTGGATCTTCATTCTTCCTAAAAAAAATTTTCCATGTCTGTTAAAAGGCATATTCTACAGCTGAGTGCATCAACACACTTTCCAACCCAACATGTGTCTCCGAAATTTTGAGGAGGGCGCAGGGGTGGACCTTGGTTTCTGGCGTTTTTTGTGACGTTTTGTGACGAAATTTAAAAAAAGTTGACCAAAAAATTTTTTCAATACAAATTTTCCAATTTCAATATCCTTGGGATCGTTTGTACCGCCCCCCTCATGTCCTCCCTCACACATGTGTGCTTCTGTACTGCTTTGAGCTTTTTTTCAAATTTAGTGTCAATAAAACAGGAATCAACTCTGGGAAAGTGAAACACGAAATCCCACACAGTTTTTTTTAGAAAAAGGGTACAGCACAAAGTCTTCTTAGAACTGAATCGGTCGTGTAAGATATGTTTAATTAACTCATTTTATATAACATATCGTACAGAATTCACTCCGTAAGTAACCAAGGCCCAGTTGCACTGAAGGGGTCTAAGCTCTAAATCAAGATGATCTCGAACAGAAAGGCGACTTGGTTTGATTTGAAGTTCGGTATAATTTGAATGTCATCAGGACTATAACGAGTTCAATGTAGAGATTATGACTAAAATATGCCTCCCTCACCATTTTTCAGCTATTGTGAGAGGCAGAAGTTTTGAATCAGTCGTGAGTTAGAATGCTATTGGTTTACCATTTTCTACATTTGATGTCACGTGCATATAATTTTCGTATAGAAAAACTTTACTGTAGTTGATGCCAGGAGAAGAACAGAATGCACGATGCTGCAGAATACACTTTTTCACAGACGTGGAAAATTTTTTTTGAGAGAGCTTGGCAACTATTCAAGCAAGTATATTCTTTTTTCTGTTCTATCGGGGTATTTTCTAATAAACTAGTCATATCTATACCACCTGCCAACTCCAGATTACTGACGAGAGTGTAAGTTGTAGTTGAACAAATCAGTTCGATGATTTGACTACCAAAACTTCAACAATAGCAAATGAAATTAGATAGTTCAGTGCTATTTCAGCATATGAATATGGCTGATTCGGAATTGTTTCCAGTACTTCTGACCGGGGTTAATTCTGTTAGGAGCTTCTTCCCCAATATACTTAGTTGTACAATTCCAGTTCGTTGAGACACATATTATAGATTTCGAAATTTTTGATTTTTTGACATGCAACATGATGTCGAAAAGGAAATCACCTCAAAAAATTGGATCTCTCATGACCGAATTAAAAATTCATATATGATAGGCCGTCCTTGAGTGTTGTTTTTTAACAGTTCTGTAGCAGAAGTGAATATTCCGTTATAGCTTTTATATATTTGCAGACTTTTATATTTTTTGCAGGAAAACACCACCAGTCATCATATATATAACCCCAAATGTTACAATTATATTACAAAGCCCACAACCTGGAGAAAAAATCGAAGCAGTTCCTTATATACCCACTTTGCAGGGGACTCCATGGATTATAGAAATGGATATGCCACCATACTTCTTCATAAAGCAAATTACTCCTGACAATAAGGAAATGGTTTGGATGCCCAAAAACGGGGCCTTGCTACCGGGCACACCAGTAGTCATTGCACCAAAGCAGCCTGGGCCATCGGCAGCCAATCAAAGATTCCAGTTCAAAGGCTTCAATATTGTTCCAGCAAACAGTCCGGATGTGGTCATCGATATGGGTGAACCAACAACCATAAGTGGTGTGCAACGTCCATGCATCATCCTGAAGAAGTTTGATTCCAAATCCAAACCGCCCATATGGCTTTTGGCGCCAATTGAACAACCAACAAATCGAGCAAGTTTTTCCAAAATTGTGGAAACTTTAATTCAAACTGGCAAACAACAACAGCCTTCAAGTAGTAAATCTATAACTATTCCATGGCCAATGGTGCCTGTCGATCAAAGAAAGATGAAGATAGTGTACGTGCTTCTGCTAGAATCACATTGCTGTACTCTATTCATCCTAAAATGATCAATGTAGCAATGTTTGATCCCTCGCTACATTCATTTTTTACTCAACTTTCATTGAAACTTTTATTCAAAATTATGAAACGCCCATTGGTACTGTACAAGAAATTTTTCTATCATAGTACCTGTTTCTTGACAGTCATCTTATTAAAAATTCTCGAGCTACTGAAGCTGATTTCGGGAACCAAAATAAAGCATTCTTTTTTAAACATCAGCCACAATATCAATTTTTCCTCACCAAATGGATTGAAGATTTTCTGTGTACCACCACCTCTAATAATTGAACCACTGGTCCAGAACAAAAGATGCTTCAGCAGGTCATTTAAATTGGCATTTTGAAGTAATAAAGCAGAAAAAAGACGGTATTTCTTTGAATATGTTATTGAACTATCTACTGGTCAGTATCTAATTTTAATCAGTTTCAAGGCAAAAATGAGTTATCAAAGATATTGGATGATTCTAACACTGAAAATCTTGACTACCTGTAGTTATTGTTTATCTCCAAAAACTTGAGTTTTTATGGCTTGACGAGTGTTTAAATTGTAGTTGAACCAAATCAGTTCGATGATTTGACTACCTAAACTTCAACAATAGCAACTGCAATTGGATAGTTAAATACTATATTAGCATTTGAAAATAGCTGACTCGAAATAGTTTGCCAGTACTTCTGACCATGGTTGTTTCGTTAGGAGCTTCTTCCTGAATATACTTGTTTGTGCAATTCTAGTTCTTTGAGACATATACTATTGATTCAAAAATTATTGATTTTTTGACCTGCGGCATTATGTTAGAAGTATGTCCACCTCAAAAAATCTGAACTCTCATAACCGAATAAAAAAGTCCCATATGACATGCTGTCCTTAATTGCTGCTTTTTTACATTTCTGTAGCTAAGGTGAAGATTCCGTGATCACTGATCCCCTTACCAACAGTTGTAGGCTTTTATATTTTTTGCAGGAAAACACCGCCAGTCATCATATATATATCCCCAAATGTTACAATTATATTACAAAGCCCACAACCTGGAGAAAAAATCGAAGCAGTTCCTTATATACCCACTTTGCAGGGGACTCCATGGATTATTGAAATGGATATGCCACCATACTTCTTCATAAAACAAATTACTCCTGACAATAAGGAAATGGTTTGGATGCCCAAAAACGGGGCCTTGCTACCGGGCACACCAGTAGTCATTGCACCAAAGCAGCCTGGGCCATCGGAAGCCAATCAACGATTCCAGTTCAAAGGCTTCAATATTGTTCCAGCAAACAGTCCGGACGTGGTCATCGATTTGGGTGAACCAACAAGCATAAGCGGTGTGCAACGTCGATGCATCATCCTGAAGAAGTTTGATTCCAAATCCAAACCGCCCATATGGCTTTTGGCGCCAATTGAACAACCAACAAATCGAGCAAGTTTTTCCAAAATTGTGGAAACTTTGATTCAAACTGGCAAACAACAACAGCCTTCAAGTAGTACATCTATAACTATTCCATGGCCAATGGTGCCTGTCGATCAAAGAAACATGAAGATAGTGTACGTACTTCTGTTAGAATCACATCGCTGTAGTCCATTTATTCTGAAATGATTAGTGTAGCAATGTCGCATTCCTCGCTACATTCATCCTTTACTCCACTTTCATTCCAACTTTTATTCAAAATAATGGAAGACATTAGTGCAGCTCAAAAATTTTTTTTATCATAGTACATATTCTTGACGATCATCTTTTTGAAAATCCTCGAGCTACTGAAGTTGATTTCCAGAATTCTAGTATGGTATCATTTGCTGAAATATCAGCCACAGTATCAATTATTCCCAATCGAATGGATTAAAAAATGTCTGGGTAAAACCTTCTCGGAAAATTGAACCACTCATCCGCAACAATAGACGCTTCAGGTTGTCATGGTATTTTGAAGTTTTCAGCAGGAAAAAATGTTCAATATCATTTGGATATGTCTTAAATCATCTACGGGTGATCATCTGATTGAAATTAGTTTGTAGCCAAAATGTTATACCAAGCGAACAGGATGATTCTAAAAGCGGAGATTTCGACAACCTAGTCATTCTTTAAGTCAAAAACCTTGTCTTTTTTACGAATGAATGATGTAGCCAGATTACTGACGAGAGTGTATACTATAGTTGAATCAAATCGGTTTGATGATTTCACTACCTCAACTTTAACAAAAGCGAAATTGAATAGTTCAGTGCTATTTCGGTATTTTTAAAAACTTCGAGATAGTTTGTCAGAACTTCTGATGAGGGTTCATTCTGTTGTGACCTTCTCCTCAATCTAATTGGTCGTGCAATTCCAGTTGTTTGAGACACAACTATAGATTCCCAAGTTGTTGACTTTGACAAGCAACGTAATGTTGAAAGTGATCACATTTCAAAGAATCCGAACATTCATGACTGAATTAATTAGTCCTGTATGATAGGCTATCCTTCAGTGCTCTTTTTTGGCAGTTGCGCAGCTAAAGTGAAGATTCCATGATCACTTATCCCCTTTTATATATTTGCAGACTTATATTTTTTGCAGGAAAACGCCACCAGTCCTCATATACATATACCCAGATGTTGTGATTATATTACAAAGCACACAACCTGGATCACAAATCGAAACAGTTCCTTATAGACCCACTCTGCAGGGAACTCCATGGATTATTGAAATGGATATGCCACCATACTTCTTCATAAAGCAAATTACTCCTGACAATAAGGAAATGGTTTGGATGCCCAAAAACGGGGCCTTGCTACCGGGCACACCAGTAGTCATTGCACCAAAGCAGCCTGGGCCATCGGCAGCCAATCAACGATTCCAGTTCAAAGGCTTCAATATTGTTCCAGCAAACAGTCCGGACGTGGTCATCGATATGGGTGAACCAACAAGCATAAGTGGTGTGCAACGTCAATGCATCATACTGAAGAAGTTTGATTCCAAATCCAAAGCGCCCATATGGCTTTTGACGCCAGCTGAACAACCAACCAATCGAGCAAGTTTTCCCGAAATTTTGGAAATTTTGATTCAAACTGGTAAACAACAGCTTTCTAGTAGCACACCCGTAACTATTCAATGGCCAGTGCCTTTCGATCACGAGAATGGGAACATAAGGTACGTATTTTATAAGTTTCTCGATTGCTGATATATTGGGGTCCCATTCTATGGGACGAGGAACTTTTGTAGACAGAAAGAGGAGACTGGTGATTGACAGAAAAAAAAGAAAACAGAACATTTTGAAATACGTTTGCCGTTTCAACAAGAGCTGATGTTTTAATACTCAAAAGAATGAATACAGAATAGCTAGAATACGCTAATTCAGACAACAATGTGCCGTTGTATGCATGGTGCAAAACTCTTGAAGTCAGCTAACATATGTTATCTCAATCTATTCAGATTATGTTTTAGGATGTGAATCCTCGAATCAAACTTGTTGTAGTGCATTTTGCAGTCCATAGCATGCCAAAATCTCAATGCTGATACACAAATCATCACTAACAGTCGAAGTCTTAATTTTCGGAATTTATGTCAAAAATGAATCCCGGTCAAAGTGGTCACTTAAAATATTAGCAACTCACGCAGATTAGATGCACAACTCTTGTTCCTCGCTCCCTATATCTCATTATGCAGACTACAGGTCATTTTCCTCAAATAATAGAAACTTAGTTCAAGGGTTGAGTTTATTTCTTATCAACCACTACGCCCCTGGATTGGCTCATGTTGTCCAAAGTTAGGCCAACAATCAACTTTGCCCCAAGCCGAATTTTTTAGCGACAGCAGAATGTATCAGGGCGTAGGCAAGACGCAGAACTGACTCTCGATTTGACTTGTAACTTACCAGGGTCAGATACAACAATTTTGCGGTAAAATCACATACAGACCCTGAATAATATTTCAATTTAAATGCAGGTTTCATTAGGCTTAGATAGTTCGAATTTTTAAGGTTTTATCCGACAGAATGTTGGCCAGCCGGGTTTTGACTCTTTCTTTTACCTGTCGGTTCAGTAATCAGTATTAAATTTCGATCATTATAGGCGAACTCCTCCAGTTATGATCGTTGCATCTCCCAAAACAGTTCTTTATGTACCACAAGCCAAACCCGACATGCCGGTCGAAGTTATCTCCATCAATCCGCAACGGGAGAATACGACATGGACTATTGAGATGTTTCGGCCACCCTACGTTCTCATAACTCTGTTCCGTCCTGGCGACAATAGATTAGTCTTGATGCCGAAAAATGGGGAATTGTCGCCAGGCACGTCCATAGTTATTTCGGAAAGACAGCCGAATCCATTGGCTGCCAATCAACTATTCAGGGTCGTGGGCGATATTATTTTCCCCGCCAATAGTCAAGACGTAGCCATTCAAATCGCTGGACCGACTAGTGGCAGCACAAAACCTGGAAGCCTCTTTTTGACGAAAATCGATATGAAATCTAAACCATTCTCCTGGATGCTGATACCTGTCGAGCAACCAACAAATCCAGCCAGTTTACTAAAAATTGTAGAGTTTTTGATACAATTTGGTAAAGGTCAGCCAGTCAGTAGACAACCAGTTACCATAAGCTGGCCCTCGTCTGGAGAACTGTTGCCGAAAGAAAAAACAGTGTATGTATGAGATATTGATTGATTAGTCAAGAGATTGAAAAATTATTTTCAGCATAAAATATAAATTCTAACGAGCGAGGTTCCTCATAATTTAGTGCATCTGGTAGCTCACACCATCCAAAAAATATTTCACTACTCAGTCTTGTCTATGAACTTCATGGCACTAAAATTTATGTTCTTTGCAAAACCAGGTTATCGTCATCTGAGTAACTGATCTATTCTACATTGAATGATATCAAATGGAATTTTAACCTCGTCGGACCAGTTATAAGAAATTTTAATTTACTTAAAAATATGCTATAGCATGCAAAGTTTCAGAATTTGAATTTTCACACCATCCATAGTGAGTAATTCGTCTAAACAGCTTTTAGAAAGGTGGTGTGTTTTTCAAGTTTTAGTGGGTCAAACTATCTGAAGTGATTTTTAGTTGATTTAAGTTGAAGTTATAGCCATAATTCACAAAAATGACCATTTTATGATTTTCTGATTTATCGAAATGAGGAAAGCTTAGAGGAAATAAATTGGTCAACAATACCTCTTATAGACTGAAAAACCTGTCAGAATTATTTTCATTTTCTTTTAATCTACAAAATATTTGAACGTGTTACAGAAAGTTTAATCTTCAAGACAAAAAGTTAATTATTTTGATCATTATGTCGTCGAACATTAACTGATCGACCAAACGAGCTTTCAAAGGATTCATCCTTAAGTATCAAAGGATTTTCATTATTTAACATTTGATACTTTTTTGTGCTACTATTTCACATAAAAATACTTATACAGTAACAAGCTGCAAGTTAATGGGATGGCACGACAGGAAAAAAAATTCTCTGCAATCCGATGCTCTCACTTTTGTGTACTGATGGAAAAATTTTTCTGAAGATAACCGTTGACATTTATGTGCGCTTCATGAAACCTGTAAAAAGATTATCATTATGTGGCAATTAACCCTATTTTGGTTGAAATGATATAAAACTTGACTAAAATACGAAAGCTTACTGGACTTTGGTCTGCTTGTTAAAAAGCTGTTAATGTTGTCTTTAGGATAAATTTTTATGATGTCTCTCTGAAGCATATCCGATCACTCGACCTTGAAAATGATTTTTCAGGAAAACACCACCAATTATTATATACGTCCAAGGAAAGATGACATTGACCGTCAGTAAAGAATCGCCAGTTTCTGGAACAGAGGTCGTCGTTATGCTCGAGAATTCTAGTCGGACACCTATACAATGGACATTGGTCGTTGTTAAGCCACCTTATTTCGCAATAGTAATTTTTGGCAGCAAAGAAAATTTGGCATTAACACCTGAACATGGATCTATAAAAGTGGGAAGGAAGTTGATTGTCGTTCCATTGGATAACAACCCTTTGGCAAAGAATCAGCTCTTCATTTACAAGAATGGAAATCTATTCCCGGCAAATAACAACGAAGTGATCCTTGCTGTACCGAGACAACAGCCGATTGATGGCCAACCCAAACATTTAATTTTCGATAGTTTCAAATATGGTGAACTCGTGCAGCCGTGGACAATCACTCCAGTCGGTCAACCAAATTACATAATCGACATTGAAATTATTATTAGAACAATAATCATCAAATATCCGACCCTACAATGGAAAAATGACCCTGTAGTTATTCCAATACCACCACCATTGGTACCTGTAACTCCAGAATCTAGGATCCATGTGTAAGATGTGAAATTGTAGGGAAATAAATGCAACATTTCTCGGTTAGAAATTTGTGGCTTATGAAAGTGTCTGTACTCTACATGCAAGCATGAGAACTTTCAATCGTAGATTTTTTTCACTGAAAAACCATCCTATTGTCACTCAAATGTATCAATCACATGACTACAGTGTTTCTTTCACAGGAGAACGCCTACAATAATTATCTACCCGACCGAGAAAACCATCCTGACGGTTGTTGACAGTTCGCCCTCTCCGGGCAGTAGAGTCGTGATTGTTCTGAAAAATCCTAATCAACCACCAATGCAGTGGACTTTAATCGTCATTCAGCCACCTTACTTCGCTATTGTTATTTTTGTAAACTATGGATATTTGGCCTTGACTCCTGAAAATGGATTATTGCAACCAGGCAACAAATTTACTCTGCAACCACTAGCAGTGGATCCTATGCAACAGAAACAGCTTTTCGTTTCGAAGGATGGCAACATCTTCCCCGCCAGTAACTCCAACATAGTCCTGATAGCGCCTAAACATCAACCGACGCAAAGTCAAAGCGTGAAGTTGACGATGGAAATCTACGTCCCCAATGTCCCTGTAGAACCATGGAGTTGTGCACCAATCGATCAACCAAACAACAGACTTCCCATCACAATGATCATTGAAATATTGATCAAATATTTTCCTGACGCACAGCGAGCAGTTGGCCCGATTATTGTACCTCTTCCAGGACCAATGCCTCCTGTGAATGCACCATCGAGGGTGATAGTGTGAGTTTTCCGAGTCAAAATTCACTGAAAAAACAAACAAACTGTTTTTGCATTCGCAGTCGTGAGCACATTCTATAGCGCCATAGTGCTCATTTCCAGGGGTTTTTTTGACCTACGAGTCACAAGCCAAGTGGCTTGTTGACCTAAAATTTTAGAAGCCATTCCAAATTTTTACAAACCAATTTTATAATATCAGTATACGTGAATAAATTTCAATGCTAGGTTATTTTTTAAAGAAATGTATATATTGAGCATCATGACAATCGATCAAAAAAGAGACGTCATTCAACATTTATTCAATAACATTTTAGAGCCGTTAATTCATTAAAATTCAGGAAACACTTGAAATTTTTGAGTTTGATCGAAGTCTAATCTACAAGCATAGTGGAACAAATTTTCCAACAAACTATCCAAGAACATAATGACTTTGAATTACATGAGAAATCGACGGTTAAGTCCTCTATGATGACAATAGAAGAGCCCAACAAAACTATTAATCTTTCCTGCCTGAAACGCCGGGAAAATTTTTTGGGTATCGACATTCTGCGATGCTGGAAAATCAATTTCCCAATCACTTATTCGAAGAATTAGATTCGAATTTTTTGTTCAAAAGTCGTAATTGCTAGAATTTTATGTTTGAAAAATTTTAAAACCATTATTTTATTCACACACTCTCATGAACTTGACCGAAAAGATATGAGTAAGAAGCGTAGAAATTCCCGAAAACTACTTCCATGAAGCTTTTGGATTGATTTTACGTTAAGAAAGGAAAAATTGCTTCAAAAAGTTTACAGACTTGACGTATTGATCTTTCTCAAAAAATGTGTCAAGGGAAAAATGTGAATCTTCATTGAATTTCAAGATGAAATATTGAAGATTACCAATTAAAACATGAGATAATACGTTTGAGATGATTAAAACTATTAAAGATTAAATGATAAGTGAAGGTAGATATGTTAGAAGCAGCACCTGAGCTAGGAAATAAATAATAATGCTTATTTAGGTTATAACCGGCGCGAAGCGCCGGAAAATTTTGAGATTATGACTTTCTAAAATGCACCAAAATGCATCTTTTGTGTATCCGATATGATCAAACACATGACTCAAAAAATTCGGACAAGCCATCTTGGCTTGTTGAACTAAAATTCTACAAGCCATTTTGTCAGTTCAACAAGCCATGGCTTGTAAAATGCTAAAAAAAAACTATGCTCATTTCACATAAACCTGCAATGTCATTCCGAAGTTATGACCATTTTTTATTTTCAGCAGATCACCGCCGATTATTATTTTTATTACGTCAACCACAGTCCTCATTTCACCGGATTCCTCATCCCCGGGAACAAGTATAGCAGTTGTTCCTTACAATCCAAACGGCCAACCTCCGTCTAGGTGGATAATCGAACTTGTCGACTCGGCTTATTTCATGTTACGTCCGATGCACAACCCTAATGATATTGTTCTGGGGCCCGATTCAGGCTCTTTGAATCCTGGGACACCTTTAGTGCTGATCAAGAAAAGCAATAATCCTAGGCAAAGTCACCAACTGTTCACAACCAAAAATGGCTACATCGGATTGGCTGACAGTCCCGACACCGTAACCATTGTCGTTCATCAAACGAGGCTAATCCTGGCTGTTCTGAATAAAAAGTCGCCTCCCGACCTGTGGATCATAGCACCGGCAGATCAGCCGACAAATCAAATGACTATGGCCAGATTTATCAGAATTATGATCAAAATGGATGTTTCAAAGACGACGGATGGTGGGGTAGTAGTGGTGCCAATTCCTGGACTTGGACCATTGCCTAGCCGACAAACTGTTGTGTATGTAGATTGACATAGCATTGATGTTTACTGAAACTGAGACTCACAATCGTATTTAGATAAACTTGAATTGTTAAAATCAGAACTTTATTGACCTTGGCTTTCCAACGTTAAAATTATAGTTCATTTTTGGAGTAGAATGAATTTTGGGAACTTTATATTGAATGTATAGCTGAACTCTGGAATCAAAAATCAGAAATTAAGTGAAAATTTTAAAACGAGGAAACAAATTAAAATCGGCAAACCTTTTAGTCAGAGATTCTAGATCTTTTGAATTTAAATTTTGACTAGTGCTGAATAAAGTATTTTGTGTCAGTTACTTTTCTATCGAAATAGATACGAAACTAAACTAACTCGAGCCAAACTTTAATCTTAGTATTGGAATTCTGGTGCAGATACCCACTGCATAATTATTTCATAGATTCTCTAGTTTCCGGACATTACAAAACTTGATTTCTTGATTAAATCAGCAGATTACAGGCAAAAGATTCTGATTCGAATCTGGCTTCGGTCTGAACATTATCTTCAATATCTAATTTTCAAATGATCCAGTCTGGACTCCACTCTGAACCTTGATTTCATGTCATAAAGTAATCGGCCTTAGTTCGGGTATTTGTGTGATTCTCCAACCTTTTTTCTAGGCAATCCACTCCTTTGCTGATGACATTCACTGATACGACTATTGTCACTGTGCAACAAGGACTCAGTCCTGGCAAAAGCGTTATCATTCAAGATCGAAATAAGCTCACTTCTCCGCCCATGCATTGGTTATTGGTAGTCACGAAACCGCCCTACTTTATCATCAAAGTTGCATCGTCTTCGTCAGAAAATTATGTACTCGCTCCAGAAAACGGTTCTCTGCGACCTGGCGCCAATTTGGTGATCGTAGTTTTCAAACAAAATACTTATAATAGTGACCAAATGTTTGTAATCAAAAATGGCTACACGTGCGCTGCTCGTAACCCTAACCTCGTTGTCACCAACGCGAATCTGGACAAAGGATTTCCTGTCAATATCATCTTGCAGGAATTACATCCAAATTCTCGGCCGGCCAAATTTTCTGTGGCTTTTCCAAGTAGCCCAACAGTAAGGATAGACATTGCGCAAATGGTTACCACACTAGTGAAAACTGCCGAATCTGCACCACCCAACAGTGGAACAATTATCGTGAACTTCCCGACCATTGTGCCTGGCATAAAGAGAACTATTATGTAAATGTTGTTGCTAGAAACTTTAATATTTCAAGCATGATCTGGCAAAAGTTAGAGTCATCATCGCAATCTAAATTTTTACATTTTGATTCATTTTGATGTTCAGATCTCAGCTTATAAACTCTGTTTTGTAACAAGGGTCATATTTCTAAAAAATCTAATTTTTTTCAACTAATTTTTTTATCATTGCAATATCCTACTATTTCGTCTTTTATGATTCATTGATCCTCGACTTAGAGCATTGCGTCTCTGATTTCTATTTCTATTCTATATTTCTATACTTCTATGTCTATTTATTTTTGAATTGTTTCGTAGAAGCCAGTTCTATAATTCCAATCTTTCATTTTGATCTGTTGCAATAATAGGTCAAAGACTGCTTCAGTTTCATTGATTACGCTTGATTATTCTGAAAGCAGATTTGAATTTTTGCTTTGCTTCCTCAATTATTTTTACCCTGATCTCAGTCTTGTTCTGTAAGCGCTCATTCCAAAATCACAATTGAATCATCTACCTGCTGCTGCTTAGTTTGCCAATGGTTAGGACTAGTCTCACATGAATCATAACTTTCTATTCTAGCCGAAGTGGACCCATTGTGATTCATATTTCCATGGAACCGCGTGACCTTGTGATGGGCATAGAGGGTCCAAAGCAGCTCGGTTCCAAGATCGTTGGGCAACCAAATGCCCCAAAGAGTCCACTATGGCGCATTGTATTCATGCAAGCTCCTTACTTTGTTCTGGAATCCCTCGAAGCAGAGCGCAAAGTTGTAGTGCCTTCTAAAGGATCGTTGACACCTAATACTCCGTTTGTACTTGGTCCAATGATGGATACTCCTCAAGCGACTAGCGGATTGTTCACCATAAATGGTATCTACGTTTCCCCCTTCAATGTGCCACAACTAGCGATGAGTCTTGCCCCTGACGGTTCCAGCATAATCTTAACGTCCATCAAAAATATGCCACCTGGTATCAAACCACTGCGTGTCAGTCCATCAGATCAACGAGATTTGTCAATAACCATAGCAGAATATTTGGACGCAATGATCAAGAATGGAATTGCTAGGGGTCAACTACCCGATAATACACGTTTAAGACTATCCGATCAGCAAACAACAACAAATGATACTGTTGTGTAAGTTGAGAACTGCTGACTGTGCGCAGTAGAGCCATGCAACGAAACTACATACAACTGTACATATACATACATACAAATATAATCGTACATATAGTCTGTCTTTTATAAAATGCTTCCAAATAGAAAAGTGACACAAATCATTACTGTCGTCAAAACCATTTACACTCCAAAAATTGTTAAAAGGGAGGTCAGTATGCTCAGAAATTTTCAGGCCTATATCGCATATTGCTCATTAGAAAATCGTGAAAATCTGAAATACTACTTGCTTTCCACTTATATTATTTAGAAACATTTCAAGAAAAACAGACCGTAGATAGATTTTGGATTTGTAAGAAAGTGATTTCCGAACTTCCATCCATGTTTTCCAATTTCTGTAAACATATAGCAAATCATTCTATAGTATAAGGATAGTTCGATTCCCGAGTATGTCAGGCAGAGTCTACGTGAATATTTTCATAGCATCATTGTTATACTGATGACATTCTTTATGAACGTGCAAAAAATCGGAACTCTTTCATCGTGTGCGAATTCCGCTGAGGATTCCTAAGCGCCGCTGATGAGTATAGTCGGGTCTTATTGCTTTCAACTCTACTGTTTTAAATTTTGTCTGATAAGGTGACTTTTTGCACTAGTGCATCACGTGTAAATAAAATATAGTGTGAGCAAGGATATAACGAATGTTTCAAGTAAAAGAGGACTCTGTTTCATCTGGCTGAATCACGCCCAGCTTGTTATCGCTCCAAAAATGACATTAGAGGTGGACCATATAGCGAACAATCATATTGAAGTGACTGCAGTATTTTTGCCAATTGTAAATGAATCCAGATCCAATGATCTATGAAAAGATGATACTGTCGTCTATGTATGCCACTTTTGATATCAAGTTTGACAGCTGACAAACATTTTAAATTGAGTTCTAAAAAGTGGAAACAGTCTGTCAGAGTTTGAACCATACTCTTTCGGCTGCATCAAATTGTGCTCTGGCAACACACTGAGCGATAGCCTGTAGATGTACAGAAGTCTTGCTGTCAGTAATATAATTAATCTGTTAGATTATTTACTCGATATTACTAATTGACGTAAAGTGAAAAAAAATCGTCTTCCTCAACATTGAAGGACTATCTATTATTTTGAACACCCAGATTGCCAATCAGAAGGTGAGCAGGATCTTCAAGTTACATTCAGTATACGGTCTGGCTAATACGTCTGCTACTTTAACACGTTATTGATAGCCTGGGCGACTTATCATGAGCGAGCATCAATTCAGAGTCTCACAGAAAAAGTTGGAGGTTAGTTGAATGAATTTTTAGTCCTCTGTGGTTCAGTAGGTAAGCGTATTGCTCGAACTTTCATTATTTAGAAGCGATTCGAGAGAAACAGACTCAATAAGATGCATCCACAGACGTCTGTTTTTCAGGCAAACTACGAACGTAATCATTTTCATCGACGTGGAAATTATACTCAGCATTCAAGGTAGTCCTGCTGACGGAAAGCTTATCGTAAGCCGAAACATCAAAAGTCAAAATAATCCCCGTTCACTTCAAGTCCAAATTGTCGTCGTCAAACCGCCATATTTCATGATTAGAGTGGTCACTGACGATGGCCAACGATTAGTCCTTGCGCCTCGTAATGGAAAACTAGACCCCAATACTCCCTTGGTCGTGGCGCGTTTGTTGGAAAATCCACTGCAAAGCAATCAAATGTTCAAAGTCAAAGGTTCATTGATATGTCCGGCTAACAATCCAGACTTGATGATCAAGACAACAATAAACATGCAGGGTCCACAAGCCAGTGTTCTCACCTTGGTTTCGTACAGGAGCCATTCGACGCCGCAACCACCATTTTATGTAGCTCCAGTTGATAACACTGCCAACAAAATGTTACTTACAACGATCGTGGAAAAGTTGGTCAATACAGCTAAAACGCGACCTCCAAATAGCGGAATTGTGATCATCAGCTTCCCTCATTCACTTCCAATGGCCAAGAGAAAAGTTGTGTAAGTCATGGGAGTAGAAGAGATTTGAAGCATTACAGTGTCAGACACTAATTTATTGAGCATAAATTCTGATTTAGCTTTTGAAAATTATATATTGTTCAAAAATCAGCTGCATAATTCAGCCTCTGAGCCCCAGGAATAGCACTGCTTGTTTTTGGAATCGGTGGAAGAAAACTTTCAGGTTGTGTATCCGTATACCGAACGTATCAGTATTCCGAACAGTGTTCTTGTCAGGGATGGACATAGTCTATCTCCAAGTTGTGAAGAAATAGCCGAAGTCGACGCGTTTTGCGTCGACGCCGATTTGCATAGACACCGTGCATAAATATGCCAGTCGTCTATGTTTTTGGTCATTCATTGATTATTGTTTGTTTTTTATTGAAAGAGAATATCGGCGGCCCAGTAGGGCATAATATTATATTAATTTGTTATTTTATTTGTGGTGGAGCATTTCCGCCAGAAATACAACGACCCTCGGCCGATCGCCTTTGGATTACTCGCAGCGGAGGGAACGCAGGTTAGACCCCGGATTTCTGGAGAGCCACCCAGCGTGCAAGTCTACATTTACAACTCAGTTCTCGGCCTGACTTCTGATTTTGCCCCTGGTTTGAAGTTACTTGAGCTCAGGGTGTTATCATTTCTTCTGCAGTTCTTCGGGACGAAAGCAGGAGATCTTTGTTGATTTAGAGACTGACTGAACTGTTGCAATCTGATTCTACCTAAGGTTTCGGCCTGATTAGGTGAATTAGCTAGTGACTGATTAGGTCTATTTTTGGTATCAAATCCTTTATTTATATTTCTCAATCTAACCCCAAGTCTCATTTCAACAAGTGGTGGCTTCTGACTCTCAAAGTAACAGAAAATCAGAGGCAAACTCGAGGAGTCAAAAAACCTATTGGTTTTTATAGAGAACTGGGAGGTTACAAAATGAATAAAGACAACCTAGGTGGCCTCAAGAGCTCCGGTTTGCCCCGAACACCACCGGGAAAAAAGGCCCGTGATGCAGAAAAGTTAATTGTCCTAACTTCAGCTGAAACCTCGGCTGAAGAGGACAATTGCTCAGATCACAGGCCTTTATTGGTGGAAAATGAAGGCAACCGACCTACGACCTCGACAGCTGTCGAGAGGGAGGACGACGACGCGATATTATCGGCCAACGAAGATCAAATTTTTAAAATTCCATCGTCGACCAACCTCCCCAAGAGAGGCGAATATTTACATCCGCCTATTATGGGACCGGCGCGTCCATTACCGAAGATGAACATTCCGGTTTTGGATCAACAGCAGCGCCGGCCAATTAATAAACCCGCCCAATTATTCGTTACCTACCATCGATTATATTGGGATAACGAGCGGGAGGAACATCGAGAAAATCCTCGAAAGAGCTCATTAGAAGACAAATTGGACCAGATCATGAACAGGTTAGATGTTTATGATAGCATATTCGCCAACATTGCTAATACAGGTTCACAGAAAGCCACTAAGGCAAATGAACCGAGGCAAAGCAATGCTGGTTGTTTGGAACAAGGTGGTGCATTGAAGTTTGAGCAGGGCCAGGAAGAGTTAGCGTGGCAAAATGATGGCATCACTCTTCAGCAAGACTGTAGACGGAAAGACCAAAAGTCAAGTCTCGGTCCTAAAGAGCAGTATATGTCTCATTTGCCCACTACCTCAAAAGTGGAGCAGAGAGTGAGTAGTTGTGGTTTTGACGAAGGCCTAAAAAACCCAAGTCTGATAAATCCAACTATCTCACAACAGAGCAGTTGTATTAGGGGAGAGACCCCAAGTGTCAGGCAGCAGGTCATGCCTACAATGGTTCCGATTGATCCAGCTTTATGGGTCAATCCAGCTCAAGTAGGCCCAACTGTCTATGACATTGAAAGGGCGATCAAACCGAAATTACTGCAATCTGATATGCCAAGTAAACAGGTTCTTGCTTTTCTAGTGGAGCTAGAAGGTGAGTTTCGTAAGAATACTCCCGATGAGGTGAAACTAGAAGCATTAACCCGTTTGTCAAGGGACTTGCCGAAAGAATTGGCCGAAGAGTCAACGACATATAGGGAGGCCCGAGACAAGATTTTGAATTATTGTGCTCCAGATTGTAACCTGGACATGCTCAAACGGGATTTATTAGATATTAAGCAGGAACCCGACGAGGCAGCAACCAAATTTCTAAAAAGGGTTCGAGCACATGTGAATCTCGTTTATCAGAGTGAAACGAAAGAGTTTAAAAATAAAATAATCATTGAAACCTTTTTCTATAGGAGTTCTTTGACTTATCAATTAGAACTGCAGAAAGACATAGCAAAATTCAAAAATTGGTATGATCTTTCGCAGGCAGTCTATGAGATAGAGTTAAAGTACCGGAATGCGATTAGAACATTTGGGCCAAGAGAGCAGCCCATGATGATAAATACGGCACAAGCAGAAATTGCTGAGGAGCAGCAAGCCGATGTGAATGTAATCCAAAGACCTTATGAAAGCGCCCAAAAACGCAATAGGGACTTTAGAAGACCAAACACAGAAAGGCAAACTCCAATGCAATCTTCGCAAAATCAATTGATAGATATAGCAGATGAGGAAGTACTTGAAGTACCTCCGCAACAGGCCATAATGCCTCGGCAACAGCCTGTTGAGGAGCCAAAAAAGGACTCCCTCATGGTGGCTTTATCTAAGGAGTTTATCAAAATGGCACAATGTTATGAAGAGATTAGGAACTCGACCAAAGCTCAAGAGGAAGCCATAACTGCTTTAACTCAGAAAGTTGATAAAGCGAAAGTGAAAAGTCAACAAGAGGTTCAGCAGTGAAAATGGTGTACTTACCACGAAAATAACACTCACAACACGATTGATTGTAGAACTTTGAATTTTTATAAAGGTCTGCAAAATCGTGGAAGGGGTGGAAATAGTGGAAGAGGCTTTGGAAGAGGAAGTCCTAGAGGAAGTTTTGGAAATTTCCGAGGTAGAGGAAATTTCAGAGGTAATTTCAGAGGAAATTACGGAGGAAGTAGAGGAGGTTTTGGTAACGAAGGCGAAAGGGGAGCTTATCAAGTTTCGTTTCCTGACGACGAGGCGGAAAATTTGCAAGAATATGCCGAGTTTCAGGAATACGTAAAGTTGAAGAAGCTCAGGGAGCAGATGAGGTTGTTACAGGCTACCACCCAGCTGATGTTACCAGGACCAAATCTAATGGACCAACAACCAGTAATCGCAAATCAGAGTTCAAATACCCTGTTGGTTCCGCAAAAGGTAGTTAGTCCGTCGCAAGCCTCCGGGCAGACAGACCAACCGCCAAGTAGTGGTATCAATAGTGTACAGCAAGAACCAATGATGGAGATGAAGTTGTGTGGTTTACATAATTGTGCCATGGAGAAAGAGGAAAATGTGCCAGAAATAGAATGCAGTGCCGAGTATGGTAGAAAGGCGACTGCAGAGGAACTGGATATGTTAGCGAAGTACCCTAGAACACAGCCATTTCACATTAAAGTAACTGTGTGTGCTACTACTGCAAAGGCACTGATTGACACGGGAGCTCAGTGTTCGGTGATGTCAGGTGATTTCTTGAAAAAATCACTTGGACTGGAGTATACAGCGTACCCTAAGATCCTAAAAGTCACTGTCGCCAATGGTAAAGTAGTTAGTGCACATGGTTACGTCCAATTTCAAATGCAATGTGATTATGGCCGTTTTCCAGTTAAAGCTATCATAATACCAGGGTCCGCAGAAGATTTGATATTGGGAACAGACTTCCTGGCGCATCCGGAAGTCAATACGGTAATAGATTTTGGAAAAGGTTCAATGACTATGATGGGTGTAAAGAAAAGTATTGATTTGTTAACATCTGATAAGAAAGCAATTCCAATAGTTGGGATGCATAATCCGATGATAGCAGAATCAATACAGGAGAATCCTATTGAAGAAGATCAATGTTCGACAATTGAGCAGCTGGAAGATCTAGTTCCAGTAGTGGCTTGTAATAGAATTTACATTCCACATGGAACAGATCAGCTAGTGAAAGCTAAATTGTGGAATAAATCCTCGGCAAATAGAATAAATGGAATCATCGTTGAAGGAGATGATTCAGAAACGAGATTCAGAGTAGATGATACTATAGTTGATGGTTCAAAGGAGGACTTTGTATTGATGATCTCCAACAATACGGGTTCCGGTTGCCTGATAGAACCTAATCAAGTTCTTGGCTACTGTAACTCCGTATTTCGGGGAGAATCAGGTGTATCAATTTTACAGGCAGGAAATAGTGGAGAAAGTAGCCTAGAGGGCATTTTCGATGCCAAGGAATCAAAATTCGATGGAGTTGTGTTTCTGGAAGCATTGTACAAAATGACCTCTAAAGCTACAGTGTCAGAGGAACAGAAAGAGATGGCGATACGGCAACTCGTGAAATACCGAGATGTATTTAGCCTACCTCATGATCCTCTGACAACTACTCCCCATCTTACTTGTAAAATCAATACAGGTGATGCTAGCCCTGTGGGGAAACATTACTACAGAGCTGCCATTGAACGTCGACCATATATCAGACAACATGTGCAGGAAATGCTAGACAAAGGAGTCATAGAGCCATCGAGATCGCCCTGGGCGGCGCCATTATTCCTAGTAGGGAAGAAAGATGGGTCGCTCAGGCCGGTTGTTGATTTCAGAGGCTTGAAAGAGGTTACGAAGGATGATCGATATCCAATACCAAGAATGGATGATTATCTGGACTGCCTCGGGAGAGCAAAATTTTATACGACTCTTGACCCTAAGTCTGGCTATTGGCAAGTGCCAATGGAAGAAGGCAGTAAGGAAAAGACTGCTTTCCTGTGTCAAGAAGGGTTGTTTCAGTTCAAAGTAATGCCCTTTGGACTGAAAAATGCACCAGCCGAGTTCCAGAGGATGATGGAGAGAATCCTTCATCCTCATGTGTGGAAGATATGTCTAGTTTACATAGACGATATCATAGTGTTCTCGAATACGTTCGAGGAACACGTAGAAAATTTGAAATTGGTCCTAGATGCTCTGAGACGAGCCCAGCTTACACTTAAACCGGAAAAATGCGAATTCCTGCCAAAGAAGGTTCATTTTCTTGATCACATTTTGGATTCTAATGGAATTTCGCCCGATCTGAAAAAAGTGCAAGCTATTAAGGAGTTTGAATTCCCGGACTCGGTCAAGCGTATGCAAAGGTTTCTCGGAATGCTCCAGTGGTGTAAAAAATTTATACCACACCTGGCAAAGCACGCAGAACCTTTGTATAAGCTGACGGCCAAGAAAAGGAATAAATGGCTCGTCACAGAGGATCACTACAAAGTATTTAATGCTTTGAAAGAAGCACTGGTATCGGTTCCATTTCTTAGGTACCCAGTAATGGATGGCTCAGCCCAATTCATTCTACAAACCGATGCCAGTGGAACAGCACTAGGGGCTGTTCTGTATCAAGAATCTGGAGAAGATAAGTGGGTCATAGCATACAATAGCCGTGTGCTAAAAGAGGACGAGAAAAAGTGGTGCGCAACCGAAAGGGAGTGCCTCGCGATTATCTACGGCCTCAAAATCTACCGGCACTATTTATTGGGGCAGAAAGTATTGATTAAGACAGATCACAGACCACTGTTATCAATGAAAGTCAACACTACAACAAATGATAAATTGAAACGGTGGTATGCGATCATAAATCAATACAACCACAAGTTAGAATACGTGCCAGGTAGACAAAATGCTATGGCTGATTTTCTCTCTAGAAAGGATGAGCCAGAGGATGTGGTGAAATCACCACCGAAGTGGGAAAGTATGTTCAAGTCGGATGTTGTTTCCTCCGATGTCAAAGGAATAATAAAAGAACAACAAGAACAACAACAAATTTCCTTGGAGGCCAAGAGGAACAACATCCCCGAAAAGAATAAATCCCACAAGGATAAAAAGGAAGAAGAGAGTGCTCGAAATAGTCCTGAGGACGAAAGAGAGCATCCTAAAGGAGTAGAAGCGGTAGTAACCCGAAGCAAAGCTCGTGTTTCTGAAAAGGTGCAGAAAGAAAATCAGGAAACTGATAGATCTGCGATACCTAAGGAACAAGACAATGTGCAGTGGTTACACCCTAGAAAGGAAGAGGAGTTTGATAAACCAGGAACATCAGGAGGAGAAGAGATATCTATTGGCCTGATCCCAGATGACTTGATGAGCAAACTGCAAAAAGCAGACGAAAGCTTAAAGCCAATCTGGGATGGATTAGGTGCAAATAGCACCACGAAGTACCACACTGGGTTCTACGAAGAAAATGGTGTATTGTATAGGGAAACTGAGGCAGAAAGCGAAGACCAATTGGTCGTACCCGCAAACCTCAGGGACTCTGTGCTGCATCAGCATCATGGTGCTGTAATAATGACACACCAGGGTTTCAAAAGAACTCTGAGTGTCATGAAATTGCACTATTGGTGGCCTGGCATGGAAAAAGATGTCAGGGAATGGATAAAATACTGCGTTGTCTGTCAAATGGCAACTGCAGGAAAGCCATCCATTCCTCCGTTGATACCCATTGTGCCACGAGGTCCATTCGACATTGTATCTGTGGATATAGTAGGAATTTCGCCTTTGGGAGAAAGAATGCCTTATGTTATAGTTTTTCAGGACTATTTCACAAAATGGGTTGAAGCTGAGATGATCCCAGATCAATCAGCAAATTCAGTTGTGAATGCATTCTTAGAAGCTATAATATTTAGGCATGGAACACCAACGAAACTCCTAAGTGACAATGGATCTTGTTTTACTTCGGATTTAATGAAATCAGTTTGTCATTTATTAGAGTGTAAGAAGATCTTCACTACTGCTTACCACCCTCAGGGTAATGGTATGGTAGAGAGGTTCAACCAAACTCTAATAAAACAACTGAGAAAAGTAGCTATCGGTGAACCCGATAGCTGGCCAAGATATCTCAAATCAGTGGTCTTTGCCTACAATGCTACCCCACACGCAGTGACGAAGGCCTCGCCATTTGCGTTGTTACGGGGCCATGAGGCAAAGTTCGGGATGAATTTGTCAAAAGCCCTTAAACTAGTAATGCCCATGAGTTATGAGGCATACAAATTCATCCTAACAGACCACTTAACCAGGCTTTATGGTATTATTGCCGAAAATATCCAGAAAGCAGCGGAAGCTAGCAAAAGATATTTCGACAAGAAAATTAAAACCTCGGTTTTTAAAGAAAATGATTGGGTACTTCTTAAAGTTGATAAGCAAAAGAAACTAGGCTTAACTTGGGAAGGACCCTTCATTATAACTGATGTTTCCAGGTTGGAGGATAATGTCATAACAATTGCACGTTATGATAATCTTTTGCTACGGCAAAAGGTTTCAGCAAGTAGGCTGAAAATTTTTTGCTACGAGACTACACGATGGCAGAACTACGTAAAAACTCGATCGAATCGTCTTACTGTACCTTCGCAATTAGCGGAGAGTAGTGCGACGCCTGATGTAGTTTTGTAGCGGCAAAATCTGCCGATTTGCGTGTATTTATTTTTTGTATTTAATAAATATTTATCCTAATCGTGTCTTGTAACGGTTAAAATCCGTTTTCATATTTTTTGATATGTAGGATTGTGTTTTAACGAAGCGGGGGAAAAGCTTTTAAAGCGAAAGACCCGTTTTCGTACATTTTTTCATTTTACACTTTCTTGGTTAACAACTCCAAATCATTCAAAACTTTCAAAAGTCTTGTCCCCCGTCTGCTCTTATTTTTTTCAAATCTTTTTCGAAAACATTGTGAAGGGAAGAACCCTCCCATAAGGTAATTTGCAGCCGCAAGGGAATAGACTGTAAATGTTTTATACATCTGTCTACTTTTCACAGCTGCAAATCCGGTTTTAAAAACTTTTAAAAATATTTTGGTGCAAAGAATCGGGCCCAAAAATTTCGAATGGGCACGCCGAATGAGTGTACTCCAATGTACAACGCGACGGACGATGAGGTCCAGTTTGGGGAGCCGCACCCGCGGCAGAACAATCGCTATTTTTTGGTCGACGGTAAGCAACCATTTTATATTTGTAAATAGTTAGGTAAGAAAATGAGCGGAGGTTACGCTCGTCAGGGGTGTTTTGTAAGACTGTTTCTGTGCCCTTTCTCGGACGAGCTACCAACTGGGAGTTGAGAATTTAACACAAAAAATTAGGTAGAAGGGGGTGGCAAAGGCCGAACCTAGGTGATCCGAAAAAGACTTCGGTCGAATTAGGTGATCCGATTAGGGGAGGTTTTTGTCATTCCCGCTCCCTCTGGTTTCCGCAAAGCGGCGAAGAAGGGGATTAGCAGGAGTTAGTCGTGGAGATCAAGATTGTGATCGATTGAGCTCATCGAGTAGCAAGAGTGTGTTGGGTTTAGAGTGAAAAACACCTAATTTCACATACTTTTGCCTATCAATTTTGGTTTCTATAAAGGGACACCCAATGGCCAGAAAGGCTAAAAATCAAGTTCCCGCTCCAAAATTTCAAAAGTTCAAAAGTTAAAGCGGTGTTCTGCACAAAGGTGCTAGAGTTTTTCCCCAAAGAGTTAAAGGAGTAATAGTGGGTAAAATTACCCAAAGAGTGTAAAAAGGGTCACGAAAATGCACATAAGGAGTTAGTAGAGTATGTCTGGCTAAAATTTAAATCTCTCCTGAATTTTTTAGACCACAATATCCGTCGGGCAATGCGGATAGCGGAGTTGGAAAGGTGGTTTTTTGCCACTTTTGAGTTCTGGCCGACCAACCCCATCGAGCCGATAATTGTTCCCATGGGAAGTGTGGAAAGGGTGGTAAAACACCTAGAAAGCAGCACTTTCCGAGACATGAGCATTATCGGCTTCGATGTAGAAAAGGTGAACCGAGAGGACGCTAGAAAGCTGTTTAGGTGGGGGTTCGAAAACGAAAAAGGCAACCAGTTTGCCAGATTAGTTTCGTTCGCCCATCTAAATGGCAAAACGTTCGTAATCGACTTAACGTTGCTGCAAGAGCAAGAGTAGAACATATTGTTACACTTTTTACGCTCAGCGACGTTGTTAGTCGGTTACGCCGTTTTAGAAGATATAGTTTCAATTATCAATGTCCGTGGATGCGGAAAAAGCACCGATGGTCGCGATTTGTCTGACGCGATTAGGTGTAGTATCAAAGATGGAAATCTAGGAAGGTACTACGACCTAAGCGTCACGGCAAAGCAGATCATGGGAAGCGAGATTACCAAATCCAGGAAAGCAGGTATCTGCCCTGAGACATTGAAGTTGAAAGGCCTCTTTGCCGAAATGTATTTGGCTGACATCGGTCCTCACCAGACTGATTTCAGTCTCTTACGTAATAGACAAAGTGTTGCCAAAGAAAGAGTTCCTGAGGAGATGCTGCAGTACGCTGGTATGGATGCGTACTTTTCGTTGGCAATTTTTATGGGAGCATTTCACTATGGGTATGTGATTGAGCTATGTGGGGGAGTTGCCAACTTTCCTCACGATATAGTCGATCCGGCCCAGATTGAAATACTCTCATATAAATTTTATCAGTTCTACTCATATATAGTTACGGACTACAAATTACGTAACTTTGTGGGTACACCTGATATTGTGGTTTGGCAGCCTGAGGCCACCTACCACATGATGCGCCAAGAAATTTACGCAAGATGGGCCACACAAGTGCAAGAAATAGGGCCTAATTTTCGTTGCCATCGGGACATATGCAATCCTAGGAAGGGGAAAGAAAATTTGCTGTGGCGAGGCATTTATCCAAGTGCTTATCGCCAGGGTAAAAAATTAAAGCCCAATTCCTATGATGAGGCAAGTGATCCCGACGACGACGAAATGATTAGGCCTGAACAGCGCTTGTCGGCCAAGGATAGGTTGCGCCTACAGTTAGTAGAGGAGATGGCGCAGGGAAAGCAGTATCAGGAACTCACTCAACCAGCGTCTTTAGTTTGGTTCATCGACACAGCCAGGAAAGTTGTCAAACTACCCCAAGATCGTCAAAAGCAAGCACTACTAGATGCCCTAAAAAATCATCTGGTTCATGTGCCTATTGATATTGATCCTGGGGTAGGCTATTTTGACAAAGATCACTGGAAGCCTCAGTTAGCGGAGTATGCTAAGGCATTCGAGGAAAAGTGGTTCTCGGAACTGCAAGCCGCTTGTGCCTTAGTCCCGCTAGCCTTTCACGTGATCTGGCCCCACAGCAGAAAGGAACTGGACTTTGTAATGGCCGAAATGTTCAGTTACAGGTTCATTACATCGTTCAGCCCAGAGCTGCAGGGCAAAATAAAAGAAATGGCTTGGCGGTCAGACGAAAGGCTGTCCCAATATCTTATGTTGGCAAAAACTCTTCCAAACATAGAGTATGAGGTACCCCGCAAAGGTGCCGGAATATATGTTTGGATGAATCGATTCGGATTTATGCCGATTCGATTAAGATTGTGGAAAAATGCTGATGTGTGCGCGCCGATCCCTGGCAGCCCTGACACAATAACTACGGACGGTAAGAGCTATAGCTCAAATCCGTATTATTATGTTAGGTTCTACCATATCGGGCTAGCACAAAGGAGGCCTTCATTAAGATATGGGGTAACCTGGCAAACCAACATCGACAAGGTTGGAGACATCTATGGGTCATTGGCTGAAAATAGGGAGTATAGTATAGCCTTCCCTAAAAGGATCTTTGACTATAGACCTCTGGCCTCGGATTTACCGGGAATTCAGCACACATTTAGTTATAAGACAGGTGAAGGTACTGTCACCAAATTAGCTGGCAAGATTAGTCCCATCAAGACTGATAGTCTGAAAGGTGAGGACAAACAGCAAGCTGAACTAGGTGTAGTTGAATTTCCGATACTTTCAGGTCAGGAAGTCCAAACGTCGGAAAGCGAAATCTTCAGCGATGCAGTTGGACTGCCGGCTGAAGATGAATCGCCAGACCAAGGACTTCAGGACGAGGACGTGACTGAGCTGTCGGAAGATGAGCAGCAGCAAGAGCAATCGGTTCCGGCAACGGAACTGATGCAAGCTCAAACTGCTCAGACGCAGTCCGACCTCGACAACCAACGTCGATTAGAAATCATTCTAAAGATTGAAGAGGAGGCGAAGCAAAGAATTCGGCTCCAACGTGAACAGATGGAGGAAGAATTTGCAAAGAACGCGGCGATTTACAACGAAAAACTTCGCCAGATGTCAATTCAATTCGGACTCCAAAAAGACGATACCGCAGCGCCCGAATTGGAAACAAAAGTAGTCGTATTAGAGCCACCATCGCCGATGAAGGTAGACGACGATATGCCCTCCGATAAGCTGGTTATTGACGAAACGAAAGCGGAAACGCCGGATTCGGAGATGACGGAAAGTAGGGAGGTAATAGCGTTTTCTGCTGATGGGGGTGTTCCAGGTTTATACTCAGCCAAAGTCGTTCAAAGTATGAGAGAAAAGGGTTGGAACGACGAGAAAATATTGTTTATGGCTGAAAGGAAAAAGAAAATGAGAGTAAAGGAGAAGGAAAAGAGGAAGAAGGGTAGTAAGGGAGCAAAAGTAGAAGCGAAAGAGGAAGAAAGTAAGACGGCGTCTTCGTCCGTCATATCGACCTCAACTCCTACGATTACCTCCACTACTACCCCCACTTCTCAAATTACTTCTACCTCAACTGGAACACCATCATTGGCCACATCTTCAGTGGTCACTGCAACTCTGGATAGCACATCCACAACTAGTCAAGCTCCAGGCGCAATAGGCCTTGCGATGGGGAAACCGATGCCGAAAGGCCAGGCAAAACCCAGCAAGGACCAAAAACCAGGAGTGGCAGCTAGTCAAGTGCAAGTGGCTGGTCCCAGTAAAATTAAGCAGGCACAGGCTGCTCAGGTAACTGAAACGCCGGAAGTGACTGCGGAAAAATTCAAGGACAGTCTCTTGGACTTCTGGGATGTCTACCAACCAAAAGCCAGAGAAGCTGGCCCAATATCATTTTTTACGAGTGCAGTGGCCAAATATTTTGCTTTCGAGCAATTTGAGTCAGAAAGAGTTTTCTTCATGGTAAATGACGCCGTTAGGGAAATCTACCGGGACTATGAACAACAGTTCAGAGTCCAGGGAGCGTTTCTCTATGATCGGACAAATTTACCTGAAGAACTCTGGGAGAGGGTCATGTATGACTTTCTCCCCAGGTGGCTCAAGTCGGAGAGAGCACCTGATGCTTTTTCCTCGGTAAGGTATTTGGTTATGATGCTATTCCTCGTGTTGGAATGCGCCCCCCTATCCCCGATGCATATTGGAAACATTTATGCCAGGGCGATGGTGGCGGCGAATAACCGACTGTTGAGGGTGTATAATAACCACGATACCCCCTTGGAATATAAAACGGCCTTTCGATCTGTGATGCTTAGTAGCAATCACCAGGTCGGAGTGATGGGAGCCAAAAGAAGTGCCAGTTCAGACTTGCAAAGCTCTGTTAAGTTCAGTAAAGCTCAAGACGGAAAAACTGGCGCTACTTTGAAGGTTCCCGGACCTCAAGGTCAGGGTCAAGGCCAAGGAAGCCAGGAAATAGCTCCAAGTACGCAAGGAAAGGTGCAAAAGACTGGTAACCGAGGCCGAGGCCAGTTTCAGTTCCACAACCCCAACCGGGGTGGTCGTGGAGCGCTGCGTGGCAGAGGTGCCGCGCCTCAGGTGCAAGGCAGAGGAGGCCAGCAGGGCCAGTGGGTATGGAGACCTTACGGAGGTCGTGGAGGAGCCCAGAGAGGGGCGCAAGGAGGCGGCGGGCCGCAACAGTAACTTAGCCGCATAATTTTTGGCCAAAAAATATTGTTTTCGCATTTATTTTTCATAAAAAACACAAAATACAAAAAAAAAAAATACAAAACCACAAAAATACAAAAAAAATATAAAATACAAAATACAAAAAAAAAATTTTTCTTATTTGTTGCGTGCTTTAAATTTTTATTCGTTTTCGTACCTCGCATCGCCAAACGGGCATGTACAAAAAATTTATTTTTTCACTTAATCTCATTTAAATCTCGCCTTATTTTTCTTTTTTTTTTGCTCAAATCGATACGCCCGGGAGATTTTGATTTTTTTTTTGTGATATGCGTACTAATGTATATATTTTGTAAATTATTTAGATATTTTAGAAAATGTTTTTTGGCGAGGGCAACGTTGGAAAAAAGGCGGAGGCTTCACAGCGAAACACACAACCAGAAAGAGATAGACAGACAAATGTTCTGTCCCTGGCGTCCAGCGTAAAGCACGAAACGAAAGGTCACGGGATGGACGGCAACCGAAGACCCTCGGCCCTGGTGCAGGTCAAATTGGATTTCGGCGGTACGCCAACAAAGTCAAGCCGACGCGGAGTCGTCGATCCGTCGGCGTCCAGACCAGGAGGTAGCGCACCCGGACGGCCTTGTGGACATTCCGGTATGCCTGGTAAAAGACTTGACGTAAGAGGGTGGTCATTCGGAAAGCTTTCCGCAAGGGGGCATGAATGACCAAAAAGGTTCAGAAAACTGCTTCGACTGTATTAGGGCCTGAAAAGGTTCCAAAATTGTCATTGCGGCGTAATATGAATCTTTTTAACCTCCCGTTGGTCAGTTTCGAGGCTCGAGGGATGTCAGGGATGGACATAGTCTATCTCCAAGTTGTGAAGAAATAGCCGAAGTCGACGCGTTTTGCGTCGACGCCGATTTGCATAGACACCGTGCATAAATATGCCGGTCGTCTATGTTTTTGGTCATTCATTGATTATTGTTTGTATCGGCGGCCCAGTAGGGCATAATATTATATTAATTTGTTATTTTATTTGTGGTGGAGCATTTCCGCCAGAAATACAACGACCCTCGGCCGATCGCCTTTGGATTACTCGCAGCGGAGGGAACGCAGGTTAGACCCCGGATTTCTGGAGAGCCACCCAGCGTGCAAGTCTACATTTACAACTCAGTTCTCGGCCTGACTTCTGATTTTGCCCCTGGTTTGAAGTTACTTGAGCTCAGGGTGTTATCATTTCTTCTGCAGTTCTTCGGGACGAAAGCAGGAGATCTTTGTTGATTTAGAGACTGACCGAACTGTTGCAATCTGATTCTACCTAAGGTTTCGGCCTGATTAGGTGAATTAGCTAGTGACTGATTAGGTCTATTTTTGGTATCAAATCCTTTATTTATATTTCTCAATCTAACCCCAAGTCTCATTTCAACATTCTACAACAAAATCAAAACTTCTCTGCATACCGAACATATCGGTATCCTGAATGTATTAGCATCGCGAAAAATGTTCAGAAGAAAAACAACCTCTCTGTAGCATAAACCCTGAATAACGCCAAAGCCTAAAGGGTCATTTACACTTGTCTTTTTCGACGGAACGGATCGCCAACAGCTTGAAACGTTCAGCCAGAAAATTTACTTTCGATTGGAAAGGATAACTGCAATTTTCTGGAAAATAGCCGACGGTAACCTTCAACCAAACTGAATGGAAAGGAAATTTTTCTTTCGTTCGGTGACGATGTGTCGATTGCATTCCATTCCCCTCCGTTCCGTCAAAAAAGGCAGGTATAAATGATCCTTAAGCCTAAGCGTAGGTCTAAGCCTAAACCTAAGCCTAAGCCTGAGCCTAAGCCTAAGCCTAAGCCTAAGCCTAAGCCTGAGCCTAACTCTAAGCCTAAGCCTAAGCCTAAGCCTAAGCCTAAGCCTAAGCCTAAGCCTAAGCCTGAGCCTAAGCCTAAGCCTAAGCCTAAGCCTAAGCCTAAGCCTAAGCCTAAGCCTAAGCCTAAGCCTAAGCCTAAGCCTAAGCCTAAGCCTAAGCCTAAGCCTAAGCCTAAGCCTAAGCCTAAGCCTAAGCCTAAGCCTAAGCCTTAGCCTAAGCCTAAGCCTAAGCCCAAGCCTAAACCTAAGTCTCGGCCTAAGCCTCCAAAGCCAGAGTCAAAACGTAAGCACCACGCAAAATATACAAAACATGTGTATTCTGGATAACGAGAATCAGTCAATGTTATCGAATAAAAAATATATTTGTATGTGCTCGGGATACCGAGAATTAATGCATTACTCGGATTAACGATACACTCGGTATAAAGATACATTCGGTATACCGATGCATTCGGGATATGGATACATTCTGCATACCGATACACAACGGAATTTCATGCTAGCATCCCCATAAATACATCAAGTTCATTGCTTGCTTTGCGCTCACACTTTGCTGACAACAGGAAAAAAGGATTATTATTAAATGACTATCGATTCCATTCACACCATAAACTGTTCTCTACAAATTTGGTCAGGTTAAACACTGCTTCATTATCATATTTACCACAAAGAACATTTAAAAAAAGTATGGGTTACACAGCAAAGTGGCTGTAGTTTGCAATACAAGTATTTTGTATCGACTTGAACTCAGAGGATCAAATAGTATCAATGATTCTGGAGTGAATACTACTTTATGAATGTTCACTCAAGTCTACATTTTCTTTTTCTTATAGAAGGAGCGGTCCAGTGGTAATACACGTTACTCTTCAGCCGGAAGATATTACCATTGGAATCGCCCCACCGAAAACGTCTGGTTCAATCATTATTGGTATGCCTAAAAGCCCGAGCAGCCATTTTTGGCACGTGAAAATGGTCGCCCCTCCTAACTTCATATTCGAGCCAGCAGGTATACAAGGTCAACTAATCGCTCCCCAGGGCAACTTGGAAGCTAATACGCCACTGGTTCTTCAACAAACCCCCGAAATTCCATGTGGCAATACGGGATTGTTTACTGTCAATGGTCCATTCGTTCAACCGGTTAATGCTCCAAATATCGCAGTGGGTCTATCACCAGATAGAAAAAGTTTAATTTTAGTCAATAAAAATTCCCTGCCGCCCGACACCGTTCCATGGTCGATCAGTCCGAAAGCTCAACTTGATCAAGTTATGGGTTTGCCCGAACTTGTATCTAATTTAATTAAAAAATCGACAGCGAACAATCCCTCACCAGGACCGAACAGTATCACGTAAGTTGAACGACATTATCAATGCTTCGACGTTGTCCCACTTTCATGTAAAATAATACAGACTGCATTGATTTGTGCAAATTAATAAATTGTTGTTACCGTGCTTTATACTAACATGACCAGTATATGTTATAACTTGATATAAAGATCCGATCGATGGATCCATGATTTTACAAATAAGTTTGATCTTCATGGACTTCAAATTTCAATTTATTGTGTATGTTTCGAATGTCATTTGTCAAATATCCCCTGACACAGTGTTTAAACCTGAGACGTTGGGTTGTTTGTTGATACCTCTGTGCTTTGAGATCTTACTCGATATTACTAACTGCTCATGCCTTGTCTACGTATTTCGCAGTGCAAAAAAAGGATAATGACTTAATATATCAAAAGTTATACTGCACAATTAAAATTCTGACATTTGATGATCGTTCGAATTTAGGGATAAATGAAATCAACGTTCAACTTTATTCATTGATAATTCTTTCTTGATCTTGACAAGTAAATATCCAATTTTCATCAAGACGTCCCCAAAGCCTATTTCATAAACTGCCCATTTAATAAAAAATCATAGAAGCACTGAAAACCAAAAAGAAAGTTCTGTTTGATAATCAATGTCCATTTGGAAAAAAATTTTGAACTGAAAAAACGCTAAATTTCTTCATGAGAATGGGAAAGGCCAAAATCATCGAAAATCATCATGCTTATCCACTTTTGATTTGGACAGAACTGCGTATACACTCGAGAAATTTTGACCAATTAACCAGGAGCCAGTTTCATCAAAGAGACTTAAGCTCCAGCTGAGCTGCAGCTTAAGCTGTAGCTTAACTATATAATTGCCCGTTAAGCTGCTGCTCAGCTGCAACCTTACTCATGCAAACAAAACATATCGAGGAAGTTAAGCTGCAGCTGAGCTTTAGCTTAACTCTGTATGTTATAACAGTGCAGCTCAGCTGCAGCTTAACGACAACGGTATAACATATAGAGTTAAGCCACAGCTTAAGTTGCAGCTCAGCTGGAGCTTAAGTCACTTTGATGAAACCGGCCTCAGGTTATCGGAGAAAATTTTCAGCTGTTCTGTTTTCCGCTAACAGACGAAAAATCTTTTTCATTGATCACAGTAGTGAACGTAATAGTTTTTTCTATTGAAGTATGTTCATGTATAGATCATTTCAAAATGAACAGAGTATAGTCATATTGGAATATTACCAACATTTATTTGGACCAATGAAAAGCGTTAGATACGAAATATTAGTCTTGGACATGATTATTTAATAAAATAAATATTATCAACCATAGTAGTTCTCGGAAGTCCGTTTCGTCAGAGCCATACTAGAAAAAAATATCGTTAAAATTACTATTCGCCAGCAAGATTATTTGGCCATAAAAAATCCCTGTATGTTTTTGGCAACAAACAAGCGCTTATGGCGGATTCACACTACAGTAATGTGTTTTTTCCATCGAGAGTGTGCAAAACTGATCCACTGTCGCAACCGAAATTCCGTGAAGCATTGAAATCTATAGCACTCAAAAGTTATCAGTAGCCATAAAAATTACTCATTCAGCATATACTTTGAGTAAAACAGTATTACTGTGATTTTTATGGACAGGATGAAACTATAGTGAGCTTCGAGGTTCATTCATGCCAAAAATCGAGATTATCCTGTTGATGTGAGTAATTTTTTAATTTGAAAACAAGTGGAGTCGATGATCCATTTATTGATCTGGGTACAAATATTATGACACGATTTCTGGTAGGATTCAACATAATTGTGATAAGTTAAAAATCACTCCTACCTGAAAATCATAAATATGAGGTAAGCTGATGCGTTAGGAAAGAAAATGACATTCATTTTATCTAAAAGTCAAAATTCGCATGGCTGCAGTGGGGCAAAAATTGACCATTTTCGACTTTTTTCATTTTTGATACACATTTCTTTCATTTTTGATACACATTTCTTTCATACTTCTGCAGATTTGTGTACGTCAAACATTATGTTCTGTAGATTAAGCCATCAATATTAGGCAAATGCTCGGGCTGCAATATACTGTAGAAACAATGAGTGTAAAGTGCGTATTGAAAATACAACAGAGTTTGAAACAAAAAAATTTTATGTGCAAAATTTGAAGATTTTTCTACAAAAAATGCAATATCTACCCCTAAGTTTCAGAAACACCAAAAATTCCGTATGAAGTAGATATCTTAGGATGTCTTCTGCCTACTTACAAAAAATTACGAAAATTCATGCAAACCAATGCTGCTCCAAATTAAAATGAAATGAAATGAAATGAAATGAAATGACATGGTTTTCAGAACTTTTAGCTTGTACAACATTCCATCACTGAATTTTCTGAGAATTGCAATCTCTATTACGGAAAAATGACAAAATTGAAAAATTTCAAAAATGAAAAATTATAAAAAGTTTTATATTCTGAATATCAAGGTAACAGTCGCCGCGTATAAAAAACGTAATTCACATTGCCTCAGTATCCCAAAGTTAGGATTTTTAGCATTTTTTGACGTTTTCTAGTCTATATCGAGACTTGAGATATATCGGAATGGGAATGACGTAACTTTACCGTTGAACATTTATTAGATGCAGAGCGTGATATAAGAATATTTCTCTACTTTGTAGTTTACGATTTTTGTTAAAGAGTTTCCTGGATGACGCCGGAGCTGTCCCAAAACTGGCCATGTCGGGATAGGTGTGACCATCCCAACCAGAGGTCAACATCAATGGCCGGGTTCGGGACCCGTGGATTGGCTAAATCATCAATCTTACGGGTGGAATGTTGTATGTTATCATACAATATTTTCATGAAATTTTAAAATACTAAATATTGGTTGATAAACTTAGTGAAAAGGATGAATGTGCTCTCCTATCCCAGCTACGATGCCGCAGATAATCATTCAATTATGTTTGTAGCTTCTTTTATCTAAAATGTTTTGCAGAAGTTTCAATCAGATTGACATTTGTTGAGCTGTATTGGTTTGCACCAAGTTCATACCAAAAAGGTATTAAATGTCAATAAATTCAAAAATCGCCTGCCAATGACGCTGAGAAGGTTTGACCACAACTTCAATCAGAGGAGACATGCATCAAAACACAAGTAAAGTGTAATTCGCCTAACTGCAATAGTTGGTGATCAGGGTGTCGTGAATGGAACCTTGCGTTTTCTGTTCAGTATGCTTAAAACACTTGATGCAATTCGCTTTAATTGAAGACAATACTCAAGCCCATGCGCTCGTTAAATAGTATTGATCCTGCTTAGGCAGTTGATGAAAAAGTTATCACAAATGACAAAGAAAAATCCTTGTTTTCAAAAAAATTTCAAAAATTTAGCTGTATTTCCACCTTCATCTATGCTCTCTAACGCGCCATGTGAAAACTCCAAATACCTGAGCAGCAGACCCATCAATCTATAACCGGAGAGACAGGTTTTAGTTTCATTTGATGCATCGTGTTTAGCAGCCATTGTGCTCAATGTAATGCAGTTTGATAGAAGACTCAAGTTTGTATTGAACACTCTTCGTATGAAAAAATAGATCCTTTGGTGTGATTTTCTACATGTGAGCTATTTATTTATTCTACAGGAAGAAAAAATCTGTTATTTGAAGAAAAACAAAGTTTGTAGATTGAAAATTGAATGCTTGATTTTTTTCAATTGAGTATGGAGTCTTTTTTAAATTTAACCCCCTAGCAGTAAGAAACAAATTTCGACCACTTTTTTCCAGCAACTAGAAGACATCGTAAGATTTCCACAACATTCTATTTTTTTAGCCTCAGCGATAGGTTAACGGTCATTTTTTGACAAAAACTGCTTTTTCACTATTCTTAGCTGCTTGAATTTTGACATTTTAAAATTTCATAAAAAGCGTAAAATGCAAATTAAGGCAAGTATTTTTATATCACATTATAGAACATTGAATTCCGCATCTAATGAGAGCTCAATGATAGAGTCACACTGTCCCCGGGCAGATATATCTCAAGTCTGATTATGGACTAAAAAAACGTCAAAAAAACAAAATTTCGCAAATTTGGTGTACTGTAGCTATGCGAGTTTTATTTTTTATGCGGGGTGATTGTTACTCTGATTGATACTCAACATATTGGGTAGTTTTAGGTGTTGAGTATCAATGCTGCATTTATTTCGCGTGGAAATCGAAATTCGAATAGCTACAGTATTCTTTCTGCATTTTCTGTCGCAAACGCGTGGTTCAAAACACTAAAGCGTAGAAAAGGCTCTATATTGAAATTTTCCTTAGAAAATTTTTTAACCTCGTACTCTTTACTTCCGAGAAGGTCACAGAATGCCGGAGAATTTTAGGTAGTTGTGTTCAACATTTGCTTCAAAGTTTCAATCCAATTTGTGTTCCGCTTTTTTTGGAGCCTTAGAGATGTGCACGCACTTTACCTTTATTGGAATATGCTTTTGAATCAGAGTAAATTCTCGATCAATGAGGGCATGAGAACACAGGAAGCGGTCTTACCGAACACATCAGAAGGAGAAAAGTGGCATGACGTGTCACTAGGATGCAAGACATTAGGACGCAGACAATAGGACGCAGACATTAAGACGCAGGGACATTAGGACGCAGGACACTGGGACGCAAGACATTAGGACGCAAAGACATTAGGACGCAAAGACATTAGGACGCAGGACATTAGGATGCAAGGACATTAGGACGCAAGGACGCAAGACATTAGGACGCAGAAATTTAACCCCAGAAATTGTGAAAGTCAATCTGAAGGGTATTATTCACTGTCCTGGAGGCTCACTTAGAAGTGGGTTCAAAGAAACTGAAGAGTCTTGAATGCCTCCCACATTGCAACTTTTTCTATTTTCGAATGAGTTTGAAAAGCAGTGTCAGCTCAGACGATAGAATATCTATTTATTTTTTAAAGCCATAAGTACAATTCAGTTAAAGTCAAAATTGTATGAACACCCACTCATAAAATCAATTGAGTTCTGGTTTTCATAATCAGCTATGAGATTCCATAGACGTTGATTGATCAGTCGATAGATCGATTTCGTAAACATTGGAGGTTGATAGCCAGCATTAATCTCTTGCCTGCGAGTTTCCATTAGCGATTGCTCTACTCTAAGTGTTTCTCTTATGTTAGCATTTGGACATGCAAATGGATCAGGTGTGTCACTGGATCTCGAAAAGACAAGGGCTTGATTTTTCTTGAGTGTCACTTTCTCTCATTAGAAAAAATGAAATCATGAACACGAAATAGTACATTATTAACACATATCTTTTATATAATAAAATTAATGCTGGGAAAAATTTCCATGCAGCAATAAATTCGATTATTTTGTGACACGATTATATGTTTTAACGTCCTCGGATGTTAAAAGTTCTGCGTCCTAGTGTTTTTGCGTCCTAATGTCCTTGCGTCCTAATGTCCTGCATCCTAATGTCCTTGCGTCCTAATGTTCCAGCGTCCTAATGTCTGCATCGTAATGTCTGCGTCCTAATGTCTGCGTTCTAATGTCTTGCGTCCTAATGGCATAGCGCCAAAAAGTGGGTCGAAGTCCTAGTAAAGTTTAATTGATTTAGCTTCCATGGTTGCTGAACGATAGTTCAAGTGAGGTCGGAAGTATGGAAATTTTCGCTAAATTTCTGAAATCAAGTGATTTTTCGATGTACATTTCAAAGAGAACAGCGAGAATTATACGAATGTCTTCTGCTTTATTACTGCAATCTAGTATCCTTTGATTTGTTTCCATCTGGGTAATATCATCCGATGTGGAACAGGGTGTCACCAACTCACACCATCTTCATTCAGCTTCAGTAAACATTTACTCTTTCGATTTGTCGAGCTTGAATGCATCCAATGTTCCCACATCTTATTGATAACATATTTAGTGGGATCGATCTGCATTTTTCGTCAATTTGCTCCCAAACCGGTCACCAATCTGACAGAGATTTTAATATAATATGTCTGACATCAGTGGGTGAAAAAATTATGCGGCATCCAATGGAAATTGGGAAGGTGCCTATGGGAAAAGGGGTTTCAAATGACCTCGGGTTTTTCCATGTTTTTGACACTTTAAAATGGCATAAAAAGTGTAATGTAGGAGATTGAAATTTTTTAAATATTTGCTTCATATTTCAAATCGCGTGTACGTCGCAGAAAATGCTGAAAATTTTTAAAATTCCAAAGCTTGAGATACTGCAGCCATGTGAATTTGGAGTTTCATGCAAACTAAATTGATACTCAGCGTGTATAACTATTCAATATGTCTGATTTTCACGTATGATTAATTTTTAATTTATCATTGACAAGATCACTTTTTTTAGAAAACGGCATTGTTGATTTTTAAGTTATCATGGGTCAATGAAACACAAGGTCGAATTTCTCAGAAAGTGTGTTATGAAATATTTTGTAAGTTTTTCTAACGAAACATATTCCCAAAAGTGGAATAAATTTCCCATATATTTCATATTGTTTATTTTAGAAACAGGAGGCAATATTTTTACCAATTAAATTGATTTTTTAATTGAGAAGTTGTAAAATTTTACATAACGCTTTACCAATATTATTATTATACTCCATCCATTTTGAAATGATCGATGCAGTGATCCCACGGATGTAAGATCAATACGGAAAAAACTAGTAAGCTTGCGACAGTAATCAAAAAATAACAATTCTCGTCCATGAATGGTAAAGCTCAATAGATGAAAATTTCCTTCAATAACCTGGCTTGAATGATTAAAATTTCTCGAATGGCTCTCAAGTATCGACGAAGTTCTGTTAAAATCGACAGTGAATAAGCATGATTTCATTTTTTCAATGATTTTGGCCTTTTCCATTACCACAAAGTACTTTGGTGTTTTTCTACAGTATAATTTTCACCAAGTGAAAATTGCATATCAAATTGAACCATTTGAATCATTATAAATTAAATGCGCTATAATATCGCCAATATTTTGATTATTGCTGGTGGATCATTTTCCGAAACGGACTCGCATGGAAAATGTTACTATACTCCATTTATTTTGAAACGATCGATGCAGCGGTTTGAGTTTCGACTTGAGATCAGGAAATCAATTTCCATAATCTTAAAATAATTGAAAAGACTCATCATCCTGGAGTGCGTATCACGAAGGAAAAATTTATTGAATAGACTCAACGAGTCTTAAATAATTTTGAATAAAATTTTAGCTGCAACCTCCCTGCATCGATCATTTCACATTGAATGGAGTATAGTCATTCTTTCCAGAGCAGTATCTACACTAAAAATTGTATGCGTGATGTTCATAATACGAGCATGTAGTACATGCATTAGCAGACAAAGAAGCCTACAGCATGCAAATCCAGAATCCACAGGCGCGGGGTTTCTCATTATATAAGTGTTTGACATCGCCCAGATTTTCACTCGAAAACGTCAACTCTCCATGGTCTAATCGAGGGAGTGTTGTGCCATGAAGCTGTGACGGGCATTACGATCTTGAAAAGTTTGGCCTGATGACTGAACACCACGCAGATTGCCAACTTTATACGGTTTTTAATTTTAGTATGGAATATTTAACTATTGCTCAAAAACCTCCATACATCACATTACTTATTTGTAAGAACAGAGATACTTGTGCATGACTAACGTCCGGTTTCTTGAACGTTTAGTTGCATTTTTAAAGCTCGCAAAATTTACATTCCACAAGTTTTATAGTAGAAAATTTGTACCATTATGAATACTGACCCCGATCAGATTTTTGTATTGTCTGAAAAGAGAAAAATGAAGCTCTGAAAAGCACACTTTTGGTGGCACCTCAATTATGTTGATGACATTGTAAAAATATCTCAAATTTATAGAAAAACTGGTCCTATCATCCTACGTCCTTTACCTGACGAGACAATCGCGATTTGGATTGCAGATAGCCCGTCACCGGGCGCTAAACTCGTGGTCAAAAAAACGGAGCTCAACGGCCAGTCGCCCTCTAAATTCCGGATAGTCCTAATTGAACCACCCAATTTCATAATTCAAGTGGACGGGTTCGAAAATCTTGTTCTGGGGCCTTTGGATGGACGATACGATCCGGGCAACCCGTTGGTCGTGCAAAACAGACCCAACGATTTGGCCGGAATAGTTTTTGTTTTCAAAAATGGTAATATTCGACCGGCCGGCAATTCTAGGGTATATATCGGCGCTCACACCATTCCAACGACTTTCGACCAATCCGTCGACCTGACATTGATGAGTGTAGAAAGTGCGGCATTAGGTGCACCTTTCAAATGGGCGATGAGTCTACCCGAGCAACCTGGCCAGGTCATTCTTCTGGAGGTCATCATCGACAATTTGATGAAAATGAAAACAGATCAGCCCGGACCCTTGCCCGTCGGACCACAAGTGCCCATATTACCGCCACCTTCACAGCCAGACGACTATACACCAATGAGTGAACAGGACAAGTGTACATACAAAAGTGGAGAAAGGTGGGTTTTTTATGTGAGAAATTTCAAGAACTCCACCTAGGTCCTACGATTTAGAAGTTTTTGAGAATAATCTCTATTGCGTGAAAAATATTAAATTTCTGAAAAGGTTTTGAAAAGCAAACCGTGTTTTTTTACCCACTGCAAATAATTCAGTGAAAATTTTAAGGAAACAACATCCAAATCTTTCATAACGTGATTCGCAAGTCTCATATAACGGAATCGTGATTTAGATACATTAAGTTAGAATAGGAATGACATACTTGCCAAATTATGCAACATATTTTTACAGAACTTGCACAAATTCTTGAAACTTACGAGCTCATAGACCCTACATTTCTATGCGAAATAGTTCGAAAAACGTCTCACCTAAAAGTGTTGCTAAACAGTAATAAAACCAGATCAGAGATAGCGGTATTTTACTTTCAATAGAAAAATTACTCTGGTACCAGATTTTACAATTTCCTGTGTTTTCGTCATGTAAAGAGAGGGGATGTGGCTTAGCGCAAAACTCCTCATTTTTGTGGTTTTTCGTTTATTATTGTTTCAGCAGATTCGAGAATAATCGACATATTTTAGGGACAATACTGCTGAAGAATCAGTTCCTACTAAAAAATACAGATTCGATTAGCTCTAAACATTTGCCGGATCTTTCCGCAGCTCTTTTTCTACAAACGGTATTGAGAATCATAGGAAATCGCAAATATTCTTGCAAAAAATACTTTTGCTTATGATTATCACATTTACGACAGTAGCTAAGAAATTATACACCATTGATTCGAGACTTATAACTAGAACTTGCAAAATTTGGTACTGCAACAAATTTTTTTTATGCTTTTAGAAATATCTGGATGACAAGAAACGTCAAAAAACATTTTAAATGCTCTACTATAAAGTTTTTTGCATCAAATTGCGTCGAATCAACCTATCAAGCACTAAATTGCATTAAATATGGGTTTTTGATAAAATTTGCACCAAATTAAGCGGAAATCAAGTTCAAACTCATATTGTGTTAAACATGATTACTGTGTAATATTTCTGGTGATCTGTTCAAGCTACTCATTCTTACTGAATTTGCAACATTGCGTTGTTATCAGCAACTAAGCTGCGTACTTTGAGTTAACAGCATGGGTCGGATCACATAGCACAGATGTAAAAATTTTCGAGTGTAGTTTATGCAAATTTGTTGTTTAAAATTGTTGATGACCAACACCAAAAAGCACTCATCAGTTTGCATAAATAAGCAAAGTAACCGTCATATTGAATTTTTGAATAACTGTGGTGGACAGAAACAGATTTTTATTGGCCAGGCATTAAAAAATTAGGTGGAAACCTCAAAAGCCAAAAAGGAATTTGAATTAAACTTAAACACTGATTTTGAAAATTGCTGAAAAAATCCTGAAATTCAACTTAGCTTCTTTGGTATCACTTGATGTGGAGCATTCACTGATCATAGACAAAGCCTATTGCCTGAAAACATTGAAGTGTATAATGTGGTTGCGTTTAACACGTTTTTGTTTGAATAAAACCACGGAATTCTGTATAAAATTCGCACTAAATCAACCATATTACAACGTCTGAAACAAGACGTTTACGTGTCATTGACGGTGTCATTTTTAGAGTAAGTTCACATTGAAATGGCCGAATACAGTTGTTAAGTGAATTTTTAAGGGGTGGAGTTAAAACTGGCATAAAAAGCAATTTACAATTACTTGTACCAAATGGCTAAAACTGTCAAAGTGTAAAAAGTATAGCTCGTGATATAGTTTAGGAATAAATATTAACTTCCAGAAAGTAGGAGTAGATAGTTTACTTTCTAACTCTGATTTGTAGGCCTTTTATTGAACTGAACTCCAAACCTTTGGAAAACTGAGCTTGTTCCAAACTGGAGTGCTGTTCCCTTTAAACACATTCCTAACGTGAGGAACGTTCTCTTGTCCACTGTATTCACATCCGCCCTTTTTTCCAGTGCTTCACCGATGGTCCGTTTCCTTATCATGCTCGACGATCAACCGAAAACGTTCGCCTTACCGCCCAATGCGTTTTGGCTCCAAAATCAACAAGTAACGGTCGAAAATGTAGACATGGAAGCCCCCGTGGAACTACAACTGCACTTCGTTTGGGAACTGGAACCCTGCAGAGAGGACACCTTTTTCATACAAATGAGAATTAGGGATGCGAAACGACCGCCCGACGTTTTGTGCGTTTCGGCCGTCAATCGAAAGTTGTACTCGTGCCAAAAGTCTAGGAGACCGTTCAGGGATAGACAGTTGTTCACTTTCAGCAGGCCGTACATTAGGCTGGCGAGTGAACCAAATCAGGTAATGAAAAGCGTCATGTGCCAATTTAGTCACCGACTTTTCTCCTAGAAGTGCCGATCCTTCCAAACCGAGTCGATTCGACTTCAACAGATTCAGTTACACATTGCATGCGAAAAAAATATGGATTTGTGAATGAATGACAGTATCAAAAACCTTCTGGAAAACCCCAATCCTAAATTTGTATTCATGATTTTTGCTCTTCTATTGTCTGTTTTTTATAAAATGCTTCCAAATAGAAACGTGACACAAATCTGTATCGTTATCAAAATCGTTTACATAGAGCTCTTATTATAAAATTTTTCACTCGAAAAATTGTAAAGGGTTAGGTCAGTATGCTCACCAATTTCCATTCCTGTATGATATATTGTTCATCAGAAAATCGTGAAAATCTGAAATACTACTTGCTTTGCACTTTCATTATTTAGAAGCATTTCAAGAAAAACAGACTATAGCTAATTTATTCAGTTGAACTCATTATACAGAAATATAGTATTCATTCACATGAAATTATTCCTTCAACCGAACCCTTATAAGAAGCTAACATTTTTCAAGACCAGCTCTCTAATACAGGAGTTCTGATAAATCCAAAACTTTACTATATGGAAAAGCACTCTCCTCCCTCTCAAAAATCAGCAACAAAGATCTGTGGTCACACTAATGTTTAGCAGACAACTTGATAAATATAGTGATGATTTTATTTTGATTTAATATTAGTTGAAGATAGACCGATTGCTTTGACGAAATTTCGAATCGCTTCAAGTTAATTATCTTTAAAAAAAGAATAGAATTCGCAATAAAAGCCTAGAAATAGAAGTCGCAAATTTTCTTATCATAAATACACGGTATCATGAGATTCGCGTCTTGTGTGTCACGTGTTCTCTTATGAAGTACGAGCTCATCAATTACACGTCACATTTTCAGGAATTATCAATAACAGTGTAGGAAAGATTGGCATTTAGACGAACAGGCGAAAACACAATGAACAAGGTCGCCTCATAAAATTATGATGGTCGATTTTGGTGGATCATTGATTGTAGAAAAGTTCTGCAAATGCACGGAAATGAACTATATTCTAGGTTGATTGGTTGTATCCCTATACCTCGAACGTTCCCTTTCCTCTAAAGTCCCGACTCTCCGAAAGTCCCGATTCCTCGAAAAGAGGATAAAATTCCCGATTCCTCAAAACATGCTTTAGTGCATCATGAATTTTTTTCCCGATTCCTCGAAACGAGATAAAATTCATAATTCATCGAGCTTAGGCTTAGGCTTACGCTAAAACTTACGCTAAGGCTTACGCCAAGCCTTAGGCCTAGGCTTAGGCTTAGGCTTAGGCTTAGGCTTAGGCTTAGGCTTAGGCTTAGGCTTAGGCTTAGGCTTAGGCTTAGGCTTAGGCTTAGGCTTAGGCTTAGGCTTAGGCTTAGGCTTAGGCTTAGGCTTAGGCTTAGGCTTAGGCTTAGGCTTAGGCTTAGGCTTAGGCTTAGGCTTAGGCTTAGACTTAGACCATAATCCATCTCAAATTTAAAAGGCCGCAATTCAGGAAAGAATAGTTCTGTAACACGTTACCGATTTCGATTTTGACCTCAATTTTTTACTTTTCAAGGTGGAAAAAAACCGTGGGAATTTTATGTCGTGGGAACCTTTACGTTACAAAACAGTAAATTTAAATCTGCACATTTATTATTTTCGAGGAAATAGGATTTTTTGAAGAAAAAAATTTTCGAGGTATCGGGACTTTCGCTGCAACGTTACTTTGTAGATAAAATTTTAAGCACTGTTCGAAGAATTTGGACTTTCAAGGAATAGGGACATTTGATGAATCGACACACAATCGGTTGATTTTATCCCAATGTTTACTTTTGTCGTCAAATTTCAACTCACATAGTCCCTATCCGAACTCAGAATCAATAATTAATAAATTTTCAGGCGATCACTTTGACTTCCGAAGGCGACATTCTAGTGAAAGAAATCGGAACGCGTAACGTCGGACAGACGTGGAAATTAATGTCAGTTTTTGATTCGAATGAACAGTACGACCTGCCCGGTAAACCCGACGATTTGACCCTTAAGCGACCAGACGACGTTTGCCATTTGACGGTCAGTCGACAGCGGCAAAGCTGTACTAATTGCGGAATAGCGTACAGTTGGGTTCACGAGTACCGATTTTTAGGCTACAGTATGAATCCTATACAATAATTGTGCTTTATGTCATTTTGTGTATTTCCACAAATTAATTTTCTCATTTATAAACTGTAAAATAAAGTTACCGAATTTCCATAGTGTCGTGTGGTGTAGTGTGAATCTGACACTTGGTCAGTCGTCGTGATTTTTGTCGAATTCTATATTTATCTTTATCATGTTTCGTTTTTTAAAGAAAAAAATTCCTGTCGCTATTTGGATGGGATCAAACACCAATCTTTCCAGTTAAAGTCAAAAACCCCCAACCGTTCAAGCCGGTGCATGATTGCTAAGCTGAATTTGATGAGATATTGCTGGGTCACAACGATTTGACATGGCACGGAGAATCATCATTACCGACGATGGAATAGTAGCAATTGGGAGCTCCTGCTCCAAAAAATACGTGCGGAAGGGATTACTTCATAGTTCTATTGTTTCAACGACTGGCAAAATCATGGTTAATGCTAGCTTAAGCGAATTATTCTGACCAGAGCTCAACAAAAAGATAAAATGGTATCAGTCCTATACGTCGAATATGTGTAAAAAATACAGCAGATTTTGAAAGAATTCGAAGCTGTTTGAAGGCCGAATATTGCAAAATCGCCCAAAAACGTTGAATTTTGCGCACATTTCTGCATATTTAATTAGACAGACTCAAACAGAATTGATATCTTAAATAACAAAGCTCAGCTCCTACTGCGTATACACGTTATATCTGGAATCCATGCGGAGACCGATTATTTATTCACAAAGAGGGCACAGCCGGAATCTTGAAAACTTAAATTTCCTACCTACCGTGGTCACTTTAAGTCCGGTGATAAACTTCTGTATATTTTCCATGTCGTGTACAAATTCCATCGAGAATCTCAATTTTCCGATCAATTCTTTCTACAATGCATATTACATTTCCAGTGAAGAAATAATAGACCTTAAGTTGAGTGTGAAAGGTTTTCAGCTTATTAGCTTTTACCGTCTTATATTCGGGCCGTTTTTTAGGAAACTTTTAATCTCAGTATATTTTATGTTTGTTTTTCTCGCATTTTTTTCTCCTATTTTCTGTTTATTTTCGTTGTTTTTTCTTTTTGTTTCTTCCGCGTTGTCTTCTTTTTCTTCTTTCTTTTCTTTTTTCTCGTTGATGTTTTTTTTCTCATTCCAATTCAAATTTAATTTTTTTTAATCTTTTTCTCTTTCATATTTTTTCTTTTCTTCTAGTATTTATTGCTCGAAAATTTCGCCTCATATTTCCCTCGTCAAAACTCGGACCGCATTTCTCACGACCATTTCGATACTTTTTTATGCTACTTACTAGAATGACTCTTGAACTATTGAATTTACTCCACCTGAATCTTTACTCTGTCAAGTCTCGTTTCAGCCCCTAGTTTATTGATACAGAACGTGTATCACGTGACATGTTCAACATACAGATCAAATTTTCACAGAATCTATCGTCTTCTTTATACTATAAAGCGTTCATATACTTTTGGACCGTAGCCAAATGTTCCAGTTGTTTATTCATCAGCATTCGCCTTTGAATAATTTCGTTGATTAAACTTGCCGAATGGTCCAGTTGATGAGCGATCTTCGAATACAAATGACCAGTATCAGTAGCCAAAATTCCATTTTCGTCTACAACTTTGCCAAGCGTGCCCAATTTTCGGCGGTTTTTCAACAATAAAATTCGAATTTTCCTATCATCCCGTTTCATCAAATCGTTGATCAGTTTAGTAATCATCATCAATTGTTTTTTCGAATCAGTACTCGACAATTTTCTAGTAGTAACCTCGGTAGCTACAGTTACCATACAGTAGGCACAGTTGAATAAGAGGATCAGAGAGATCAAAATCTTCATGATCGTGATCGTGGTGAAATGCTTGAATGTGAATACCCGGAATCATTTTATAATGCCCACAGATGATGCGATAAGCGTCACGATGATACTATTTCGGAATCGTCATCAAAAATATGAGTATGATTTCATGACATCAAACATATCAGACACCCACCGTATATGACGCCTAGAACGTCGTAAAGCTGAACTCGTAGATTACTGAAGCATATTCTAACTTGTTATGAACGTATACTTACTTTTATCAAGTACATAATTTAACGGTTCTGTAGCTCTAAAGTTTTATTTTACGTGGGATTGAACCTTTTTGATTACTGTGGAGATATAATCCATGTTGTTCATGACAATTAAACGTTTATATACTGATCAAGATGTTTTTAGTCAGAAGTAAGGTGGGAATGTGAAATGATGATACCATTGCCTCGAATGAGAGTCTAATGTTATTCCACAAAATGTTTAGTGAATAATATTTTGATTGCCGAACTCAAATCTAGCAGACATGAATGCACAGCTTTGCCGCACCAGCTTTTTTACAAACCTTGTCTTCTAAATGTCTACAAAATCTAAAAATCAAAAATGAACCAGGTAAAGCTAGCTAGAAAGATAAATTTCTAAAAATTGAAAAATTTCGACTATCAGGAAAAAACGGACAACCGGTCAAAAATGTGGCTGTAATTTTGGATGATGAAAATTGTGGATAAATTTGAGTTTCGGCCTGAATTTATTGAGAGATTCTCACAAGTCATTGTCAATATTTTCAATTTGCAAAGTATAATTCATACAGTAACCAGACGACTGTTTTTTCAAATAATTTAGATAACGATACGAGTTATGCAACACATATTCATAACACGTTTATTTCTAACATTTCTAGATGAACAGAGTTATTCGCACTTTGGCCGCTAAACTTGAGAAAAATGAACGGTTGTTCTGATTCTTGATCAATCATCCTAAATGCAGTCGAATTAAGTGCCCGTGCATGAATCTGGATAATGCATTATGAGTGTCATCTTTTCCGGACCAGTTAGAAACATCTAAACTGCAAGAAATAATTTATGTGTTCTTCATATTATATTCAACTAATTTTCAACGAAGTTGGACATAATCAATGCTCAATTTTATGCATTGAGAAAACATACAAAAATTAATTGAATTGATTAAAGCTCTTTTGAATTAATTAAGTCCTTTGAAAATACCGACGATATTTTTTACGGGATCACCCTGAATATTATAGTTGTGAATCGTACTTCTAGAAAGGAATCTGGTTTTTAGCACCATTCTATCGAGTAGAATGCTTCTGGTAACGTGACTCTGGTGAAACGTTGTGTGATCTTTGTGACTGTCTGGCATTAGAAACTAAACTTCGCTTCTCGATTCACTGACATTATTTTTATATAGTCTGTTCCATTGTTACACATGATTAAAAATAAGTAGACGCTTGCTATTTGTTACTGGATTCTGAACGATAGTTTGGTTGTAACAAAAATATGCGAATTAATGCCGTGTTTACGGTTGAAATAATGAAACCCAACTTTCGATTCTTGCCCAATACACGTTGTTTCAATTTGTAGATGAGTTTCACAAAAAAATTGAATTTTTCAAGACTAACGTTACTGAATAAATTTTCATAGGAAGTTTCCTTGTGACTCAAGCTCGATAATTATGCACATATTGGGCTATGACGTGCAGTCTGCCAAAACGAATAATATTGAAAAAATGATTCATCCTCAAACATAGGCTTGTGTGGGGAGTTTTGACCTCAGTTGGACAATATCTCGCATATCCGGAACCCTTTCAACCTGCCCCAGAATATATTATTGAGTAGGTAGTTTTCTCATTGAAATCTAAGACATTGAACATCACTCGACACACCACGATAAGATAAAATAAGACACAACTTAATGCGACATCTTTATTTTTGACGGAGTTACATGAACAATGTTTGATGAAAATCTGCTTGTCCACTTCCGCATCATCTTCGTTACTTATGTACGGACATGCTAAATCTGGCCCTTTTAGTATTGTATTTCACCAGTGATAAATATGGCGCTGCTTTAGCATTAGTTCTGCAGACGTGGCCAATGAGACATGGGGTAGCAGAAATGCATCATGATTGACGTTTGCTTCATTATCATGCATCTTTTCAGATACGCATCATTTAATTCAACGCCGAGCGTTCTGCTATATGATAAAAGCCCACTTGAATAATCCAAGAGAATGTTAAAGCTTCCTTCTACCGGCTTCTAATAGAATTAATATTTTTTAACATATTCACAATTTACTTAATTTTCGATGCTATTACCAATAAAATATTTTCACACTCTATTGGTAAAAAGTGATCATCTTCGATTGACAATCGTTTTTGTAGAATTTCATTTTCAGTTTATCGCATTTGCGACGTTTCGCCTTTCCTTATCGATTGATCCTATCGTGAGTTCATGAGAGAAAGAATTACAGATTAGCAGTGGATTAAAAATCGCATATGTATGGCTGTGCATATATATGGTTTAAAAGTCTTTCACGAAACATATTTTAATGAAACACGGAAAGATTTTTCTACAAACTTCAACATGCATCAATCCACGAAAAACAATGTCATAGAAAACATGGTTCTCATCAGGAACTTATGACACCGTTAATTATAAACCACTTCCTACCTATCTTATAACTCATGTCAAAATATGTCGATTAAGTGTGCTATAGGTTTAGTCTTGAGCTAAAGCAGGGATGTAGATGTCTTACATAGTAACGATGAAGCCCTATTGAGAAGTGAAAAGCCCTAGGATTTTTGTCGCCGACAATCGGCGACCGTCGGCAACAATCGGCGACAGTCGTTTGGCGCTGCATTTCTGAATTGGGCTTAAGAGTATGGGGCCGGGCACCAGACATAGAAATATACACGTAGTGTCATATCAATTCCTTCTGGTTTGTGTCGATAACGACGACCCCAAGAACTGCGATATATGACAACCCCAAGAACTGTCGATCATATGTCAACCATAGGGCTATGGGTTTGGAGCCCTTCACTGGGATGGTAGAAAAAGTGTGACACTTGAACCAAAAAGGACATTCTTTGGATCACTTTCCCAATCTATGAAACCGAAATTTGGACGTTTTTTTTTATTAACCTCCATAAATTTTGGCATTCTGTTAATTTCACCCATCGAACAAAGCCCGTTGATCCACAAAAACTCAGAGCCCTATTGCGTATATGGCAATAACGTATTTTATCCAAACGATTTCATTGTACCAATAAAAATGCATGCTGCAGGACACTACTGTCATCGTTCCATGCGCCATCTATTGTCTATTTATCTTAAAATGACAGATGCAGCGAACCGATGAAAGAATTTCAATTCGAAAAAATAGTGAGTTTATTGCTGTAATTAATGATAAAAATTTTCTCGTCCGTCAGCGATGAACATCAAAACTTTTTTCAAATGATTAGGTTAAACGCACTCATGTGTCGATAACGTTATATCCAAATCAAAAATGAGTGAGCATCATTTTATTCCTTTGATTTTGGCGGCCTAAGAAATTCATATTTTTTCTACAGTATAAAAATTTTCACTACAGAAAAATTGCCTGTCAAATTGAATTAACCCTTGTTCCCGTCGCAACATATGTCATTTTAAGGCAAATGTGCTCTAGATTTTTTTCAATTTTTAGAGCTCATTTTTTTCAGATTTTGCCTTTCGTTTATACTTTTGAGCAACCTACTTTCAACAGAAACGGCTCTTACATAGCCATAATTGGTCGTGGACCAGTAGTACCGACTGCATATACACTTATCGTGCAATTTACCGATCCGGATAACGACATACCGTTGCAATACGAAGTCAAATTTAGTCCCACTACAGTAAAAATCAAAATTTAAAATTTTATTTCGAAATGGAGATGATTCTTTGACTTTTTCAGCAAACAAGGGACACAGCCTCAACGAAAACCTGCCGCGGTCCAGAATGGAAGAAAGATATTTGGCACCAAGTGCCGCACGAACCCAATACTTCATTCCATCTGAAATTTAAACTGACGTTTACGGCTAAAAGGACGAGACCGACGACCGAGGTAATGCCTGGTGCTTTGGATACACTCACTGGAAAATTCTGATTTCTAGAGTATACTACACACAGATTCAAGGTGAAAGTCTGAATCGGAAACTGTAGGATCCGGGTTCAGTTTCACATCCTTCAGATGTAAGCCAATGTTTACTGCATCCAAGCTTTTGAGGTGAAGTTCTAAACCTGTGCTCGTGCTAAGGCTCAGTCCCATGCTTAGAGCCTCTGACTCACGCTACCCATTTTTACTGAATTAGCCAAGTTCCTATTTGGCTTCGAATCAGTAAAATATTTAACTACAAATATGCTGTTTCGTTGGTAAATTACTTAAAGCTAAAAACTTCATCGACAGACAGAAGGCAAAAGTCATTTTCTATTTTCTAGGGATTATTTGTCAGAAATTATCTTGACATATTTGATATCGTCGATTATGATAAGTTCATGAGTCGGACGTCAAAACCCCTGCTTTAGGATAGCTTTTTGCGTGCTCTGGCTTTGATAGACCGGACGGGTATTCTGTAGTTAGGGAAAATTTTTGCCGAGCCTTGCCGACGTTGAGGTCCACAGTGATGCATCTCAACCGCACGCCATATCTTTAACCATGGCCTCACACGGAGTATTCTCATGTGAGCAATTTCCAACTCATCAAATTCCCAAATAAGCGAATTCCCAATTGAGCGACTCCAAACGAGCGATCGAGAATGTAATAAAACTTTCTTCATATTTTCCTTATTTACCTCATATTTTTTATTGTGTATTTCTTTTTTCTTTCGTTTTTTGTGTGTATTTTTAATGTTTTCGTTTATTATGTTTTTACGTTTTCATCTTTTGTCTCTGCTTTCTATCATTTTCGTTTTTCTTTTCATCTACTTTTTTCTTTCTTGCTGATAAAACAACAAATTACAAGTTGTCATTTTTAATAAGCATTGTCTTCCGTGTAATTCTTATACAACTCGGCATACTCTATTTCCTATATTATTTTATCCTTCGAGATATTTCCTTCATTACTTTTCATCTTAATTTTTTGCTTTTGACCTCTCCTGATTCTGTCTTTTTTTCACATTTTTTTCTTTCTTTCTTGCTGCTTTCTCTATGTTGCTTCTTTTTTCTTGTCATTTTTTTCTTTCTTTTTCTAATGCTTTTTCATCTATTTTCACTTATTTTTAATGTCTTCATTTTTTGTTGGCATTTCCTTTTTCTTGATGTTTTGTTTCTTCCACCATTCTTTTGTTTATGTCTTTTATGGAAATTTTCACACTTACAACGATTAAAGACTCAAGCATGTCGAACTGTACAAAAATTATACAGGAGATTACGGCTATTTAAAATGACAACTTGTAATGTGTTGTTTCATGAGCAGAAAAAAAGTGGATGACAAGAAAAACGAAAATTAGCTTTCCAATTGACAGTAGCGTTTCTCATAAAATTTGTGAAGTGATTGTGAAATTGTCAGAGGGTCAATTCCTCTGACCTTTGGTCCTCTAACTACCTCATTTTATTCTCTAAAGCTCCTTTGTTGTTAAAGTGGTTTCATTTATTCTTGGGCAAACAAACCAGTAAAACGGTTTGTGTCATATACATTTTTGGCTCAAAAATACATAAATGGTGACGTGAATGTTTTGCATGCATCTGCAAAGTCGATGTTAGACGCGTGGCAGTTTTGTTTCATTATTATTATTAATCGTCTTATTGCGAGCCGGTCGCGTTTTCCTGTGCGTCTTCGAAGAAGACTGGTGGCAACTGTGGAAGGATAGCGGACGCCTTTTATTGTTCGTATTGTTTTGTATTTTCGACTTCGCGTCGCTGACTCGTTTGGAGAAACTCCCGCGACCTGAGAGGACTTTCGACGTTCAAACTTTGTTGAGGAGAAGAGTGAGTGTTAGTTCAAAAGGTAGACTGATCTTTTTCTTAGGCTTTCAGCTTAGGTCGTGGATTAAGGTACCCGAAGGTCCCTGGGACTCTGCGTACAGGGACTTAAGAAGGGTCAGCGACTTAGGGAGGTGTTCAGTGTTCGTATTCATACTTTGGCATTTTGTATTTGTGTTCATCATTTGCTCACGGTTGTATTTGCACCCTTGTCAGTTTCCCAAAATAAATATCTTTGTTTCTTACGTCTCCGAGATCTACAGTAGGACAGTGTCTAACACCGGGTTAGCGTCAGGGGCCGTACTAGATTGGATCTCCCAAGAACCGCAGCTAGGTAGCCGAGGGCATACGAGCACGTAATACGACATTGGTGACTTGTACAGCTACGAAGGTAAAGGATGAAGAAAGCATTAAAACTGAAATTAACGGTACGGAAACAACCTTGCAGACGACCAAAGGTAACATTATTACAACCTGAAGTAAATAAAGAGGATCAAACGGAACGAATGGCGAATATGGAGGCGACTATCGAGCAAGTAGCAAAGAAATTTGCGAATTTACCCGAGGATAGTGATAAAGATCAAACTATTGATGCGGAAACATATGATTATGCGGATCACCGGATACAGATGTCCTCTGATTCAGTATCATCTTTTGAGAAAATTAGTTTACCCCCCGAAACGAATGCGGTATCATTTTATAACTCAAGATATACGCCTACAGTACCGAAAACGGACGCGAAGGTCGACATTGAACCGAAACCGAAAAATGAAATGGAAAGGATAACGAGTGGAAATATACAGGATGTGGCCACTTTAGCCATCCTGGAATCCATGCAAAGAGCCGTTGACAAATCAACTAATGCGGTTAATGTGGAAAGAACCAAGGCGGCATTACGAGAACAAGAAATACTGGATCAACTCATGCGAGAAAGAGCGGAACGCAAGTTATGGGAAGAAAAATTCCGGGAACAAGAACAACAAAATTCAAGAAAAATAATGGAAGAAGTTGAAAAGCAAATGCGGGAACTGATGAAGAAAATGGATAAAAGACCTGACGAAAGAATATTGAATACCGGAGATATGGAAATACTTCCGTCTGAAACGGTCAAAGACCATTTAGACAGGAGTTTGGAAAGAAAATTGAACTGGTTCGAAGACCACTTGGCTCAGGCCAAGGCTCAAGGTGCCCAATATCGAATGAGGGAAGAAGATATACCGACTACGTCATGGAATCAAGGACGAGAGCAACCCATACCTGGAGGAAGTCCTCGAAATCGGCAAGAGTATGGAAGATATTGTGAAGATCCGGAAAAACGGATGAAGATAATTTTAAGCCGAATGAAAAATAAAGAAATATCCGATAAAATGGAGGCTGCAGAAATACTCAATTTTTTCGCCTGTCTGGAGGGCACATTCAAGCCCGAAGACACAGAGGACCTGAGAATTGAAGTGCTTTGGCGTTGTTGTGATTTTGAAACGTCGACTTACGTAGACAAAAATGGCAGCTATGAAGAAGGAAAAGCAAGCGTAATCAGAATGATCGCCCCTAAAATGGATACTCCTGCACTTAGAAGGGAATTACATGATATGAAAAAACGAAAAGGGGAAACTACGAAGGATTTTTTGCGACGAATAAAGACGTATGTACATTTATTGAATTACGAAAAAACAGAAAACGAAAGAAATCGAATTGTTATTGAAACATATTTTCACAAGGCTCCAGTGTACGTCCAAACTCGGATGGAAGGTCGGCTCCACGAATTCAAAAATATCGCCTCTTTGGCAGAATTCGTAAATAAATTGAAAGCCGATACGACGGCCTGGAAGGAATTCAGCGAGGAACAAGAGGACGGCGAGGACGATCGGCTGAATCGAGTCTATGAAAACCGAAGATTTAATAATGTGCAGATTCGTCAGCAGGATAGTACTATAGGTCAACAACAACAAGTTACAAGGCCTCAGCAAATTTTTCCACCTCCCCCGGTATTTCAAAATCCCGTATCTCAACAAGATATTATGAAAATGGTCAATGACGCAATCAGGAATCAGGGCCCTCCAGCTCCTAATCGTTGGGGAGTCAATAATAATTCTAATAATGCTCAATATAATAATCTACCTGATAGAGTTTTGGGGAATCCATATCGCCGACCGTATTGTTCATATCATAAGTCCAATAGCCACTCGTCCGAAAATTGTTTTATTCTTCACCCGGAACTGATTCAGCCAACAGATCAAGGAAGACCGTGGAATCGTGGTAACAACTTCTATAATCGAAATTTCGACCATCGCGGTGGTTTCGTGAATCGTGGGCGAGCCGGTTTTGCAAATTTTGGTCAACGAATGCCATACAATAATAATATCGAACAAAATCCAAACACGGCGTATTATTATCGTCAAAATAATGTCCCGCAGCCACCATCGAATATTGCACCACCAATAACATCGCAACCGATCAATAATCCTCCGAATAATTCCATAAACGTCATAAATTCACAAGAGGCTAAAAAACATGATAAACCAGAAATTATAGCCCTAGATGGAGTACTTATAGAAAATTATGAGTTAAGCTTGGCGAATGTTATCAGCTCCACCTCAGAAGCAAAGCCTAGACTCGCCAACGATAACGAACATTTATTTTTGGAAAATTTTCGCAAATGTCAACCACTGTTAATACCCGTCAAAATACGTGGAGAAGAATTTAAAGCTCTAATCGATACGGGAGCACAATCTAGTTTTATGAGGACGGACACAGCGTCGAGATTGTTGAATATATCAAAGACGAAATTTCCGATTTTGAATTCAGTAGTAACAGCGGTTGGAAAACGCGTAACAACATATGGTCCTACATTTATATATGTGGGAACTGGTTTTGGAAATTTTCTCGCTAGATTCGCATTGCTAGATAACCTAAATGAAGGTATTATATTGGGTCTAGATTTTCTAACCCATCCTAGCATACAGGCATCTATTGATTTTCGAAACGGCCATATACGCCTAGCGAATGTAGAAAGACAAATAATTAGTGAAACACTATTTGACGATATGCAAATACCGCCGCGGTTGCCAATCCCAGCAAATCCGATGGTTTTGGATCACGTACCCATAAAAGAGGAAATCAAGGAAGAAGATTTGCCTGAGTTAGAAAGCGATGACGATCAAGAACAAGTCATGCGAATTACCGAAATGAGCGAGGAAACCTTTATTTGGACAAAAAATGGGACGTATATACCCCCGAATACCACTTCCTTTGTACAAGCTGTGGTTTGGCCACAGAAAGATTGGACAAAGGGCCCCATAGTGATAGAAGAAACGGGGAAAAATACTTTGTTCGACGTTGATGCCTCAATTGTGGATGCCAGGGATAATAATTTTCAAATTCTACTAATAAACGAAACCAACAAGGGAATAAAATTGCGTAGTAACGAGCTAATAGCAAAATCCAGAACGAAATTCGTGGGGCCAGAATTCGATGAAAAGATACATCAACTCCAGGCCGAACCGCAAATTCAACAACAGAGCGAACCTGAATTCATCAAAATCATAACGCAATTAGTAAAAGAATCAAGTATTGATCGACAAGGGCAACAACAGCTTATGAACGTCCTACTTAAACATAGGCACGCATTTAGTATGAAGAACGACCCTCTAACGATGACTCACGAGGCACAACACAGAATCGACACAGGAGACGCGTTGCCAGTCCAAAAACACTACTGGAGAGCCCCTATAATGCAAAGGGATATTATCCGCGAACACGTAAAGGATATGATGGAAAAAGGGGTCATTGAGCCTTCTAGAAGCCCTTGGGCCGCACCATTGTTTCTAGTGGGCAAAAAAGATGGTACATGGAGACCAGTCGTCGACTACAGAGGAATTAATCAGGTGACAAAGGACGATAAATTCCCGATACCACGAATCGACGATTATTTAGATGCGTTAGGAGGTGCGCGCTATTTTTCGACCTTGGATCTAAAGTCCGGATATTGGCAGGTACCCATGCACTCAGAATCGAAAGAAAAAACAGCATTTATATGTCAAGACGGCCTGTTCCAGTTCAAGGTGATGCCGTTCGGTTTAAAAAATGCCCCCGCAGAATTTCAGCGTCTCATGGAGCGAATTCTTTATCCATACGTGTGGAAAATATGTTTAGTATATATTGACGACGTGATAATCTTTTCAAAAACAGTCGAGGAGCATTTACAAAATATAGAGACCATTTTTCGATGTTTGACAAACGCATACCTTACATTGAAACCTGACAAATGCTCCTTTATGCCGGCCAGTGTAAAATTTTTAGGCCACATATTGGACAAAAATGGAATGTCAGTTGACCCCCAGAAGATAGAAGCGGTAAAGAACTTTGAAGTACCCAAGTCGATCAAGCAGTTGCAAAAATTTTTGGGATTAGTGCAATGGTCCAAACGATTTATACATAACTTAGCCTTTATCGCTCAGCCGTTATTTAAAGCCCTTGTAAAAAAGAATAGAAAAGAGAAGTTTGAACTTTCGGAAGAGCAATTAACGGCGTTTAGAGGGGTAAAGGATGCCCTAATGACGGCACCATTTCTGCGGTACCCAGTATTCGATGGATCGGCGAAGTTTGTAATTCAAACGGATGCATCGGGGACAGCGATAGGTGCGATTCTATATCAGGAAACGGAAAACGATCGCTGGACGATAGCATATTCAAGTAGAGTTTTAAACGACGCCGAGACAAGATATTCGACAACGGAAAGAGAGTGCTTAGCCGTAGTATATGGATTCAAACAGTATCGACATTATGTTATGGGGTTTAGGGTCACAATTAGAACAGATCATAAACCACTTACCTGGCTCTCCGCAGAGAAACAACAAAATCAAAGATTATTGAAATGGGCTATATATATTGGACAGTTCAACTACACATTTGAATACGTAGCCGGACGCGAGAACGCCTTTGCAGATTTTTTATCAAGATCAGAGGAAACAGAAAAGGTCCGAAACAAGAAACCAGAAGGCAACGAGAAAATCGAGGACAAAAAAGTGGATACGGAACCCGAATGCATGGCGGTAACAAGAGCTATGACAAGACAGATGCTTGAACCAGAGACACAAGAAGTATTTATTGATCCCCCACCACCAACTCAACAAGAAATAGACCAAACGCCAGAGGAAGCAAAAAAGGAGTATGACTTATTCTCTCTGGAACTGATCAAGAAACAACAGCGATTAGACCCAAAGTTGGTGGAAATTTTTCGGAATATTGGTGAAAATAGCTCAAAGAAATACTTCAATAGTTTTCACTTGGAAAACGAGGTATTGTATCGGGAAAGTATCCACAGAAGAAATCAATTAGTAATTCCTACTAAGCTTAGGCATCTTGTCCTACACCAGTACCACGGCGATACCTTGATGGGACATCAAGGGATAGATAGAATCATTGCCGCAATTGGGAATAAATTTTGGTGGTCAAATATGGAAGACGACATCATTAAGTGGATAAAATCCTGTGTCGTATGCCAATTATGTCGCCCAATAGCGAACCCAATTCAACCACTCAACCCTATACCCGTTTCATATCCTTGGGAAATAGTAGCCACTGATGTGGTTAGTATTTCGCCCTTACGAGAAAAAAGGCCTTACGTTATCGTATTCATGGATTATTTCACGAAATGGGTGGAGGCCAAGTGTATTCCCGATCAAAAAGCCGATACTATAGTAAAGGCCTTCATGGAGAAAGTAATTTATACTCACGGCGCGCCAAAACACTTGCTGAGCGACCAAGGCTCAGCATACATGTCCGAATTAATGCGCAACATGTGCGACCTTCTCAAAATCAAGAAAATAAATACGACACCATACCACCCACAATGTAATGGTATGGTGGAAAGATTTAATAGAACGCTAATTGAGCAGATTCGAAGAGTGGCAATTACCGACCCCGACGATTGGCCCCATTATTTGGAACAGATTTTATTTGCGTACCGGATTACGCCTCACAAAACTACAAAGAATTCCCCCCATAGCCTACTATACGGGCACGAGGCAAGGTTCCAGATAGACAACGAAATAGCGAGGCCCATAATTATTCAGAATAATTACGACACCTATAGATACATGTTAACGGAGCATCTCCTTAACACGTATAAAACTATAAATGAAAACCATAAAAAATCGGCGGCCGAAAGAAAATTACAGTATGATAAGAAGGCTCGCGAGAAGACCTTCCAAACGGGTGAACTTGTCCTCTATCAAAAGGGAATTATCAAAGGAAAGGCCGACACTACAAATGACGGCCCCTACGAAGTAATTGAAACACAAAATTTAGATAAAAATGTTATAAAAATACGCCGCGCTGGGAAACCAGATTCGCGTGTACAAATAGTCTCCGTAAATCGCGTAATGCCTTTTATTACGCGGATACCTGATTTTTACTGTAGTTCATAATTCATTTTTATCGTTTTATTTGCGCGTTGTGTTCAAATTTTGTTTTATGTGGCCCTTTTTAATCTTCCGTGTATCATAATTTTCCCCATTTCTCCTCGTTTTTTCCCTTTGAATTTTTATCGTTCTAACTTATTTTTGGCAATTTTATGGCAGTTTTAGGCACTTGTAAAAAATTACGACGCCGAAAATTTATTTTAATGGGCAAAAATTATATTTTTTCACGCGCTTGGTGTGAAGAAATGAAAATGTTTATAAGTCCCGAAAAAACCCTTCCCGAGTTATAGATCCCATAAAATCGAAGCTGTTATGGAGCTACTTTTTAGATTTCATTTGCAAAGTATTATAATATTTATTATTATCGTCGACTGGAGGATTTTTGAAGTTCAAATTCGAACGCGATATGGCCACGTCCAGTTTCGTCGAAGTAGACAGTAGTTTCGGGGAACCGCAAGATCGCCAAGATAATACAAATTTCCGACTTAGTAGTAAGTGTGAAAAGGTTAAAATATGTGGTAGAAATTTTGTATTCGGAATAAGACTCTAAATTGACCGCGCGGCAATTTATATGCTGAGGATTTTGGGTATTTGAGAGACTGATCAACTCACCTATGTCCAAATTTATTCTTGTGCATTTGAGTCGTTTTGTTTCGAAATTATCACAGAAAATTGTAGTTAAAAAATTGTATGAAAATTTTAAGATTACAATGTTCGGAGAATGGTACGCTCAACAGATATCTTTAATTATTTTTCGTCGTTGTTCGGTGTGCCTCATGCGGCCATCGAGGAACCATTATTTCTTGCGCCCGAGAACATAAAAGCGTTTATCAAGGCGATAAATCAGTCAAAATTTAGAGGACGAGTACTCATCGCGCTAGATACTGAAAGTGGGAGGAAACCCAAAACGGCGGGTTCGAGACCCAGCGACGCCTTACGGCTCTTAACAATTTCGACCATGTGTGGAAAAAACTTTATAATAGATCTAAAGTTTTGGGACCAAGAACATTTTCACAAGGTATATAATACAATTTTCCGCGAAGAAAACATCATCGTCGGTTTTCATATCTGAGAAGATATCACGTTAGTCTTGACTAGGTTCGGATATCTAGATCAAGAAAAGGAATTAGCCCGAAAAAGACGCGACAATATTGACTACATCTTGTCGTGCTGCGTTTACGATCTAGAAATCGTCTTAGCCGAAATGAAAGATAAAGCGAAGACTAGAATGGTAGGAATTAGCCCGGAAGCCCTGAACTTGAAGGCTTTTATGACGGAACTTCTGTTTTTGTGGGCCGACGCTTTTAAGATTTCGTGGGGCCAATTGAGCTCTTTAGAATTTCGGCAGCTAATGGAAGCGGACAAACTAAACATAGAAGTTTTACGATACGCGACGCTCGACGCGCGCGGGTCTCTTCTATGTTTTTTGGCACTGTTACGATACGGGTTCGCTAGTGATGTGCAAAATTGCTTCAGACTATATCCTCACGATACGATGGAGCCAGAATTGGTATCCGATTTAGCCCGAAGGTTTCGAGAAACGTTTGAAGACAAATATACGGACCCGCAGTGGAAAGGCGCATATGGGGTTGAAGAAATGACTGGCAATATCAATGCGTTGTACTTTATGATGCGCGGGGAAGCCATATCAACTTATAAATTGTCGGAAGACCAAACGGCTGGAAATTTCTATTGCCCTCCACATTTCTCGAATAGCGAAAAAGATCCGCAACCAGTACCCCGTGGTTGGTACCCGTGGATAGAAAGAAAAGTGAAAGCATCACGAAAAAGAAAGGATACTGAAGAATCGGTAGTAACGCCAACCAACGATTGGGACCTAGAAGATATAATAGCGGCGCGACAGTTCGGACGTCCAATAGAGCCACGAGAAATGGAAATGAAGCAAGGAAGGTGGCCCAATAAAGTGATCCATTTTACGAATAAATTGCAAGAACAGGTATCGTCGCTCAAGGACTACTACCATAAAAAGATCAATCGATCAATCGTCCCCGTGGTCAAAGAATTGTACGAGAAGAATATAAATCCTATTATCTATTTCTTGTGGCCTCACTCGGCGCAGGAATGGAGATCTTGGGTCCCTGGATTTACTTCGGGTATGTGGTCTACTGTTTGGAGAAACGAGCAAGAGCGGATCGAATTTATGAAATGGATGGGCCAAGACCTTCTAAATAACAAAATGACCGATCAGGCCGAACAAATGATGGATCGGTATCCGAAGGTACGCACGCAGAAGTCGGTCCAAAATACTTTCTGTGTCCTACCTATAAAATGGATACCGCGTTCCCTGAAAGAACCAGAGGAAGAAATAGAAACGGATTTACGTGATAACTCTATTTATTTTTTGAACCATAATTTTTATAACGTGTTTCATTTTTTGCATATTCACGCGGCGAGCAAAAATCTTATTTATTGGAATGTTTCCGCGTCCATATTCGAGGCTAAGGACCTATGGGTCCCAAGCACTTCTGCAACTTTTAAGTCAGTAACTAAGTGGGACGATTCGGATCTGTTTCCCCAAGTAGAAGTTGTGGTCCCGGCTAGCCAGGGTCCTATAGAAGGAACTTCGAAGGAGCAGACAGAAAACGTACCCTCTGAAAACGATAATTTGAATGTTTCAGGTGTCGAAATGGACCAGGAAAAGCCCGTGGAAGTAATTATCCCGGATTCCCCCACGGCCAACGCGCCCATTGACGAAAACAAAAATGTCGGGGGAGAAGAAAAATTGATGGAAATAGTTGAACCCGAATGCGAGACACAACCTGATGTGGAAAGATTGACAGAGCAGATAAAAGAAATGCAAGAAAAAATCGAAACGTTAGAAAAAGAGAAGTATGGGAAGGCCGCGATTGAGCTGGCGAAACAACTGGAAACTATCAACGCCGAGGAGGAGGAAACGAGCGAGGAGCCATATGTGGAAGTCGTTTCTGAAATTGGAAGTGAGGACGAATCTCCCGAAACTAACACTCTGCCCGCACCGCCGGTTTATGCCAAAGCTGGTGGGCAGAGTGTAGAAAACATAACTAATCCGACAAAGTTTGCGAGAGTAATGCATAATAAAAGGCAAGAAAAAGAAAATCGAATATCGAAAGATGAAAACAAAGCCGAATTGGATCAAGTGAAGAGCGGGAAATTTCATCAACCGCCTGGAAACCCGAATGACAGAATAAAGTATCGACGAGGCCTCGGGAAGCGTGGGCAGCTTTTGAAGAAAGCTTTGAAAGAAGGAAAGTACGTCATCGATTTTCAATATGGCAGAGTGTCGTTGTCGAATCCGTGCGTTCAGAAGTATCTCGCACATATGAATCCTGCTTTGGATGAAGAAGTGGCTCTTATGACCACGGATCTGATAAATCGTATTTACGACGAAGCGGGAGTAGAAATCGAAACTATACGCTATTATGAGCTGCAATTTCACGTATTGCAGGCCAATTTACCAGAAAAATTGTGGAATATATTCGAGAGGCAATTGACAGAATGGGCCACAACTCGGGCTCCGGAAAAAGCCTATGAAGCCGCAGTGTGGGCTTGCGCCTGCCTATTTATGAAACTGTCACGGTTGGGCAGGATTCCGCAGAATTTCGCTGGTTTCCATTACCAGGCTCATGCTTACATCGCCATGAAACTGCGCCGCGAGTTTAATGCGGGGCAAGAAGGACCAGCTAGTAACTTTCATACGCTATACGCCGCTTGCCAATCCAAGGCATCAGGGTTAGCGTATACAATTGCGAAAGCTGTACTTCAGGATAAAAAAGACCCGGAACCAAATTATACGAACATTCAAGTTTGGAAGAAAGAAATCGATAATACGGATCCGCGAATACGCTTTTGGGAAATTATTGATAGAAAGAAAGCTCGCGATCTATTGGAACTCGAGAAAAAGTTGAAAAAGAAAATTGGATACCGAGTCAAGCACCCCTACAGCAGGCCTGCGGCAGGAAAGGTATCCAGACATTGGACGAGAAAAGACGATGATAAACAGAAAAAAGAAAAATCGGCTACGCCAGAAAAAGAACGAAAAAGGAGATATGAAAGTCGGCATCGGGACGAAAGTCGGCATGAAAAGTCGATGTCAAGAGAAAAAAGGCGGAGAGAGAATGAGGAGGAAAGCTGGCGTAAGGAAATTGAGGAATACGAGGAGAAATTCGAGCGAAAAGAGAAAGAAAGAAGAGAAATGGAGGAGAGAAAAGAGAATCGAAAATCGCGAAGCCGAAAAAGAACACCCGGATATTATCAGCATGATGATCGATTGGACGTGTCCTATTCCAGTCGTACGGCCTCACTGGATAGGCCTAGGGCCAACGAAGCGAGTCAGCAGGGAGTGTCAATGGCCGACCCTAATGCAATGATGATGGCGCAGCAACAACAATTGCCGTATATGCCGCCGAATTATCCGGGATTACCTATGGTAGGAGTTGACTGTATGACTCGCCCTCTCTTTTCAGGTCAACTATTGCCCAATACAATGATACCTCCGCCGCAGCAATTTCAAGTTTCGCAATTTCCGGTTTTACAATTCCAGCCGGGCCAACAGCAATATTATCACCAGTTCTTGGTTCCGCCCGGAATACAAATGCCGCCGCCGTCAGTAATTCCGCCGACACGCAACGGGCAAGGCGAAGAAAGGATGGAAATTCCGGGTACGTCGACGGGAATGCAAGTGCCGCAAGGACCACCGCCGATAGGAAACCCCGAGTATATATCGCCGCTGAAGAGAGATCAAGGTATCGGTCAGCCGGGGCGGGACCACAGCGGTCATCGACAGAAGTAAATTAATTGTTAATAATGACCCCGCTCTTTGTGAGGTCAATATAAGCGTAATTTTTTCAAGTTGTAATTTTTTCGGGTATTGCTTAGATCACTTATCTTTTTCCGGGCGTTAGTATTACAAAATCAGAAACCGGTTGTGCCTCTTTAAAATTGCCTTAAAATTGCCTTTTGTACTAATCTCAGTTTGTTCCGTTTATTCTTTCTCTTCATCTGTGTTTTATTTTATTTGAACCTGCACAAGCACATTTTGTACCTCATTTTTTCGGTGAACTTGTAAACGATAATCCAAATTTTGTATTGGCGTAAGTTTTGGCCTTTCTTTTTCTTCCAATGCAGTTGCCAACTAGCATCGTGCAGTGTGTAGGCAGCTTTCGCGTAACCATTTTTCACATTTCTCTTTACCTTTTTTCCAAAACATATTTTCAATTCAAAATTCTTTTTTTTTATGGCACAAACCGTGTTACTGGTTTAAGTTTACCCTTCAATAAGGCAAAATCACTTTAACAACAAATACCATAAACATTTTTGATTCAAAATCTAGACAGCCAAAGGGCCAGAGGATTTGGTTTTCGGGCATCCTTTCTCCCTGGGGGCAGATAATACCAAAGGCGTTGGGGGGGCCAGTGTCCGGCCAAGGGGCCAGAGGAACAACGGCGGCGGAAATTGAGAAAGTTTTGCGGGCTCTCCACCGTCAACACCCCCCCTCCGGAGAGGATGGAGACGAACGCCAAAATCGATGAAGGAGGAGCCGCCGATAAAATACACATCGACGGCAGTGGGGAGCGGCCCACAACGTAACCCGGGCACCGCGGGGGTCGCCGCCGGTCATACGATTTTATTTTTTATTCGATCAAATTCGGCCCGAGCGCCGCGAACGCTATTCGTTCGAACATTTTTGTTTTATTATTCGGGGACAACCGGCCCACGGGGCATTCTTATTTGAAAACTTTTTTAGCGTCGGGGGTAGCATCCGGCGCCATTGGCCCCATGGTGGAACGATACCGTTCGAAACGGACATTTTATTTTTTATTGTATACAAATTGCGTCAACGGCGCGTAGCGTCGTCCTTTTTGGAACGATTGGAGGCGTCGATCGTCGGCGTCGAGGGTCTGGGGCCCTTGGGGGACCTCCTGACTTTTCCCTTCGCTGGCGGGAAAAGTCTTGCCTTTGGGGGGGAGGGATGTCAGAGGGTCAATTCCTCTGACCTTTGGTCCTCTAACTACCTCATTTTATTCTCTAAAGCTCCTTTGTTGTTAAAGTGGTTTCATTTATTCTTGGGCAAACAAACCAGTAAAACGGTTTGTGTCATATACATTTTTGGCTCAAAAATACATAAATGGTGACGTGAATGTTTTGCATGCATCTGCAAAGTCGATGTTAGACGCGTGGCAGTTTTGTTTCATTATTATTATTAATCGTCTTATTGCGAGCCGGTCGCGTTTTCCTGTGCGTCTTCGAAGAAGACTGGTGGCAACTGTGGAAGGATAGCGGACGCCTTTTATTGTTCGTATTGTTTTGTATTTTCAACTTCGCGTCGCTGACTCGTTTGGAGAAACTCCCGCGACCTGAGAGGACTTTCGACGTTCAAACTTTGTTGAGGAGAAGAGTGAGTGTTAGTTCAAAAGGTAGACTGATCTTTTTCTTAGGCTTTCAGCTTAGGTCGTGGATTAAGGTACCCGAAGGTCCCTGGGACTCTGCGTACAGGGACTTAAGAAGGGTCAGCGACTTAGGGAGGTGTTCAGTGTTCGTATTCATACTTTGGCATTTTGTATTTGTGTTCATCATTTGCTCACGGTTGTATTTGCACCCTTGTCAGTTTCCCAAAATAAATATCTTTGTTTCTTACGTCTCCGAGATCTACAGTAGGACAGTGTCTAACACCGGGTTAGCGTCAGGGGCCGTACTAGATTGGATCTCCCAAGAACCGCAGCTAGGTAGCCGAGGGCATACGAGCACGTAATACGACAAAATTCGGCTAAAAAAGAAGGAGACTCGAGAGTCTCAGAACTTTCAGAATTTCGGTTTTTAGTCACGAACATTATGTACCTCGGCGATAACATTTCTATTCGGTCAAACAACTGTACCAAACTCTTGAAAAAAACTTATGAAGCATACAAATTCCGCAGGTTTCTGATGAGCGTGTATGAAAAGGAAAAATCGTATCATATTAAGCTTCCATGACAACCTTATTTTATTTTAGATAACTTTCCTCACAGCGAAGGGTCGGGCGAGATCGTACGTTGAGCTCGGACCAATGGACTACAATTATCGAGGTATAGCGAAATTTGTAGTGACAATGGGTCCGGATCCGTCGATCCAAGTCCAAGCCCAGGCCGCAACACCTTTAGTCTACGATGTGGTGTACGGCGGGGAGACTTTGGCAACCTGTCCTACGTGAATTTTTCGATTTTGGCAAGAAAATTTATTAAAGTCTGGATGCAAAATGTGTTTCGTGAACGACCAATTTCCTATTTTTATCTCGAATATCTTCTAAGCTACGGCATCCGGATAAGGCCATCGTAGTTTGGAATTCATTGTTTAAGATATCCAGCACTTGATTGACTCCAGCTTGACCCTAAGACAAAAATTTTTCCGCTGAGGCATAAAAACCGTTACAATTAAATTTTACGTCATAAGCTAGCCCCCAAAGCACGGGTCTACCGACAAAGACTGCTCTGGCGCCGAGCGCGATGGCCTTCAGGACGCTGTTTCCGGTTCTTATTCCGCCATCTATATAAATTTCGAGTTTGCCCTCTACGGCTTGAAATATTTCCGGTAAGGCTTCAATCTGAAATTACTAATTTCGGGAAAAGAAAACATAAAAAATTAATCAGAATAGTACGGCATGTCCAAGAGGCCTATTCCTAGCTGTCACGAGAGTATTCAAGTTTTGTTCTTCAGATAGCTAATCCACAAAAGTTTCTCATCTTGAAATTTCATCTCTGTAGGTGCAGTAGAGCAGAAGTTATTCATCGTAAGCTATTGATTTTTGATGTCAATGCATTTTTTATTCAGACCTAACCACCTATTGCGGTATTGTCCACTGGAGTTGTTGATTTTTCTAAAATCTGTTCAATATAGTCCATGAGGCATGTTTTATAGGCATGTTTTACAGGTTGTTGATTCAAAACTTCGGATACTAGCTATAGTATCTACAGTAAATTACTGCTTTCTGGCGTTAGCTCTAATATTACTGTTTAACTACAAATCAAGTATTCACCAGTAGCCGTCCGTTGTTGCTAGTTGACCCTACTCTAAAATAATCACGAATGAAATTGGAAGAATCATCTTTTAAATAGAGAAAATTACAGCCAGCATTAAAATTTCCCTTCAGTCCTTCTCAATTCGAAGGTGATCTGTTAAAACTAAACCGAAGTTCAATTCTTGTAAAAAAAAGATCCAGTTAGGTACTCAAAATAAAATTCTTAAACGAAATTTTCAACAAGATTTGTTGATTTTTGTGGAATTTGTTAAAACCTGACAACACACAAAATTATTGGTTTCGTGCTTAAGCCATCCGATCAATGTAATGATGGTTGAAAATTAATTAAATTCAAGCAAGGGATACTGAATTAATTTTACAAAATATTCACCCATGTCGCATCTCAGTCAGACCTGCTCAAGTCATTGCACATTGAAGCTTTTACTGCGACGTATTTTGCTGCATCCTGTATAAAAGTAAATCAGTTTTGAATTGTAGAACTCCTAAGCGCGAAACCTATACATTGAAATCAATATCCCCAACATTAGTTTAGATTCATGTTGCCTTATGGTGAACATTTTTTTGACGCTCTGTGACTTGCTTCTTAAATCTCCCCATTGAAGATAGCTTACTGTAGCAGGAGCTGAATCCAACTGTCTAGCGCCATGGTTGGACACTATTATTGCCGCAACGTTATATTTGCAGGCTACTTTGGCGTCTTCGGCTACAATAGCGAAATTAAGCAGCTGAATTTTGCAGTACAGTGTTACAGTATCGGTTTTCTTACCTGTCAAAATGCCTTTCAGTATAATTGGCAATTTCGTTACAGTTTTCAACCAATCTATAATCGACCAGGTTAAAGAAGGATCGAATAATGAATTAACGTAGGAAGCGAAGCCCGATCCTGTATCGCCTTTTTCGTTCATGCCTCCCGAAACTGATTCCGATGAATCGTCGAAATTGGCCATTCTTAATGAATAATATGATTAATATTCAATCAGTCGTGAGCTCGATAAGTTTTCGAGCACTCTTATTCATGACCGGTTTGAGGTCTTGAGGTCTTTGAGGCGTAAAATTCTCAGTAATAGTAGAGAGTTCTTTACCTCACACTCTTGAAAAATTTTCAAGCCATTGCGGTCATCAGACCTTAAAATGTTTTCAGAAAACCGTCACGTGAAACAGGGTGTTCTAATACATTTTCAAGATTTTGGCTGATATTGCATAGGGACAGTTGTGTTTTCGCCACATCTTCCTTTATATGAAACTAATCTTTCTCATTGTTTCTCATTGTTAGCACAACGCCAAGGACTGAGACACTTTTTTCCAGAATTTGTCCAAAATGATTCACGGAAATCCACAAATGTGAGCGCTTCTGCACTAAGAAGCTACACCGAACAGCATTAGAGTTTCGAAATTTCCTTAAATTCTGGCGAATGATACATACTAGAATAATTTTGCTTCCCAATGCACAAGATACAGATATCGAATATGCCCTAGTTTGCAAGACAATGTGACCATGAGTTCAAATTTTTTTCCAACACACATCTAAGGTAAAATCCGGGATGGAATAAATCTGAGCTATATTCCATATTTCTATATTCCCTAACATTTCGTTCTTCTTTACTTCTGAGCAATAAAAATGTACAAGTATTATTTCACATTTCTATATTTCCCTCTGAACCTATCATGTAAGGACTACCGACTTTGTATCGGACTATAACTATCTATAACTCCATCAAAAACAAAAGGTACACTATTATAAGATGCAGTTTCTGTGAAATTCAGCGTTTACCTTACATGAGCATAGGTAATATAAGGGTAAAAACTCCTAACTGAGACACTGGACACAATCCGGGCCCGAAAAAATCGTCAAACGCCATCCCTTGAACTTTTTTGAAGGCAGATTTTTGATTTTTTTGTGCATATTTTGTATGAAAAACATGCTTGTGGAGTTTTCTTTTTGTTTGTATGCTCACTCAGCCCCCATCCTCTTCGATGAAAGATCTGAGAACCCTCTCCCTGGAAAACCTTTGCCATGCATATCTCCTTTTGACTATTATAAGTTTAAAATCAAGGATACCAGAAAATCTAGCATATTGGGTAGTTTTACTTGCTAAGTATCATTCCAGAATGTATTCTGCAGGAAAGTCAAAATTCGCGTCTTTACAGTATCCTAAACTTCAGAATTTTCCAATTTGTTAGCATTTTATGTAATGTACACGCGATGCAGAATATCAAAGCATAGAAATGGCATAACCCCACAGTAGAACATACATTATACGTGAGAGACAATCCCCGTTTAATTTCGTACGAAAAATTTTTTTCATCTCGCACCTTACAGTTTTACGCTCTTTCAACGTGTCAAAAAAGAGATAGAAAAAAGTAGAAAAAGTCATTTTTGGCTTTTTTCGGGCACCCTCCCATAGGGTGCCGTAGAATTTTTGCTTAATTTCTGTAAGCATTGTTGTTCAACAAGTTGTGTAAAGTTTTCAATCCGATTTGAGCATCTTTTTGGGAACTGTAGAGACTTGCACACGCTACAATATCATTCAAATATTTTCCTGAATCTGCATAAACCCGCAACCAATAGAGTTCTGAGAAAACAGAATGCATCATTACTCTAAACATAAAGAGAACAGATGTGATTCGAAGTCTTGATAAATTTTTATTGATGTAACTTTGATGGTGGCTGAACGATATGTTTCAAATGCGCAATCGAAAATTTTTAAAATTATTATTGAAGTTCAGTAATCAAGTTATTCTTTGAAATCTACTAAAGGAAAACGGCAGGAGTTGTTCCTATGTTTTTTCTCCATTGAGATGGCGCTACAATCGACTATCATTTAATTTATTTTGACCTGGCTGACAAACTGTGGTGTGAAACAGTGTGCCTCTAATGGTAGAGCACTTTTTCACAGCGGAGCCGATATTTATTTCGCAACATTAAACTCACAGCTTCGATTTTTTCAATTAAATTGCTGAATAGATGAATATCCTATGGTATAAAATCATTGTGAAAATTGTACCAGTGATTTTACCTTCTCGTCTAATCGGCGTGCCCCCAATATAGCGAAACGCACAACAGCGAAACTCAAAATATCAAAACTCGGAACGGCGTTTCTCATGACAGCGAAGTCTCAAAACAACGATTCTCAATACAGCAAAATCTCAATAGAGCGATTCTCAAAACAGCAAGGTCTCAAGACGGCGATTCTCAAAAGGGCGAATCTCAATACAGCGGATAGTAAAAGGCCTTATGCGTTGGAGTAAACGCACACATCCTTTTTACAATAAATATGCAAATTAGGTATATTAAATTGTTTTTGCTAGTTGGCGCATTAGAAATTTTGATCAAATATTCTTGGATGGGCATATCAACATTGTTGAATTTTTGAGAGGATTTGAGCCAGTCGATTGCATATTGATTATTGTTTCCTATTGCGTACGTAAAGCTAATTGAATTAATGAAATAAAAAATGAAATAAGCAAATAAAATGAAATGAATAAAATAATTAAGCAGCAAAGGCAGAACAAAAAACAAATAATAAAGAAACGAAAAGCAAAATACTGTAATAAAAAGTAGGTAAAAAATAGAACAAAAGCACACTAACCTGAAAAAATTAAACAAAAAGAACAAAAAGTGGCTCAAAATAAGAAGAATATAAAAAGGAATAAGTCAATGAAAGAAAAAAGAAACAAAAAACATGCATATGTTGAAAATAAACAAACCAGAATAAAAGGCTGTAATGTGGTGAAAACACATACTATAAAGACATAATATGGTGGCAAAGTGTGTGACAACCAGCATCCACCAGATCGGAAAGGACTAAATAGGCCATGCGCCAAAACGTCTACTCCGCCCAATCCCCATTTTTCCATTCTAAAGATAACTTTCCTGAAAATTCGATATTTTGAAAATCTGTACCGAGACTTCGCTCTATTGAGAATCGCTGTTTTGAGACTTCGCTGTTTTGAGAATTGTGTATCGAGTCTCGCTATTCTGAGTTTCGCTGTTGTGCATTTCGCTGAATAGGGATAAGACCTTGAAAACTTATTTGATTTAATCTGGTTGAGGTCAAAAATTTTATGGGTGAAGTGAGGAAACCACCCAAACCTGACATGCATTAATCCTGTTCCTACAAGATCCATTGCATAAAGAAATTCACTTCATGGTAGGCGGCAATTTGAATTCATTTCTAATATCGTTGCGCCTTTTGCCCGACAAGGGTGTATCGATCGTCACCACGATGGCTCCGTATCCGGCTTTTTCGGCTCGCCGGATCAAATCCAAAGTTTTCGACCTGTCCCTATAAACGTACAATTGGAACCAACGCGGGGCGCTCGGAGCCGCAAGGGCCACGCTTTCCAAACTATAAGTGGCTATAGTACTGACTATCATCAAAGTTTGGGCTTTGGCGGCGGCTAAAAATTCTGACATAGTTTCTTTCCTTTTTCGCTTTTTTTTGTTGTTCGACTCACCGCGAGACGTGGCCAATTCGCCGTCCACGTGAGCCAACCTTTGGGAGGCTGTGGCCGCCACGCAAATAGGCGATTTGAGCTTTAAGGCGCCATTTAGCAGAGAAACGGTGGTGTCGATATTGGATACGTCGACCAAAAAACGGGGTCTGATCAGCAGTCTACGGAAAAACATCAAATCGATATTAAGTAATCCTAATTATAAATAGCGCGTAGTAACAGAAAACAAGGGTAGATCGTCATTATAAAATGCTGTATTGGTGAAGATCACCAGTTCCATTTTTCCCTGTTTTTGTGAAAAAGCTTGCTGCAGTTTCTCAAGCCTTCCCTGTCAGCTTTTTAATGACGCCTTTTGAAATTCAGCATAAAAAACATCTGAAAAGCAACGAATGTGAAAAGAGTTGTTGATTCCGTGCACCCTAATTCCTACACCGAAAGGGTTTACGAGTTGCTGCGTAATCGCGATGAAGATTCTTAGATTTTCAATCAGAATGTCCCATCTCAACTTTTCTGAAAAGAAGTTTTCCTGAATAATCACAATTATTTTGATCAGGATTACCATAGTTCTTGTGGTTTTGGCTAAAAACAAGCAAGTTTTTATTTTGTTGCCCATCGTAACACTTGAAGGTCGTAAAAAACGATTTTACGGAGCTCGACTATTTTAGGGTGAGTATGGGGACTGATCGGGAGCCCAAAATAGACCCCAACAAAAACATCGATGTCGAGTAACTGCATTCTGTCCATGTTCTGCATTAAATTGATCTAATTTCAAAGCTGTTAACAGTTAACATGGTCAGATTATTGGAAATATTTCATTATCTGTAGCTTACAATGGAAGGAACGGTCACACTTCAAATCACTGATTCCAAACATAGTCTATTTTTTGCAAATGAGCCTCGGGAAGAAACAATATGTTCATGCACAAAATTGAGAACCTGCATACGCGGCCGCTATTTTTTATCAGATAGCGCAGTGGTCAGGACCACTACTTGAAAGAAGAAACTTTTGGCTCGCCATGCATGGTTATCTCCTGCCTACAGAATTATTTTTGCATGTCGAGGCTCATTTAAAAATGAATCGAGTTTACGTGAAAAAATGCCCAAAAAATGAAAATACTAACCTTGAACTCTTTTCCAATTGATACTGAAGATATACATCCGATTATGAGCAGAGCTGTTTTGTCTTTGATTTAAGTTAAAAAATTTTCGTACAACTTGAACCACGAGTCATTTTACTATAGAAGTGAGCTTATTTTCATTATAGATAAGTGTAATGGCAAACCATCACATCCAACGGGCTCCGATGTTTTTACTGCACAACTGTGTGCGCAAATCATAAACAAAGCCCAGGGGCCGGTTTCATCAAAGAGACTTAAGCTCCGGCTGAGCTGCAACTTAAGCTGTGGCTTAACTCTGTACGATATACCATTGCCGTTAAGCTGCAACTCAGCTGTAGCTTGACTCATACACACAAGTTAGGCGTTATCGAGAAAGTTAAGCTGCAGCTGAGCTGCAACTTAACGACAATGCCATAACATACAGAGTTAAGCTACAGTTCAGCTGCAGCTTAACTTTCTCGATATGTTTTGTGTGCATGAGTTAAGCTACAGCTGAGCTGCAGCTTAACGGTAATGGTATAACATACAGATTCAAGTTACAGCTTAAGCTGCAGCTCAGATGGAGCTTAAATTTCTTTGATGAAACCGGCCCGTGGACTGTAAGTGCACTTTTTTATGTGACGTGATGAGTTTGTATGCGAACGTTTTCATTTGTATTTATGTATGCATACTACCCAGACAGCCAAAGAAATATTTTAATTCGATACGCAATTTTCGCGGTCTGGGAAGCTTAATCCTGTAGAAAAACGCTACTTTTCTCGTTGACAGTGAGAAAGATAGAACTGTGTTTGACCCCTGAGTTTCGCTCAAGAAATTCTGACTATTCAGTCAGGCTGAAAACTCAAATTCCCAGTGGTTCTCTTTACAACTCGTGGACGAGAATTTTTTCAACTCGTTGCAGCAGTAAGCTTTACTAATTTTCCCAAAATCGCTGCGTCGACCATTTCAAAAATAAACAGTCTTTCAAGGCGAAAAATAGTGTTAGTACATTCATTCTGTTTAAGCTCCGCCAATATTCACGCAACGATGTTGTTAATGAAAGTAAGACAGTGACACATGGAAAAAGGGCTGAACTGAAATTATGTCGAAACTCTAACTGATATATAAAAATAGTTGTACTTAGCATGTTATTAGTCTCGCGATTTGGATCAAGCGAAAGTCAAAATACCAATATTTTTCATCATCTTGCCGTCCATAGTACTAAAAGTTTTAAAAAGCCTATTGCACAAAACTTGACTGTTCTGCTGTGAGTCTGTTAGGCGATTACGACCTGGTTATGATAATCAGACCTCAACAAGAACAGTCACGTTGATCCCTAAGTTCTGTCTACTTCTTATAAGCATCCACATTGCTATCCAACGTGATTTCGTCGTCGGCTCCGCTCCTGTAATAGTCGTATGCAAATTTAGGCAATTTCGATTTAGCTATAATTTCAAAATCATCGATGCAAATCGGCGGCACCACTAATTTTCTATGAGCCATTTTTTTACGTTGGTAATTAACAAAATATAGATGACGGAATTATATATTCATAATAGGGAATGATTAATTTCCATACGCGGTATACCAGGAAAGTTCCAAGATAAGAGTCGACCGGTTTTTCGTGGTTTATTTACTGGAAGATAAAGTTTGTTCGGACTATGCAAAAATAATGAAGAAAAAAAGGAGACAAAATAGGTAAACACCTCAAAGAATTTTTCTCAGATACTTTCTGATTTGTTTCTCAGAAAAGTGAAAAATCAGGGAGAAAGTTTCCAATTCTGAACTTTTGTGAACTCCAAATCTTTCAATGAGCCATTAGTTTTCTAGTAATTGACTCAAACATTTACATCAGGGGCAGCTTGCAATAAACAAGATGATCGCGACCTCGAGATAATTGCGTACTTCTTTGCACACGAAACATTTAAAAAACGTTCACGATTATCACGAGCTTGCAATAATTTCGTTTATTGCAACCATTCTCAGATTTGTGCAGAGCTTTTCTTCGCTCAAAAACATGGTGACTATGAAGTTCTTAAAAAATTTACAGTACAAAAATAAAATTTCTTTTGAAGTTTATGTCGAAGCTGTCAAAGAGCTGGCAAAAACTTCGTTAGATAAGTAGTTTTCAATGTATGACTTTTTCTGAACGTTTCCCTTACAAAACGCTTGTTCTATTGTGCCTTATTACTCAGTTAGTGAATTTTATGATATGAAATACGCGAGAAAAGCCATATATGGAACAGTGTCAATATAAAGGTTGAATCACAAGCTGAGCCACTCAGGCATCTCAAATCAACACAAACTGACATCTGAACAGATTCGAAAAATTTGGTCATAGTGTCTTGTGCCAAGTTCAACCAAACAATATCTCGGAAAGATGTAAGGCCAAGAAGTGCAAAAAACTCACGCGATCATTACTGATAAGGAAAACATGTTGAGCAAATCAAGGTTTGACCGCAAATTCACATTTTATCTCTTTATGCGAAAATCCTAATTTTTTCTGACTGCCACAGATTGCGAAAAGAACACAAAATTTTGCGGGGTACCCTGCCTTCAACTAAAGTCGTCACGTATTCAATACTCATAAAGGTTTTAGCATGAGAAAGTATAATTTTCATGCAGTAATGCATGCACGAAATTTGACTTTTCACATTTTTGATCGATATTGTAAGCACAACTTTTCGTCTAAATCATCAACAGCTTGCGGCTAAAAAAACTTTGCTATGTGGTTTTATCCCGACTGCTGACATTCAAGTAGTTCTTGTTGACACAGGTCTGTATTTTTTGAGTTGATACGTTTCATTGAATTCGATGAGAATCATTCCAAGAGTCGATGAATCCTTTCTACTGACGTTCTAGTACGAATGAAGATATTTTGATAACACGGTGATTTCAATCTGAAAATTTCATATAAATGTGTCTACTTCGTAATGAACTAACACACTTGATTTTCAAATATTCAAATATCACTTCAACCTGACTGGACGTTGTGAGAAACTGAAGCGGCTCCAGGGATTGATGTCTACGGCATGTGTAGCTGCAATGTCATTCGTTTTAGTGTTATAAAATTATCTAAGCATTAGTCACCACAATTTTCTGTAAGTAATGCGCCTAATTTGAATTATTGACCTGATGAACTCAATGTTACTCAGCCTATAATCTTTATACTACAATAATCATACAAACCTGCCGATTCCTAATTTAGTTACACAAGGTCAGACTTTGCAATGTTATAGTCGTATTATAGCGAGGAAGGCCTCCCACAAATGTTTTTTTCACCTGAACATGCCTCAAACAGGGAGTCAAAATGCTCGTACCAACCTTGTTATCCTACTATAAAAATGTTTTGATTTTTGAATCTCAGTATCCAAGAGTTCAAGAGTGATCTACTGTTGTGGCATGGCCTATTTTGAAGCCTAGGCTTAGCAGTCTCCTTAGGCTTAGGCTTAGGGAATATCCGTCGTCTACAGAGTCAAGGTCGAAGATTTCTGGTAGTAGGATAACCCGCTTGGGCCCCATGTAACGAGGATGTACGCAAAGGCAACCAATCTGAACCGCCAATCAAACGTTAACCTATGGGTGAAACTCGATCGTCCTAACGCCACACTCTCGATTTGTTATTGAAAAAGACGTGCATCAAGCCTTGTTTTTGAAGGAACTTATTTGTATTTATATGAGGAAAATATTTAGACTTTTCGAAATAATCTGCCATTTAAAAACTGGTTTATTTTTGGAATGAACTCCAAACTATCTGATTCGTCCTTTAGTCTATTAGTTTTCCTCTCCATGGTTTTTCTGCTTGTAACAATAGTCGAAAAAACGGTTCGCCTAAAAAAGAACGGTGTACATAAGCCACTCAAGTTCTACTATTCAAGATCAGCTCTTAAAACAGCCTATCTGCTAAAGTTTCTCATATCAAAATATATTTGTAGCTACTAAATCGCGACCCGTACTTGTTCTTGGTGAACCACTACTTTTTGATTTGAATTTTTGCCTCATTTTTCAAAATTGAGTAATCTGCTGTGTTCGGCGATTGAAATGTCTTTTTACTGTAAACATGCTTCAGCAGTGCACGAATAAAAAATAGACGGACTATTAAGACACGATTTCTGAGAGATTCGGCCTTCTCTTCCATTGACCAATGATAAGCTGAAAATTTATAGTGACAGCTTTGCGAAGTAGTTTTATACGCTGAGTATAGTGACAGTACTTCGAAGTTTAGAATTTTTATAATTTTTCATTTTTTCGATTTCCACACTCGTTTCGAAATATCATTGCCCAGAAAAGAAGTGTATCAGTGGCGAAATGTCTATTACATGCAGAAGACTATGTTCTCTATGAAAGTATGAAAAAGATTTTCGAATAACTCACTTTACACTTTTTATGCTATTTTAAAGTCTCAAAAAGAAATCAAAATGAACTGGAAAAGTCATTTGAAGCTTTTTTCTCGTTTTTTTCATAGAATACCGTAGAATTTTTTCTTTATTTCTGCGGCCTTTAGTTTTCAGATTTAAATCAGATTTGCATACTGCTTTGGGAGCTGTAGGTGTCCGCACATGTTGAAGGTTGACACAAAAATGCTGGTCAAAGAATCATTGAAAATGTTTAGATTAGACAGGTGAGGGCAAAATCACTGGTAGAATATGATCGATCAATAATTCAACAAAATATCACGGAAGAGATACTACAACAAAAATTCTTGTATACAGTAATTCGATGGAAAAAATCGAAGCTGTGAGTTCATGGTTAAAATAAATCTCGGGTGTCTGACTCCTACCTGCTCTACAATTGGAGGCATCCTGATTCCACGTACTGTCAGCCAAGTGAAAATGAATCAAATGATAGTCGATTGAAGTGTCTTTTCAATACAGCAAAAAGCATTGGAATAACTCTTGCCGTTGTCATATTAAGTGAATTTCAAACGGCTGCGGAACGATTAGAAATTTTGGTTTTGAGCAAATTGAAATCAAATTTTCGTTAGCGTCTCTTTGAACGTTTTTTTTATTACGAACTGAACTCTTCGCAGCATTTTTGTTGAACTGTTCCTCTGCCAAGTGTGAAATAATAACCCGTGAAAAAAAATTTGTTTTTCTGTAGCAGTTGTTCGCCGATTTCCACGGATTATTTAGCTTTCCGAGGCTGATTTGAAAATGACTAGACTATAGAGTAATTTTCCTATTGAACGTAAAAAATTTCAGATCCGCTTTGGTTACTGTGAGGTGGAACGTTAAGTCGGCCTTTTTTGGACCACGGTATACTTCCATCAGAAAAGCGGCCAGTTATTAGGGTTGTTGTCGGCTATCGGCTATCGAAGGACTTATGCTTCCAAATGGAAAAGTCGCACAAATCAGTACTGTCGTCAACATTGTTTACATAGAGCTCTTGCTGTAAAATTTTTCATGCGAAAAATTCTTAAAGGTAAGGTAAGTAAGTTTTCAGACATATATGATATATTGTTTATCAGAAAATCTGAAATACTACTTGCTTTCCACTTATATTGTTTAGAAGTATTTCAAGAAAAACAGACTAAAGAGACAATTTTTCGCCAGTACTGAATCCCTTTATTGCGAAGTCACAGTACTTTGGCGTCAGCACGAAATTTTCCAAGTACATATAAAGTAATCGTCATTTTAATGAATACATTTTCTCTTTTCCTGTTGCCACCTCATCTGCAAATTCATAGTGCCCACGTCCAAAGTCGTATTCCACGTCGCCATCGAGTTCGTAGGCAAATTATCGCTCAATTCTTCTACCCGTATACTAGGGTCGTCGATGGCCAACGATTTTGTCGGCCGGGTTATTTTATTCCTCGGCAAGGCCAATTTCCAACGTCGATTGCAAGGAAAACCGTCCGAACATTTGTGGTAAAATTTCAATACCGGTTCAATGGTCGTCAATTCGTACGTTCGACCGGTGACGAAAAATCGACCATTTTCGTCGGTGAACGTTTGGCCCATGATATCGTCTCGTCCAGCTCTATCTTGATTAAGAAAAATATGAAAACCCGAATAAAATGGATTGAGAAATGTTGGGGAAAATCTGCGATTCAACAAATTTTCAAACAAACTTTACCTAGGTACCCCGTTTCGGATCATGCTTTTTGGATAGATCTCAATAAGGTAAATTGATTCACCTCGAATTTGTTATATTTCGGAACTAAAAATTCTTGCTTGCCTTGAAAATTCACTACTTATCAGGGTCAGCATCTATATGGTGTCCATTAATTTCAGAGTAGGGATGTCGAGCAAAAACCGTTAATTTTCACTAGACGTGCAGGTACATCTATATTGAATTGAATGAAAAGCATCCAACTTAATATGAGAAACATTTTGAGGGATCAGTATAACAGTCATCAGTGGTGGGAACTACAATCAGACACCAAGGCATTAAACAGGCAGAGAAATAAAAAAATCAGTTCCAAATATCGAAATTTTTCCATATTCCATGTATTTCGATATAATATGTATTTTAAGACACAATTTCTGAGAAATTCTACCTGCTGTTAAATTGACCTGAATCTCACTACATATTCCATTAACGAGATGCACAAAAATGAAAATGTTGAGATTGGACAAATAAAAAGAAAACATGTGAGTCGAATCACTGGTAAATTTCATCGATCTATTTACAATGTTTCTACAACAGGGTGTCTCAGAAGAGATGCAATAAAAATTCTTCTCAAAATGTTGATTGAGAAAAATCAAAGCTGCGAGTTTAATGCTACAAAATGAATGTCGGCTGTTTGACTCGGGCCAGTGTGAAAAGCCGCGAGAAAGTGCTCTACAGTTGAGCGCACCCTGTTTTACACCACGCGGTTTCGGACGGACGAAAATAGACAAACAATTTAAACTCTTCCAAAAAGTGTAATATGCAATAATTTACTGTAAATATTACATCAAAAGAAAGCCTATTCTCTCCTGTATAAAAGGAATATTCATTTATCGAATAAAATCACTCCAATTTCTAAATATTGCTCGGCTAGCAAGATCACAGAAAAATGCACAAAATAATCAATTTTCAAACTTTGGCATACTATAGCCGCACCCAAAATATTTCATTTTTAGATATGATTAATTTTCAACTTATCATTGGTAAGGTAGAACCTTCAGAAATCGTGTTTTAACATGAAGATTAATACCTGGAAACCATTTCGCTCGTAGAAACTTTGCGAGGTGTCTTGTTTTCTACAGACAGGAAAAATGAAATTAACTTTCTTTGCTTCATTCATATGCTTCCACGTGCCGTATGCGCCGCTGATGGCTGTCCTACTAATCTTTGCACAAGTTTATCATAAAAGAAGGAGTTTTAAATGATACAGGGTGTCACTTTTATATGGTGCAAGGTGTCACTAAATGATAATTTTACAAGACACTGCTCGCATCCGTAAGTCGATTTTTTGAGAGAAATATCATTTCTTGACACCCTGCATTATGCATATCCTGAAAAAAACCGGTTCAGCTTTATACACCTGTACCGAAATTACTGGCCATCCTATAATTTGGAAGGGGCCGAACATTTTCCTGGCTGGTACCCAAACCTCACCCTCACGCCGATCTATGATTACAGTAGTCAGAAATGATTCATGGTCCTGATTTTTTTCGTTCACTTGACATTGATTTGCTGGGAAATTGAATGTCACGTGTGTAGCTAACACTTGACATTAAATTTCACGAACAGCAGTTGCTCACTGATGTGAAATTAGTGATAAAAATAAATGAATGAAATTTTGATATCATAAAGAAAAACAAGCTGCACAAACCCTCAGCAGCTTGCTGTGTAAAAGTTCTGATTGCGTAGGTATCATGATCAGCACGTCAAATCTCGAAGCTTATAAACCGAAAAATCGAAAGGTTCGCCATCTCATATACCGTGACAGCATTGACCTTCCATTAGTAAGTTTTCACACTTGAACAAATGATATGCCATCCGAGATTCTGAGCCGTTGACCATAATTGGCAGCCATGAAAATCTGGAGGCGAGTCAAGTACTAAAATATTGAACTTTAACCACCTGTAACTGACTTGAAAAATAACATACAACAATTTAATTTGTACTTCAGAGTATATCTCAACAAGACCTATCAGTTTGTGTCTTTTTTGCTGCACTTTGACTTTCAAAAATTTCTGCTTAGCTTGAGAACGTCTATTCCTGGAGAGATCGTGTTTAGGCGGTAACTAATGCTTAGATAGTTTCGTTAAAGTAAAACGCATGAAATGCTACACGTGCTGTAGATATTTAGCCTTTGTGCCGCTTCAGTTTCTCACAGTGTCCGATTAGGCAAAAGTGATATTTGAATACTTAAAGATCATGTGTTTTCGTTGATTACTTGAAGATTATGTGTTTTAGTTGATTACTTGGAAAACACATTTAGAAAAAATTTTCAGATTGAAATTTTACATGATAACGTTATAAAAATATCTTCACGCTTCAAAATTTACTAAACTGAGCAAAAAAATTTACGCACTCGAGCACCAGTAGAAGGGATACGTCGACTCTTGTAATGACTTTCATCGAATTCCATGAAATGCATCAACTCAAAAAATACACTGACCTATGTCGACAAGAACTACTTGAACGTCATGAGCCGGGGTAGAACCACACAGCAAAGTTCCTTTAGCCGCATACTGTTGATGACCTAGGCGAACAGTAGTGTTTCCAATATCGATCAAAAATATGAATGTGATAGTTGTCTGAAATAAAACACTCATTTTATTTTAATTTCGAGGAAACAATATACTGAGCCGAAAACTTTCATCGACCATGAGACTTTCGTTTTCGTATGATTAATTAGAACAGTTGCTTTTGCAGAGGAAACGCTGGAAGTTACACAGGACAAAATATTAGATATTCTAGAGGGAAAAAATCTCGACAAGATTAAGACAAAATTTTGGAACGAGAAACAAGTAAAAGTCATGAAAGGGCATGGCAAAGTTATCTGCTCTTGTGAAATGGGACCAAACTTCGTGCAAGCAGTACTGCTTGCATTCCAAAAGCTTCATGAATATCAAATGAGTAAAGAATTTAGTTGAACGCTGGACATTCGAAAAATCCGTATGTTTCTTTCGTTAACCGTGACAATTCGCTTAAATTCGAAATTTCGGATAGACAGACAAAAAGTGAACTCGCGTTCAAAGCTTGACTTCCTCAAAATATTTTTTCTGATCAGATTGAGTGAGTTTTTTACACCTTCGCCTTATGTTATTTTTGAGATATTTTTTGCTGAATTTGGCACAAGACACTATGGGGAAACATTTCGATTTGTCGGAAATGTATTGATCTCCATTGTACATATTTCAGTGCAACGGCATCTGCATAAATTTAGGATACCAGTGGGTTATGGTTAAAGAACACTTTTTCCAGCTACACTATCAGTGGATAGAGTGCAATAATTTTGAAGCACATATTTTGCTTTTCAAACTCCGTTGGGATGAAAGTAATGAACATGGTTTTGACCTCAGCATTTTGATGTGCAAATCTGATGAAAATTGTGGCTTTTGATGAAAACGTTTGGAGCTTCAATAATTTCCTAGAGAATGCCGTCTAAGCTGAAAACAATGACTCCTACGGTCTTTGAGATAATAAACGAATACCATCTGCGGCATAACAACTGAAAGACACTATAATCTGTTTTTTTATAAAATGCTTATAAATCGAAAAATGTCAAGAATTACCACCGCCTCGTTTGTACAAAGCTTCTACTGAAGAATTTTGTACAAAAGGATTGTTATAGGTTGGTCGAATTTTACAAATTTTCAGTCCTATGGAGCATATAGCTTAGCAGAAAATCTTAAAAACGTAAAATAGTATTTACTTGCATTCCACTGCTATTATTTATAAGCATTTCAAGGAAAACAGACTATAATCAGATTTCTGGATCAATGCACCTTTATACTGAATTTTTCTTGGGAATGTTGAATGAAAATGATTGACAGAAAATAATCATTATTATAAGTGACAGTTTTCAGGAGCTCCTGATATGGCTTGTCTTACGGTGTTAGAAGTTGCAATCAAAAAACACAGTAAGCTCATCACTCTAATGCATGACAAATCGTGAGTAGTGATTATTAAGCAAGCCTGTATTTTCTTATGTTAACAGTGATCAGCTATCAGAAAATTCCCTTGCATGAATTTCGTTCCTAAACACGGTTAAACATGGGCTACCCTATCCGACATTTTACTTTTACCTTGGGTGGTGTACGAACGTTTCTGGAAAATTTTTCGCAGTGCAAAAGAGTCGTGCAAAAAATACTGATGTGAAAAAAATTTTTCGATTTAAAGTTTTTACTGTAGGATTTTCGACTTGAAGGCAGTAAATCGAAAAAGTATGAAATGGTATTTGCATTCCTCTATTCTTATTATTCAGAGACTAATAAAGAAAAATCTACAAAACGTAGAAGAAACTTTACCGTGACGAGAATCCGTTTCGCACAGCATATGCTTATAATTCAATCAATGAATTCTACGAAATCTAATTTATGGACCGTTTTTTGGAATGCTCATTAAATCGAGTACAAGTCCATAACATTTTTACTTTTTCAAGCCCCACGTTTTTTGAAAATTTGTCAAGCCACTCACTTTTAGGGACTGCAGCATTAAATTCTTTTTCTTCTATGCCAGACCCTTGTTGAAATTTCAGGTCGATTGCAATACGGAAGGAATGTGAAAAAAATAAATAACGATTTTTATTTATCATTCGAAATTATAAAATTATGATTATAATGCCTAAAACTCATTGAAATCATGCCAGCAAAATCGATCAAAAATTAAAAAGTATGTAAATTTGGTAAAATGCGAAGCTTTAAAACACGTGGAAAAATGGAGGCAAGCTTTTACGGATACGAAAAATGTTCATTGAGCTCATTGACTTGAGATTTTGGATCGGGATACAGCGTACTCCATACAGTATTATTACATTGTTCTTTTTCGCCGACATCTATTCGGCAAGATTTTCGCCACCCCCAGTTACAATAAGTTTCGATGGAATAAAATTTGTTGAAAAAAATGTTTCGAAAATCCGTCGCATAATCGAACGACGAAGATAATTTTCTAGGCCAAATTAAAAATTGATCTTCGGCGGCGACGGTAAATCTCGAGAAGTTTTTAAGCGATATCGATGACGTCAAGTTTTCGACGACCAATTTCACGGACCAAAGTCCGGGCGACAATGGACCCAATTTCATAGAGGAATAAAGTTGATAGCCGTAAAAATTTCGTTTAGAAGAGGAATTTAGAGCGTAAGAAACTAAAGAAGATAAAATACGACTAAAAACTAGAATTTTTAAATCACATTAGTAGAAAAATTTTGAAGTCAGCAAGATGAATAATGTAATTGAAAATCACTAATTTCACCTTTGATTTTGTTTCCCGGCCCAATCCAATGTATGGTATATTTCAATTTTTCCGACTTTTGGCGCAATTTGAACGTCACAGTAATATCCGTAAAATCACTGTAAACGACGCCGTGGTCATTTCTGAAAATTTCTTCCTTGGGGTCGTAGGATTCACCAACCTACAAAAAACACATTATTTGCGATTTGATAGCAAAATTTCAAATTGAAGTCGAAACGCCGTATTTTTCAGCACTTGGCGCACAAGCTTGCAGAGTTAGAGCTCAGAGATGAAATTTGAAGCTAGAAACATTCAAAATCAAAATCACTGTGAGAATCTGTTGATAAAATTTTCCATTGATTCCAACTTTTTTCATTTTACTTTTTGGATGTAAACTCGTGTGACAAAAGCCGACTTTTTCCAATGAAAATTACTTGGAAATTTTCGACCAAATCGTCAACTTTGACCACATTGTTCTTGCGTTTCAAAAATGTTTCGATTCGGAAAGATTCGTTATCATTAAGGCACGGTAATCCGAACCCGAAAATTAGTCCCATAAATTTATCTCCACGTCTATAAGTCGATAAACTAAAATTTTGAATATTTTGAAGAGAATTTTCCATATTTTCGTCGCATGTTTGACTAGCGATGTTCCGACAGATAAATTTCCGATAAAAAACCGCCGAGCAAACGTCGAAAAATGATTTTAATCGATGCCACAACTGGATATTGTCGAAATCGTATTTATAATCGTACAAGTTTTGCCAATAAGAATCGTAAGATTGATTTATTGCATGTTCGTTTTTTCTAGAATCTTCGTAAATAGATGAAATAAAGGAAAAAAATTATAAATAACCAAGTTAAATCCAAAAAATACACGGAAAACGAATTCCACTTACTATCTCCGTCTCTTAGCCTTTTTTCAATCTTATTAATAATTTCTTGGTCGATCGTCGGGTCGAATTTCCTAGCGAAAAATGTCATACGATTTTTGGCCTCATCCGTCGACAATCGACGACGAAAAATTGCTCGATCCAAATTTGTTTTATAACGAAAAATATTTGGGCTACAACCGCACCAATCTACCACGGGGTTGCGAGTGTTGCATTTACATCCTTTTGTACGTTGCCAATTTATGGCGCGTAGGTGATTGGACGTGGTAAGGGACGTTTTGAAGCAATAAATACTATTAGCGGCCAAAATGTGAAAAAACGATTCAGCCGGTAGTAGGGCGAACCTGAAAAAAGACAAGAAGAACTGAGAGAAAAAGTTAAACACTAAGTGAAAAAACATAAACATAAAAAAGCGTCAATCGAGAAAAAAAGGAAAGCACCAAAATCAAACCAAAGAGCAAAAAAGTGAACGAGTACAAAAAAGCAACGCCGAAATATGAAAAGTGATAACTTAAAACAGGAAGAACAAAGACGAAAAAGTGAAGTGACAAACCGAACAACAAAAAAATTAAATGGAAGGCAACAAAAAGACAATAAAACCCAAGAAAATGAAAAAAGGAGTATATGTATTTAAAGAACGAAAAAATAAAACGGAAAGAAAATAAAATTGCGAAAAAAAGAAATACACAAAAAGAAAGTGTAAAATACAATCATTGAGGACAGATGATAGACTACCGCAATTGAAGCACGATAAGAATTAACGAAAAATGAAAAAACTAAAAAAAAGGAAAAAGGATGAGATAAACGATAAATAAATGTTCGTAGTTGATAACTAGACGAGGACAAGAAAATGATAGCGAAAAACAACAAAACTAAAAAATTTAGGTATAGAGCAAAATAATTAAGGAGATTGTTTAAAAAATATGTAAGAAAAGAAAATAGTGGAAAATTGAGAAAATACTGGAAAATATTCGAGAACATCGACCAAATAAAACGAATATAAATAGAACGGATACATAAAAGAAAAAACGACGAACAATGACGAACAAAGAACCCAATAAAAATATCAACAAAGAACAAATGGAAATAAAGTACCAGAAACAGTAGGAGAAAAACATCTGTAGGAAACTTGACAGGATTTCCTTCGACGTTGCAAAAGTCCTGCTCTTTTTACCTAAACAATTGTCTCAAACCCAAAACCAACGGATCTTCCTCGTTCAAAGCGTATTCTGACAAAGATCTATGCAAAACCAACCAGTCCGACCCGCCGTCTAAACGTAAACCCTTGGGCATAACTCGATCGTCTAAACGCCACATTCTCGATTCGCATTGAAAAAAAACGTGCATCAGGCCTTGTTTTTGTAAGAATCTATGCGTCAAATTCCTAGGTTGACCTTAAAGTAATCAAAACTGTTGAAATAAATATTTCGACCTTTCACAATAAATAAACCTTTCAAGAAGCTAGTTCCATTGTAATAAGTCAAAAATTGAACCAAATCTTCGACGGCTAAAATAGGAAAATCGCTTTCGGATAAGTTGATAACATAATCAAAATTTTTCGATTTTTCGAATTTCGTCGACAAATCACGTACGCTTTGTAAAATCATATCTAATAGACTAGTTCCGCCCCAAATCGTGTCAAATCGATGACGATTAACTTTAAAATTATCGTTTCGGCGGAAACTCTCCAAATTCTCCATTTCGAGCATCTTTCGATACGTATAATTTTCATTCTTAAATTGAACAATTTTTCACATTTTAATCGAAAATTTCTACAAAATAATAAGAAAACTACCTTATCAACGTGAACATAGTAAAAATGTTGAGGTCGATAAATCATTTTTATCAGCCGAACAATTTGGCGATAAGATCGTCCGTTCAATTGTAGCAAAAAAGCGATTTTGATGCATTTTTCCGGTTCGGTAGCATAATCGGAGTTTTGTTCCACGAACCCGAATGTCTGTTCAGGTATTGCTAAATGTAAGAAACTGAAAATTTTGTACACGTAGAAATGTCAGCAAGAACCAATAAAGTATTGAAACCATTTTCAGCACATTTTTTTAATATATCAATTTACAGAAAAAATTCCAAAGCATATTCAAGTTTAGCGAATAATGCGTTTTCTTACGTCCCAATCCCGTATTATAAGCCGAAAGTGCCGACGGACCGCCGCAAGTTTCAGTCGAATCGCCGGGGCAATCGTAAAAATCGCATTCGTCGTCTTTTACAGTCTTGGTGGCATAGGTCAAATCGGATTTCATGCCGCAGAAGCAATGCGTGGCGTTTTCGAGACCTAGAAATAACCGTAGCAAATTAGAGACAATTGTTTTTCAAAATGGTGGGGACAAAGCACAAAAATCGAAAATTTTCGCTTCTGACGTTGAACAGCAATGTTAATCATCTTTAGGATAAAATTTTAGGATATCTTCAGCTTTAATTATGATAATCTTAATGTAGGATCATTGTAGAGTTCCTACTGTAGCTTCATTCATTAGAACTTTACTGTAGGATTACTGTAAAGTCCCTAATGTAGTTTTAATCAGAATCCAACTGTAGGATTACTGTAGAGTTCAAACTGTAGCTCTACTTATGAGGATTTTACTATAGGATTACTGTAGGATTACGGTAGAGTTCAAACTGTAGCTCTACTTATGAGGATCTTACTGTAGGATTATTGTAGAGTTCAAACTGTACTCTACTTATAAGGATCTTACTGTAGGATTACTGTAGAGTTCCTACTGTTGCTTCACTTATTAGAATCTTACTGTAGGATTACCGTAAAGTCCCTACCGTAGTTTTGAACAGAATCCAACTGTAGGATTACTGTAGAGTTCAAACTGTAGCTCTACTTATGAGGATCTTACTGTAAGATTACTGTAGCCTCTAAAATTTAGCAGTCGGAATCCGGATCAATCCTTTTTTGCAATTTTTCTGACATCTGTTGATTTCAAGTGACAGTGAACTAAACAAAAAGGCTAATTATAGACCAAATACTTGGCTTTAACGTGAAAGCCTTGAAAAATTCTCAAAAATTTCGATGATTTGATTTTTGAATATCTTGTGTTTGATAATGATTTTTGACAGGGCATTTTCGAAACAGTGTTGATAACTGAATTCGGATCAAGAAACCGAAATTCTGGTCCTATCGTCATTTTAATGATTATTCTGAACTGCATTTAAAGTAAGGTTTCAATCAAATTCTGGCTTAACACCAAATTCGGTCGAAAAATATCGGTAAAGGTTTCGTGAAAATCGATTTCAGAATCATTCTCAACTTGAGCATTGGTTCTCTATTGAAATTTCTTTTAGGATCCGTGCAATTATAGACCTAAGCTTAGTTCCTGCTTAGTATTTGACGGCTTTATCGATACCTCGAACCAGACAGCTTCAAAGAGATCGATATAAGAAGGTATCACCCTTACACGAATTCCTAAAAGCTGATCAATGGATCCCAACTTTTGGGACAAAATAGCGCGTTTAGAGGACACTTACCCAAACTATCAATCGAAATTTTTAACTTCACCTCTACCTGAAGTAGAAATAGGCTGAATTTTTGAAATTAACCCATTCTGGAGAAAAGGTTAAACAATATATAACGATTTATAGGTTCTAAAACAATCAGAATGAATTTTGAAAATATTTTTTTTGGCACACTGATTCGGATTTCTAAACACAGAAAATTCTGAATTTCCATCAAGATTTTTGTGATAAATCTAGGGAGGATGAATTTCAATATAAACTAATTTCGAGATAAACTTGATTGGAATTTATGATTCGGTCGGACACGACTTAACTTGTAAGCAGTAATGTACAGAAGGCACATCGAATTAGCTCAAAAATATAAAACCGTGATTTTTTGCAAAAATCATCAGGCTTCAAAGCTCAATTGTTCAGAAACAGTTTTAAATACTAATGAATTGTGACAAAACTCTCACCCGCGACTTCTTGCCCGACTCGTAGACAATAATCCATACAATTTTCGGGACTGTTATCATTTTTCAAATCGAAAAACCCCGATTTCAATAGTCGATCGTTCGGATTGTCTTCGAAACATCCGAGCCAATTACCTTCGTTAGCGTTGCCTGATGAAAGTGTGTCTTGTCGTAAAGAACGAAAAACGATAGAAAACTTTATTTTCGACTCACTCACTGCTTAACGGGCATTTTCTTATGAATTTCGTCGGGTGCAAATATCGTGAAGATGATGATGATTTTACCGAATTTAATCGATAATTGGCCAATAAGCAACCCAGTTTTGCGATTTCGATTCTACATTTTTCGGTTTTTACCCCTTTAAGAGCGTGTTTGACGTGTTTGAAATCCGACAAGTTACAATTTGTGGATAACCGATCGAAATCGAGAGGATAGTATTCTTGAGATAAAGGCTCCGACGTCAATAAAGTTAAACGGATTTGATCCTAAAAAAGAAAATGCGAAAAATTGCATGTAACGATAAATGAGTTAGGACATTTTCTAGAAAGTCTGAAGAAGATTTTATTCAAAATTTTAGATCTATCTAGTTGAAAAATACGGATAAACAAGCGCAGTAAGGCCAATTTCTGCGCTTAGGTTTTTCTGTTTTAGGTTTTTTTCATATTTTCAATACAGTTGCAGATAATTTAGTTAAGGGAAAATCTTAAGATAACATGGAAATGTCACAATGACTTTAAAGACAAAAGCGTGAATATGATTTGCACAATCCCAATAAAAATACTAGAAATCAGAAGATATTCAAAAAAGATTTTAACTTGAAACTATTTTAGATAAGTGAACTAACTGTATTTTCAAAAATAAAGAAAAACAAATTGCAACAAGTTGAAAAAATTGTTGCACAAACAACAGTCTGAGCATGTCACAAAATCCGTAAAATTCTTCTGTTTGTGCAAGATCAAAAATTGTCTTAATCCATATATGAAAATTAGTAAATGGATGGAAATAATGAATGAGTGGAAGAATGCACAAATCAGTAAACGAGGTAAACAGAAAAAAACACAAATAAAAATCAATTTGTAAAGATCACAACGTAGAAAAAATCCAATAGTCTCACTTCCTCGACCAATTCATAATTATTAGTGTTCCAGACTTCTTGTCGCCCAATGATCAATTTGTATATGACGAATAAATTTGCCGTGAATAATAATGCGAATAAAATCGCCAGAATTCGAAATGAAGAAACAGAAATCATACTAGCACCAATTGAACTAAAACTCATGAAAATTGTCCATCGAAGCAATGGAATGATGAAAATTCACAAGAAACTTGAGCCGTTTTCGATTGATCATTATGACGGAATAACGAAACCGGTTATTCATTGCGGACTGGCATTAATTATTGAACGCCTGGAGAAAATCTCTAAAATAAAGCACAATCTCGGTAAAAATGCGCAATACAGATATTACATCAGGTCAATCTTACTTTTTTGTATATGAATGGCTCATGAAATAACTGCACCGTGACTTAACTGGCAATGAAAAGCAACGGTTATTGTAAGATTGACAAAAGATTCAACAATTTTTCCATGTTAAAATTCCTCCGAATCGTACAATCCGATTTCGATCTGCGCAATTAAAAAAAGTCAACAATCCGAAACATGCGGTTTTCTCTGAGTGAAAACCAGTACCTGCGATATTATCTGTGAATTGGAAAACCAGAAAAAGTACATAAACACAATCGCTGGAGAGAATGGTGGCGGTGTTGGGACACGAAAGTGGCGGTGTTGGGACAGTGGCGGAGTTGGGACAGTGGCGGTGTTGGGACGGTACCGGAGAGAACCCTGGATATTATTGAAGAATTTTTACAGGTGTTACAGATTCGAGTGCAGCATCGACTTTAAGAATGGCTAGACAACTAGGAAAAAAGAAAAATACAGTCGAATTCTTGTAAAAAAATATTCCAATTTTTTGGTAAAACATGCGCAATCATCTACGAAGATCTAAAAATCGAAATATTGTCCACTATGCAAAATATTTATTCAAATAAATAAATCGAGAAAAATCAACAATCTTTTATCATTTTTAAAGTTATAAAATCGAACAAAAAAGCGAAAAACGTTGGGCAGTTGATATCGAAAAAACGCGAAACAAAACCTTAAGTTACTATGAAAATTTTTTGAGAATACCGAAAATTCAAGATCCACCCGGAAAAAGCCTATACAAAAAAATCACAAGAAAAAGGAATTTATAAAAAGGCGGAATACGCAGGTAAGTGTAGCAAAAAAGTGAGCTGCATTTTCATTAATGATAATAACAAATTACGGTTATTGCTAAAAAAATTTAACGCATTCTTCATAAGTAATTTAAACTGGGCGATAAGTTCGGCCTCAAGAGACTGCGAAAAAAGCGACGTAGCCAGAAAATCCTAATTTTTTCAAAGTGCATTTTAAAGTATTTTACTAGAAAAAATCTTTCCGTACTTACCGTTCAGAAAAGAGTGAATATTTCAAAAAATCTTCCAAATGAAATCTTATTCGTTTATTTCTTTCGGCGATTCACGAATTTTAGACCTGAAAAACTGGCCAATTTTCGACGAACGTTTTTTCTTTTTGTCAATTTCGATGGACGACGATCCGTCGGACGTATCCCCGTTGACGCTTTTGCTATCTAACGAATCGATGTGGTCTAATTTTCGGGCGCCGTTGGACGGTCCGAGCGGAGGCAAAGTTTGCGATTTTTCGCGCATTTTAATTTCTTTAGTCGTCGCAAAATCCTAGAAAAATGACCTAACGTCTATAAAAAGTCAAAATTTAACTTTTAAGAAAAGATAGAAACAATTATTTTTCTAAAATTCGAATCCAGAATGAATTTTCAGTCATCATACATATTAAGTTAAGTTTTTTGATTCGTTTTTGTGTATAACTTACGATTATGTAACTGTCTCCAAAAACTGGATTTCCGAGGGAAACTATCAACTGCCGACATCAAAAAAATTTACTATTATCGAGTAAACTTTTATACTGCATACCTTGCCGCCACCGTTCTGAACGCCATTTCGATCATATTTCAAAACTCCGGGGACGAAAACGTCGTTGGTGCCGTTTCCGTTCAATGGGGTAGAATGTATTCCGTTAAAAGGCACGTTGGGAAGACCTGGGGTTGCAAATGGAGCTGAAAAAAATACGAAAAATTTGGATATATTTTTCAAAGAGATCGACAATTGCCTTTTTCAATGATCTGGCTAAAAAGCATTGCCACCAAAAGCGTGAAATTGTTGAGTCGTAAGAACCAACAACTAATCTTAGTAAACTTCCCAAACGTTTAACGTAGGCTACCATTATACAAAAACACAAAATAAAAAAAATTGCGTTTCAGCTCGAAAATATTTCTGAATTAAAATTTAAAACTCTACTTCAGATAATCAGTATAGTAATTTTCAGTTATAAAATTTGAGATAAGCAAAACTCATTCATCATTCTCGAAACTACGACTGTCGAGATTTGTGATCAAAGTCCAGCTATCAATCAGAAAACTGTGACATTAAGAAATAAGTTAACGTGAAATATTTCATTTCAAATTTTTCAACTCATTTCCACAAGAATTCGTGCGTTTTCAGCCTTCGAGTTTTCGACCAGAATTTCATTCAGAATTCTAAATAAATTGTCTCAAAACTCTAGACTAAATCCTTTAGAATCCAAAACACAAAAACATAATTCCTATTTTCTTTTACTGGTAATCATTTAAACTGAATGACGTTAGAAAAACATAAACTCAAAATACAACTTGAATCGTAACTCGAATTACGCTCCTTACAATGACTCCAACTTTTTCAGGGAACGGGCATTTCCTTTCGGCTCCCAACGGAAAGAATTTCCCTGTCAAGTTGTATAAATCAAAGTCTGGAAACTTTTTCAAGCAGAAAATCTCTTCAAAGAATTAAAGAACTGCTGTTTGTAGAAAAAAGAACATTTACTGCGCAAAAAATCCTCAAAATCCAATATGATAATCAAGAATTGTAAAGCGAGACAAAAGTGTCAATTTTACATGTTCCGGATCTGTGAGTTCCGAGATTTTAACATTCGAGATGTCTTATACAATTCAGACAATTTTTGAGTCGAGTTTGTCAATTAGATGCAGGCACTTGTTTAGCATTCGGTCAATGTTCAGGGTGCAGAATCGAAAAAGTTAGGGTTCATCAGAAGTTTTTCGAATTCTCAAATATTTTCTTTCAAAAATCTTACAATCTGACGTCGTAGCTTTACGGCTTTGCTCATCGGCGTTCGACAGGAAACCGCTATCGTTTTCTTTAGCGCTAACTAGCGTCGAAGATGCTGGCGGTTGGGGCGCCGGCCTCCTTTGCACATTTTTCGTCGGCGTCAGAGGCGCAGGCGTCGATGTTTCGTCTTCGATCACAATGATCGACGTCGCTGCGCGGTCTGTCAGCGATGAGCTTCGTTGAGGCCGCAAGGGCGGTTGCGGAGGAGGCACTGGCGGCGGCGACTGCAGCGGCACTTCGTAACGGTCAATGGTGGATGACGGTTGAAAACGCTTCAATTGCTGATTGGGCGGCAAGCAGGCGTGATAACCGATTTTCTGTACCCAATCTTGAGAATCGCGATCATAATCGGACGAAAAAAGGTATTCGGATCCATCTTGAAGGCTAGAAAAGGCATTAGCAGCCATAAAAATAGAATGTTCGGGGACAATTGTACAGACTACAGTTCCTTGTTTTAATTTTTTGTTTTATGTGTATGAAAAGTACGTGAAGAATTTTAAGACCAGATCGTTCTAGTAAGATTTCCACTGGATTCATCGTTCAGTCATTAACTGTTAGATCCAGAGTCATAATTTATATGTTTTCCAGCAAAATTTACCATTACAAAGTAAGAAAATTGCAAAAATGCATTTTTCATGTTTTTAAGCATCTATGCAGTAAAGGAATTTCATAATCTAAAATCGAGATTCCAAAAAAGGAGAGTCGGTATGTAAATTAATACTAACTTTAGCCGAATAACATTCTTCTTTTTATGATATTCGGGCGCCGGACGGCATTGGGCGCCTAAAATGTACAACGGTGAACGCAAAGCATTCCGCGATGCGAATTGTTGCTCGTCTTTGAAAAAACAAATCAATTGACCGCACAAAACCGTATAATACATCTTCCAAGAACGAACGGCGGCGCGTTTTCCGCCGCTTTGCAGCGTTTGCTTGCACTCTAAATAGCCGGCTTTTTCGATTGACAATAAATCGTCGAACAAATCGGACTTAAAAATAGGTGAAAGATAGAAAACCAAGTTTTTTGAATTAAAATTCCAAAAATCTTTATTTTCTATACCTAAAATGAAAGCCGTTTACGTTCATGTGAAATCCTAAATCGGCATTATCTATTTCTAACCTTCTTTATTGTCGTCGTTTGCCGCCGAGTACTGAACGTGGCAGTTCGACGGACAGGTTTCCTGTAAGATGCGGCACTTGGGTAGTCACTGACGGCCGATTGGCCTGCGCCGGCCACCGAAGATTGAGCACTATGGGTGCTCGGCGACCGAGCTATCGGGACAATCGAGCCGACGCCGTTCACTGCGACTGCGGAACTATTTCCGGAAATTTTCCTTCAAAAGAAACAACATTAATCGACATTAGCTAATATTGAAATGCGATGGACAAAAAATCTTCCATTCTACATTTAACTCAACACATGTGGATACTAAATGGGTAATCTCGTTAACCTGAAAAAACTTATAAATTCATTCGTTCTTTGGGAAATAGTTCATGCAGTTATATCATATTGGACCTCGAATTCATGAATTCGATCAACAATGTCAGACCTTCAATTTTAGAAAAGATAATCAATCGCACCTCTGCAAACTATTTGCCGTAAATCCATTCTGCTTAGAAGCCGATCGCGGCAAAGTCACCGATGTATAACCGTTCGTAGCCGTCGAAGATGGCTCTGCCGCCACCAAACTCGATGTCGTCGTTCCCGACGCCGTCAAATGTAAAGACGAAACGCAAATTTTATTTTCCAAATATGCCGTGGACGATTCTGTCGCCGCTTGGGGTTGCGACGGAATCGTTATTACGATGCTAGACGTCATCTTCGAAGAACTATCGGAGGTTGATGACGATGCCAAAGACGAGGCCAAATTATCCGTCGCCGTCGTCGATGTGCGAGCAATCGGCGCCGAGACGCCGTTCGCCGCGACAGGAGTCAAGCGGGAAGAACGTCTGCGTAAAATACGAGGCGATGGGCAAGCGGCGGAATTTGAAGTGACGCTACCGCTAGACGTAAGCGTAGATGACGCTGAGGGATGCGTTGGAGGTCGAAAGAGGTGGATTTCCTGCGTTCGACGTCGTTCGCGTTCGTTTCTGCGTTCCTAAAAATAGAAACATTTTAGAGTTCACAAAAAAACAACAATAGGCACAGTAATTATAATCAGACCAGCACAATGTTTTAACACACTGAAGTTCTAAATCAGCTAATCGAACTAAAAAAATTTGCTAGGTATCAACTATTCATCATCTATAGGACAAAAAATGATACTACTAAGCAAACAACCACAATTCAAAAAACCCATAGCAACCAATCAAAATTGTGAATTGTTCCTTCTGACATTGTTCATTACTAAATATAATGAATAAAAATTTGAAAAACAATACAGAGAAAATATAAAATACGAAAGACAAAAAGAAACGAATTAATATGAACTTGAAACAGGCAAACTAAGAAAAACAAATTGCAAAAAAATATGTCGCAATGAATCATAGAAACATAGTGAGAAAACAAAAACCTGAGAACTAACCTGCAAAACTTTTTGCTTCTCTAACGTTCTGATTTGTTCTTTCCTTAGCTTCTCCTTCAAAACGTTTTCGGACATTTTTCTACTATTTTCACGATCTAATTGACTACCGAACACCTTTTCCAACATGGTTAAACGTTTGACGTTATCAACGCGATTTTTTTGACCTTCAAGTAATGTTATGAAATCATTATGTTCGACTAGTTTACGTTCAATGTTCAAAATATTGTCGTCTAAATTCGACCAATCGGATTCGTCGACAATACGCGATTCATTTTCTTGTAAAAATGATTCGAGATTTTCGGCTTGTTCTTTCCAAAGCTTAAAAATTCCAATATTAATAATTCGCCAAACCAGTATGAATTTCAAGACCATAATCTTCCCTTTTGATAACGAATTTCAATTCAAGGCTTTACACGATGTGGCTAGTACCTGGACATCTAAATTTAGCTCGTACAAATCCAGTCTTTCTCGCCAAGTTGCTTTCAAATTCTTGTAACTCAATTCTAGATGAGCGACTTTCTCTTCAATTTCATCGGCCAGGAGATGTTTAGCTTGAACCATCTGATTGCCGTTCGCGACGAATTGGTCGACGGCGCTTTGTCGCGCGTCGATTTCGGGCCCATATTCGTTTTTGTGCTGAACTAAACAATATTCGGCTTCTTTTGAATTTTTGCCCAATTCCGTGGAAACTAGTTTCGTGTGCATTTCGTTAATCCATATTCTGTACATAGTATAAAATACAATTCTAGAGAATAATGCTCTTTAACCTGTAAAAGTTGAAGATTTTGAAAGCTTGAAATAAATTCATCCCTATCTGTCGGGGCATACATAGTAGGAAGATGATAAAAAAATACAATTGAGTGGAAAAAAAGCTTTCGAAAAAATCCGGTAGGTCCGTTATACTGTACATATACAGGCTAGTGCATCACTCTAGAATACTATAAAAGCAATGTGCTATCAATAATAGTGTCAGAGTCATCGCTCCAGGAAGCCAGTTTGAAATAGTACGACTTTCAACGATCCTTAGTCGCAATAAAGCTATTAAGGCAAATTTCATCGAAAAATTAAATTTCGGCCACATAATAGAAGACAAGCTTACTAATGTTTAGAATTTCTAAAAAATATATGTAACATCTTACGACAGAGCCGAATAGTCGCCAAAATACGTCTGCAATTGTTCAATCTGTAACAAATTCTGGAAATGTTGACGAGCCAAAGATTGGATATCTTTCAAAGCGTCTATGAAATCTTGTCTTTTTTCTTCCAGATGCGTTCGGGCGTCAGGGAATTGAGCGATTAATTTCTCACTTTCGTCGTATAAACTTGTGACCCGTTTTTCGTAGGAGAGCAACTCTTTCTACAAAACAAAAATCAGAAAAAAGTGATCATAAATAAGCAGTTCATAGTAAATGATAGAGTACCATAAAAACGTCATGTCTTTGCATTTTAATTTGTACGGTTTGTACGTCGAATCGAGCAAAATTTTGAGCACTATCTTCGGCTAAAAGAAATGCTTCCTTTTCTTGCAGATGACTGAGTAGATCGTCGGCGTCTTGATCAAATTTGTGAATCAATCTGGCGCCCAACAAAGCCTAGAATATCATCAAGCAAACAATATAAAATATATCATGAAGTTCAAAAATTAAGTGAAGTTAAAATGTTAATATACAATAGTTTTCTTAACAAAAATTCCCTGGCTTTTCAAGGTCAATTTGAAAACATTTTCCGAGTTTTGGAAACCACAATTGGCCTCTTTGTAACAAAGAGAATACGCCAGATGCTAATGAAAACTGACCTTTTTCTAGACGGTAAGTCCCATAAGTTTTATTTCGCTGTAATTCTAGCCGAAACGTTTTAAAAGTTATATTGTCTGCAATACAGTGCAGCAACGTAATAAGTGAAATAAAAATTATTTGTCAATGCGGGAAACTGCATTATACAATGTCAAAAGCCAAAATGTCAAAGGCCTGGAAAATGAATCATCTGATTAAAGGATGAAACAATAATTGGGGGTGGGTTGATTAGTAAAAAACTTGTCATAACAAAAACCTAGACAACTTCTTCCAAAGTCAAAATGAAATCCCATGAGTTTTTCAGGTTTTCCAAACTCTTTTTTAATTTCCCTGACTTTATCAGGTTTTCCACATTTTTAGGCCACCTCGTGCTTTGTTAGACTATAAAAAAAATCTGTAACAAATTGATGCAGAAAATAACTTTTCAAACTATCCTACTTGCTGACGTTCCGATGAAGCATCGTGCAAACTACGCCACAACTGTTCAACGTCTGTCCATTTGGCTGAAATACTGGCTTGATTAGGGTGTCCGACGCGTACTAAATCGTTGTACTGATTTTTCAATTGAGCAACGCGTTCGCCGCCGGCGGACAATTCGCGGGCTAGACGTTCGAAATCGGTCAACATCGTTTGACATTGCTCCAAGTTATCACCGTAATCGTCGGCTTCAGTGAAACGGCCATGCTCGTGCAACCAATTAATAAGGCTGTCGGCTTGACGAGAGAATTCGAAATACCCGAAAAAGGAAAAATATTGAACAGAAAAAAGACAAGATAACTCAAAAGAATATAATAAAAAACGTTAGAATGAACAAAAAATTCAAGGTATTAACTGCTCGGGGAGGAAAAAACAATAACAGAAAAGTGAAAAATCCGAAGTTTGGCTGATGTTAATCTTACTTCAATGTGTCTATCAACTGACATTTCCAAGCTTCAACCGATTTCTGTAAACTAGAAAATTCGTTGAACAATCGCGGCATTTTCGTTTGCACATTTGTGGCTTGCAAATATTTTAAATCGGCGATCAATTTTTCCGATTCCGAAGACAATGTCGTCAAATCGTTTTGCATAAAATTTTTACATTCCGATTCCAAAACTTCCAATTTTTTTATCGAATTTTCAACTACAGTCTGATTCGAATAGTTTGTAATCTGCGATTCTGCACTTTGTTTGTGTTGTTGTATGATGGAATCCAAATAAATTCTCTTTTCATTGAGCCAACAGCCAGCGCTTTCGACCATAGATGAAAATTTATGCATTTTCAAAGACTCCCTGTGAATGAAGTAGTTGAAAATTGACCTTCGAAAACATTTTTGAAATTTACTGTAATTTATAGCCGCGTTCATTGGCCGCCAGAACTAAAGTGTCATATTTGGTTGAAATTTTTTCGAAGCAATCTTTAATTTGTCGATCAGCGAAATGCTTGTTCGAAATCATGGCGTTAGCCTCATTTTTTAAAGTGTTTAATTGATTTGTGGCCATATTTTTCAAATCTAAGCATAATTGCTGATGTTTATGAATATATTGTTGGGTGGAGCTCTGCGATTCGCCAAAATTTTCGTTAAAAACCTGATAGCACACACGAAAAAAATATTGTAAAGCAGTCAGCCAATCAAAAAACAAACTTTACCAATGGATATTTTTCGTCTAGATAAGATGCGATATGATCTGAAGTGGAAAGCCATTTGTAAAAACTCGAAGCATCGTTCAAATTATCCCGTCTTATTTGGCAGGGTTCTTTGAGTGAATTGAACCTCTGCTCGATCTGAAAAAAATGATGTAGCCTAACTTTGTAAATACTGTTTAAGCAATGCAACACAGATGCAGTGAAGAATTTATTTCACGGGTTATCAAACATGTAAGAAGCCAAATCAACATTCGATATTTCGAAACAATGTACCTTAGGAATCGCACATAGATTCTAGATATGGACTTCGGTTTCTATGTATATTTGTTTTCTTGATCTTTAATGCACATTAGATATAAACTTAGCAAGAGTTTTTGTAGAAACCCAGGGCAACCCATTGAATCAATTCAATCTAACAGATCACTGTTGTTTCAAGGATCCTATATCCTAGTGTTAATTTTTGAAAATCACTAATCAAGAATGATCAAAATCGTATTTTAATGCCCTGAAAGAATTTTCCTGCAAGGAAGTACAAACTCGTGACGATTTAACATTCAAACTGTTTGGGGCTTTATACAACTTCCCGACCTTACGGCAACGTGATGAACATTGAGCGGCATAAATTTATTGGGATCATGAACACTCCTATCTAAAAATTGCTCACGATCTCAATTGCATTTCCAAGCATACATGTAATTGGGGGGGGAAGTGCTATGGGAACCCCCCCCCACCAGAAATCGTCGGCCATATGGCTAGCCATTGGGCGATCCCCCCCCCCCCAGGATTTTCCAATCCTATGGCTGGCCATATGGTAGCCCTAGGGACCCCCATAGTTTTAATCGGAAAAATACTGAAAAATGTCATTAAAAATGTCAATTTTTGAACAAAAAAAGGTTAAAAACGTCAATTTTCTCCGCGCTTCGCGCCATAAGTACATATTTTATCATTTTTTAGACAAAAATTACTACTTTTTGAACCGGTTTTCGGACATTATTCATGAAAAAATCGAATTTTTTCCCTTCGCCGACCCCTCCCCCCAAAATTTTGGAAATTACTGACCCCCGGCCCGAAAAAGTGCTCCAACCCCCCCCCCCCCAGACCTCGGATCTCCGTTACATGTATGTTTCCAAGACTACAGAGTTTTCGAAACTTTGTGAAATGATTTTGCTCCACAAGCAGACTGATATGATCCTAAGCATTTCAATGCTATATTACATAACGTAATGTAATACGAAAGATTTTTATCTATAAGCCGTTGCCTGACGGAGTAATCATAATAACATTCAATTACAAACCTGCTTAGTTTTCGAATCTAACGCCTGGTGAGTAAAATTGTTGTCATTTTTCATCGTTTCTAAATTTTCCCGTATCATCGTTAAATCTTGACGTCGTAAAGAAATTTGAGCTTCCAAATCGTCATGTTGTTTCAACAAGTCGTTCACCGAGAACAGGTCGGCTCCATAATTTTCGGACGATAAATGAATCTCCGTTTCGTCCAACCAATGGGAAAAATTTTCCAAATTACGGCAATGTGATTGAGCGTCGCACAATTGCGATAAACGTTTGGTTTTTTCGGTGGATGTCTGAGGAAAAGTTTGAAAATGAGTAAGAAAAAATACAGATTTAGTGTTAAAAAGCATCGCCTTATCAAATACAGTACTTTGGGAGGACTTACGATTCTCGAAATCAAAAAGGTATACTTTAGAAGGTCCAAATCCCAAGATTTCCTATTGTTGCTACCATTGTAATATAATCCAGCTCAGGCCCGACTATAAGCATGCAAAATGTCTCATTTCATTTTAATCAGTAAAGTATTTGTATTTATTTTTTATTTGTATTTATTATTTACATTATTTATTTTAATTTTTCATTTGTATTTATTACATATATTATTTATATTTATTTGTGTACTTATGTACGATTATTTGTACAAATATGTATTTTTCCTCAATATTTGATGAAAAATCGAAATTTTAATCTTACACGTTATCAGAGCACCCCATGGGGAGGTATGGGGGGGTATTACCCCCGTCTTAGATTTGGAAATTCATTTACTACCCCCATAAAAACAGCTCACTCTAGCAAAAAATTTTGGTAGACTTCATCTTCTCCCCAGTAGGTTATACCAATTCGAGAAAAATTGCAGAATGTGTGATTCTGAGGAATTACTCACTGCTTTTTTTGACACATTTACTGAGCAAATGATAATGGAAAAGTATGCAACTTCTGTACCATATAGCGATTTTTAGGAAAGGATATCAGCACATTAATATATACTACTTGTAGGAAATCATTATAAGTATAATTGGGAGATGAAATAATGACTTATGTATATGTGATTAATCAAAAAATCGCGCCCCTTGGGAAGAAAAACATTATGTTCTTAAAACCCTTCCTCTTCATACTCTCCTTTCCTTTTTCCCTTATTCCCACTTCTGCGTTGGGTCTTCTGTGCGCATATGGTTATATTTCTCCACCCAAGCTGTGGCATACTTTCCTGCTAAGAGTTGAGGCATGCGAAGTCCGTTGAAACTCGTGGTTCATAATCTAATGGGATCCACATTCGGCAGCAACACTTTCAATTGGAAGCACTGTTCGAAGCGTAATCAGTGATGGGATGAGCCCATACTGCTGAAGATGCTGGTTGAAACAATGTTTCCAAACGTATGTTGTGCCCGATTCTTGAAATGTGCAGGAATCAGTTGGCACAACAGTGTGAAAAGTGTGACTATTCTGTACGTATAATTACTGTATTAAAGTTGCATGATTGGGAGCTGGAAAATGGAGTTGAAATAGTAAATGGGTTTTGACTGTAAAAAGCATAAAGTAGGGGCATTATTCATTTTTGTAAGTTCTATGTGGCTACAGTACTAAAACTCCCCCCTCCTTCGCAAAAAGTTGGGAGCAAAAAAAAGGTCACGGCATATTTCAAGTACCACCCTTAAAATTTAAGATTTTACCCCTACCTAAATTTTCGACCTTGGGAACCTCTGCACGTTATCCAGAAAAGATGGTAGTGTAGTTTTTCGAACTTCTTATAACAAGAATTTCTTTCTTGAAAAGATTAATTCCAAAAATTGTAGGAAAATTAGCTTTCAGAAATTTTCACTTCATTCTTCACTCACAGCTTTCATACATATGATGAATGTGTGAATATAATTTTCTTGCAATAATTGACGAAAATCTAAAAAATAAATAACCTTCATTAATTCCGACCATCCTTCATTGATCTCATTCATTTGTAGTTGAACGTCTCCAACGGGTAAAATATCAGCAAATGAAGAAACTAATTCTCGACATTGATCGTTCAATTCTTTTATTTTTGATTCGTAACTACGCAATTCTTGGTCAAAATTTGCGTGCTGCTTCGCCGCTCGTTGCAAATTACCTACAGTAACCAATTGATTTACCAAGTCGAAATCTATACTGATTAGTTGACCATCCGACGGCGCTAAGTTTTGGAGGAAAATATCGTCTAAAGCGATTTGCATTTTTGCGTTGATGACCAACATAGTTTCGTGGCAGGAGTTCATAAAAATGCGCCACGACTTCCGAGCATTTACCAAATGGAGCACTTTATCGATCAGTTTGGAAACGTGATCCTTCTTCAAACAAATTGTGTTCCAAAGCCTATCAAGATTTATGGTGAAAATTCATCTACAGTTCGTGATAATTAAAATTCGACTTCAGTTAACAAGGTGAGATCTATAGCTTACTGCAGTATATTGCTGCTTTCTAACGGATATTCGTTGATCAATTGATCACATGTTTCTTTCAAGTCGCAGATTTTTTCATTTTTAGCGGTCAACGACTGGCTCAAGCTGATGTGTTTTTTTAAAAGTTTGTCAATAGCGTCTATGGACCAATCGTCGACAGTTACTGTAGCCTCTTGCTCCATTTTGATCAACGATTGAAGTGCGTGAATCGCTCTTTCTTCGAATTGTTTCAAAAAGTGTGATTTGGTCAAGTCATCTTTCTCTTCGAGCCAAATCTGTTGCCAAAAATACAACGTGATTTTTCACAGAAACTGATGACCGAAAAACTAACCCTTCGAATATCTAAATTTAGAATGTTAAGATCCATAGACGCTTGATTCAAAACTCTCTGATGATGCGCATCGTTTGGTGATTCGAATTTCTGAAGTAATATTTGGGCTTGATCTTGCAAACTTCTGATTTGATTAAACTTGACGTCAACGGATGACTTTAGCCCTAAATGATCGGCTAAGAGTTGTTCAATTTCGTTGGAACTATGGAGATTTTTAGAATTCGATGTCGCGAAACCCGTACTAAATGAGGCGAACCAAGTTTTCAAGTCTAAAAATTGGAGTAATGTATTACATTAATGAGTGGAAGTTCATTATTTATCAATCCCTTACCAGCAACATTTTTCAAAAATCTGTCCAATTCAGACAGTTTTTCCAATAAACATCGCCGCTTTTTGACTAAATCTCCGACTTTTTCATATTTTTCCGTCACGTGATCCACAGTAACCGTTACTTTTTTCATCGGCAAATCCTGAGGTATGATTTCGTATGCTTGCTTTTGTTCATCCAATTTTCTATTTATCATTTGACATTCGCATTCGAGCGCGGATTGATGTTTCAATGCGAAATCAAGGACTTGAAAATCGTCGTAATCTTTCAATACATGGCTTTCGAGTAATTGAAGTTTTTCGCTCAAACGTTGATCAGTTTCGTGCAAATCTTTATAAAAGGCGTGGACATGCTGGGCGCGATCGAGTAATTGACCGTAAGCATTCAAATCTGATCGAGCTTTTTCATATCTAATAAAATATTCGCACAAAAAATTCTAAGCACAGAACGCTGATATGTAATGGGTGTAACGAAACTCCGTTTAAGGGTTGTTCAACAATAACCACAATATTCCAAACTTCAACCCGTATGTATTCTAGAAGAGCTTTCAATTTGAATAGGAAGATCAACTTCAACGGGTTTTTTACCAAAGGTTTTAATTGGTATTTAAACCGAATGTAAATGAATTACTGTACATTTTGAAACGATATGTGCAAATTGACTTCTGGCGAAATATCAAATTGATGTTAAAATGTTAAAATGAATTAATTACACAATTAAAAGAAATCATGAAAAAAAATCGAGAAATCGACTGAATTGATTCAAAAACAAGAAAAATGTAGGACTGTATTCTATGGAAATTCGAAACATTTATAATTATGTTATCGTTCTATACTAATCAAAAATAGCGGTCACGAGTTATTGAAGTTGACGTACTTATTCAGAATCGAATGCACTTTTTTAGTGTACATATGGAGGTTTATACTTTAAATACTGTGGTTATTGCTATATACCCCTTACATGTAGTTTCCCCACACCATGTACCACTTCTTCAAAGCATGCTACCTACTTGAAGTTCGAGGACATTTCTTGAGAAAGGGGTCTTGAATAATTGAAAATGGTGAATTTTAAGCAAAACTACCGAAAAAGAGCAAACTTCAGCCAAAAAAGTATCAAAAAATCGTATCCATGCTATAAAAAGTTCCGAAAAGGAATCTTCAACTGTAAGACGCCAAAGCCAAAAATTGACATTTTTCACTTGGTCGAAGTTCAAAGCTCAGCATTTTTAAAGCTTCTGATAAGATAAAGATGGGGTTTCAACAATTCTGGACAATGACAGAAATTCTAGTCTTTGAAAAATTCAATTTTTGGTTAGTTGCCTGATTTTCGAATTTTGGTTACCAGTTCTCGGCTCGAAATTTATACAACTCTTGACGTTTCGATAAGAGATTTATTTCTAGTTGAATTTCTTGACTTTGTTGATGGTTAACGAATGACGACACTGTCTACGATTGATTGAGAACATCAACAAGTTAGCATATTCCCAATGCCTGATATCATACTTGTGCATTGAGAGGTACGGTAGGCGTATTACCCCTATCAGGCCTGGCGGATGCTCATTCCCTACATTTAGATTTTAGGCAGGAAAAAAATTACTGCCTGAGTTTGGAGCTATATGAAAGTTGCTACCAGTCCTTTAAACCCAGCATAATATGTACCTAACTCACCTCATTTTCAGGTCTTCTGTACGATTATTAAAATCAGTAGCATTGCTATTGCCACTTTTGATGATCTTTCGATTCATATTCTCCAGATTAGACAACGTTTCGTCACTAATAGTCGATTTCTAAATTAAGGATTTCAATAATATAATTTAATAGTAATAATTTTCGATGGTAATACAAAAGTTCCTATAGCAAATAAAGTACATATACACAAGTTTATTTAGATCTTCCTCAATATTCCTTTAAAATGCTTGCCTGGGATTAATATCGTGAAAATATGTAGATTCAGACATCGATAAAATCTTGGAATTTCAGAATAAAGTATTCTTTTTATTCAAATATCATTAGAATATTACTATTCCAAGAATATCTATAGAGAAAAAATATAGTAGAAGATGAAGCTCTCAAGGTAATAATTCCACATTACCGCCTCATCGTCCATCTTCTTTTTAAAAAGCGTCCAATGTTCCAGATCACGGCCCAGATCATTAGTTTGTACAATTAATTCCTAGAATTATAAATATTATAATAATGTGCAAATCGCTGATTTTCACGGCTGGAAAACCAACGCGGAGAGCTGCACTCTAAAAAAGTTCTCAGCTTACCTTTTCCTTGATCCAGTCAGAAATCTTTTCCGCCATTTGTTCATATTCCAAAATATCGCGCGCTTCTTCGAACGCTCGGCTATTTTCTTGAACTAATTTTTTCAAATCCTCGAACTTTTTTTCCAGAATTGAAAATTGTACGCTTATATTTGATTCTTGTTTGGACAAAGATTTAGCGTCGATGTGCGTCGGTTTCCGTTTATCAGTTTGCATTTTACGAACCAAAAATTGATCCAATCGTTTATAGTTGATCGATAATTCGGCTTCGAAGGCTTGTTGCCTCTGTAATTGAACTAATTTCTCCGACAAAGGTAATTCCGCCAGTTTTTTCGACGAAATCCGATCGCTGCTGTTCAGTTTGGATAATTTTTCATCTACCCAATAGTCGGCCTATGAAAAAATTAGAAAGATTATGGAAATAAAAGACAAAAAAATGAATCTACACGACTAAACAGAAGAGACGAAACACCAAAATGTATTTATACACAAGTGCGTTTTACACTACAATAATTAATCGAAATTTTGATCTGACTGCAGCGCAAAACGGAAAACCCGCTGAAAGAAATTAGAGAAACCAAATAACCTCGGTCATATCAGTCGATAACTTCGTCAATGATTGTAAATACGCCAAATTTTCCGTATGACGATCCATAACTGAACAAACTCCGTCAAAATGTTTATTAACAGCGTCCAAAACGTTTTTGACGTCTTTCGATTGGCCGTGACCTTTTTTCAATAAATTCGACGCTTCTTCTTTCAATAATTTTAAACGATCGGCCGTCGACGATTTTAACAGTTTTTCTAGCGTAATAGATTTGCGGATGTAATTTTCGGCTTCTTCCATATTTTGTACATTGGTCGATAAGGAAGCGTCACTTTTCAATGTAGTCTAGAAAAAAATTTAAATTTTTAGATGTTCGAAGGCAAATATTACGATGCACTTTCTGAGAAGTTGACCGTGCGCATTGACTTACGATAATTTAAAAATTAATCATTCCTGAAAATAAAAAATATATCGGATTGTTTCACACGCTGGGTAACATGGTGATATTAATTTTGCATTAAAGCCAAAATTCGCATAGCTACAGCAATGAGATGATAACATATCTGTAAGAGGTCCGACCAGTTGGGGGGGGGGGGGGTAAACCCGAAATTTGGAGGGGGGTCGGAAAAATTTTTCTCAAAAAAGGCACTTTTTTGCCAATTTTTTCTAATTTTTTCAAGTCAGGGGGTTGGGTACATGGTTGATCAAGTTGGGAGGGTCCCCCCAACCCCCCCCCCCCCCCCCAATTACAGGTATGGATGATAACAATAAACGAGGTACGACTACAGTGATCGGAAGGAGAAGTGTTTACTTTGAAACTGATGAAATTTCATTGGTCAACTTGGCTCCAAAGGATGCTTGAAACGTTTTTTTGTTGAATTAAAAAAGAGCAAAACCGGAGCTGAAAGTTTAATGCTACACTTATTTGCCCACCGCTTAGGAGCCTCTTATCCTAAAAGCGACGAAAAAGTGAGATAAAATTGAAAATAACCTGTTTTAAATAAAGTCAAGTTGAGTCGAAGAAAACTGAGGAAAGAACAGTAGGCTGTAGGGCCTTTCTGATCAGGAAAATTCATCCAAATACCCATCGTCGTTTTCTTAAAACTAGAAGTAAAAGTATCATAGGTTTTGAATGATTTCGATGGAAATTTTCAAATTTTCCTATAGACATACCACTGCGGTTGGTTGGTAGTTCGACCCACATCTTTTCTTGATATATTTGTCCTGTTGGAATGCATGAAGCATCTTCAGCATTTCATATTGGTCGCAGAGTTAGTGACGTTATTATCGACATTTTTGTATGTAACTACAGTACATAGTCCAAGTCTCGATAGTTCATCAAAGGGAACGCTAATCTGATTGACAAGAAATATAACACGCTGGACAAAAGAAGCTGCAGAACTAGGGAAAAAATTTTGCAGCATCTAAACAGCAGCTGCCCAGTGAACACTTTAATTCAGTTTTTGGACTTTTTTCGTATCGCTGTTTATGCTTCACAACTTTATGACAAGTGTACAATGCATGATTAAGGAAAGTTTTTAACAATAAATTTTAGATGAATGATTTCTAAATAAAGGGTGGTGTCTTTTCAAGCCAGTGAAGTTTATCCCGTGCACAGTCCAAAAAATGCTGAAACATTGAGAAATTGCAAACTTCGAGTGACACTAACTAGTATGCGAACTTTTATTTGCGTGCGGAACGAATCTCGCTGTCAGTGTTATAAAACTACCTAAGAATATCTGATTTCTAGGTATTATAAATAAGTTTTGACTTATTATAGACAAAGTCGAACTTCTCAGGAAGTGTTTCAAAAGATGACAACTTCTAACGAAAAGCATCAACTATAAATAGGAAACCAAAATTCAGCAAAAAAATAAATTACGCGAAGTGATTTAGACAATTAAGAAGAATCTTCGAAAGTTGACTTAATGTAGTTTTCCACATTTCATAGGTTTTCCCCGTGAATGATTACGAAATTCGACGTTTTAACGAATTATGGTCTTAACTTTTCCAGTGCTGAGTGCAACGCTCATCAAAAATGGCTTTTTACCTCATATCCGTTCAGAGCAGCAGTTATTTGTTCGGCGTTTTTTACAAACGTATAAAATTCCACGCATTCTTCCAACCATTTCCCTTTTTGTTTAAAATCATCCAACATCACGTCCCTATGCTTGCAAACTTGAATCCTTTTTGCGTCAATCTTCAAATAGAAAGAAAAGTAAAGGACTAACGAAAATTCGAAGCTTAAACTTTACAAATTCATGTTCACCTCTTTAGCCGCATAATGACCGGCGCTGATCATTTTATCGGCCATTGTACTCAGTAGAGTGTACTCGGGCAAACGAGTTTGAATTTCAGCTCCAGTGCACTGGTGTTCGGTCAATAAACTTTCGGCCATTTGTAGATCTTGATTTTCGCAATTTGTACGAACTTGCTGGCGAACATCATCGCAAAAGGCTATCAAATCTCGAGCCTAAAATGAAGAAAAATTGTCAAACCTCCAAAGAAAATGTTATCAAAATCATAACACTATAATCTTGTGGTGAACTTGAAACCCTAATGCGCTTAAACTTACGTTTGAAAGAAAGTGTTGCAAGTCATAAGATGCAGCCAAACAATCCCGCCTTTCCACGGCCCTTTCTTGCAGCTTGTTCCATTGACTTATCATAACATTCTGATTATTAACGATGGTTTCGGCGCTTTTTCCAGCGTAGACTTGTTGCAGACGAGCACTTTCGTCTAACAAAGCTTGCAACTAAAAATCAGAGCTTAACGCTCAAGTTTACTAGCAAATAATTATCGTTTTATACCTGTCCTTCCAAAGTGACCAATTCATTCTCGAAAAGTTCGTGTTTTTTCAACAAACTTTGAACTGTTACTATGTCGCGGCCCAAATCGCTAGGGACAGTAGAGTACTTTTCCTATTGAAGAAGTACAGTTCACAATACGGCATAATATTTCGGATATAAAATTTTCAAGAGTCGGAAAGTGTCTAGCTGTATGCAATCTCTATAATTGCTTAAGAAAGTTTTCCTCACTTGAATTCGCGACAAAGCGTCGGCCACGTCGCGGTTGAAACCGTGCAATTCGCCGGCGGCTTCCAATTTATTTTCACGGAATTCAATATGGTCTAATAAAGAAGCCCAAATCGATCGGAGGTGATTTTGATGTTGTTGAATGTCGTTCAAATAAAAAGATTCCGACGATAAAAGGTCTTGGGCCAATTTTTCACAAGCTATAAATTGCTCCGAGCCAGTTTTTACTTGTTGTTTGAAATCATTGAATTTATTCAAGAGTTCCTTAAAATTAATATTTTGTCAATAATTTCAGCATCATCAATGGAACACTCACTAGAAGATGTTCATAATCTTTGCCATAATCGTCACATTTCGCTATAATCAGTTGTTGATCTATCCAATCTTCCAGATCGTGAACCTCACGATTGTACGAAAAATATTTCGCAGCATCGACTAATGCTTGTTGTCTTGAGGAGCACATATTGCTCAAGTTTTCGAAGTTTCCCTCCAGTTGCTGTTGTTTTTTCGTTAGAACATCTCTGTCGGGAGATTTAAAATTTTCGACGCACGATTTCAAATTGCTCAAGGTGATGGATTGAGCTTCTACATCTTGCTAAAAATTGAGCGAAAAAATTTTAAAAATTACCCTAAAGGAAGTAAAGCTAAACCTGAAAAGTTTTATGATTCGATAATAACTTATTGGCGTGCTCCTCATCGTCTTTATCACTTTGAATCGTCGGTGCCGTTTTTAATAAATTCATTTTTTCTTGAATGAACGTATCAAAATCACCCGCATCCGCTAAATATTGTTGTTTTTTCAACGCCGTTTGCAATAGATCCTTCCTTGACGATTGCAAAGTTTGTAAATTAGACCAGTTTTGTCGCAAATTGTTGGCCGCCGATTCAATCGTTTCTTTGGCGAAATGATTTTGATCGATAATCAACTTTCGGGATTTTTCAAAAATTTTATTCATCACGCTTTGGTGGCCGGAGATTTCGGCGTCTACTTGCTGAAGAATTAAAATATGAAATTACTGCACGAAAGTGCCCATTAATTAATCATATCCACCTCGTGCTTTTTGTTCAAATTCAATGTTTCAGTCAAAGAATTGCCAGCAAAAGTCGAACTAACGATTGGGATTTTTTCATTAATCCATTGCAATTCGATATCCACGTCGAACAGAAATTCGTGCAAAGCTTGGCTTTGAGCCAGTAATTGGCGTCTTTTAGCCATCGGCTCGTGCAAGTTAAAGACACTTTAATGACAAAAATATCTTGTCAGAAGCATTCTTAGGCCAAACAATTATCAATACATTTTACTCACTGGTTTCTAAATTCCTGAACCGAAATTTTGACGCGTTTCGCATCGAAATGATTTTCTTGTTCCATTTTTTGAACAATTTGATCAAGTCTGATAATTTTTTCTTCATAGCTGAGCAGCTCTTGCTCTAAAATCTGAAAATAATAAAGCCCAAAATTTAAAACTCGTATTAAAATTAGGATGTTGTCAAGTTGACTTCAATCAAACGTTGAATGATTTGACCAATTCGATGTCTAAATTTGCTCTAGCGGAAGAATTAGTGATTTTGCTGAAATTGTTTCCAAGATTTAAGGAAAGGGTAAACCTATCAACTCTTTCCTCCCTACAAAGTTATTAAATGCTGTGCATTAGTCAGCCTCGACAATACCAACTTACAATATGCTTTTGAAGCAAAACCTTCACGCTGTGTAAATCTTGACCTAGGTCGTTCGATTTCAAATTTTCTTTCAGTTCATTCAATTTTTCTCTGGTATCAGTCAAAGTTTGATTCAAATTGTGTTGGTCGAACAATTGTTGCAAATACAAGCGTTTTTCGACGGCCGTTTTTTGCATCCGTGCCCATTCTTTGAGCAAATCTCGTGTAATTTGACTTACATCGACGAATTTCGGATGTTTTTGATGTTCAAGCTCCTTCGCTTCCTGATCAGAAAGTAGGTAGTCGTTTCAACGGTGACGAAGAAGGAATTGAATACAAAATCTTACAGTTTCTAAATTTCTTAAACGATCGGCGTTGCATCTCAATTCTGCTTCCAATGCTTCATGCTTTTTCAAAAGCTTATCGATACCTTTAGCGATTGTTTCTTTCGATAGTTGTCCAATAGCGAAGACTCGCGTTTTTTCTTCTATCCATTGTGATAACTGAAAGTTGTCGAGAAAATTTAGCGTCTCAACATTGCAGATACAAACAGATCATTCATATTGTAAGTTATGAAGATTTTTTCGAAAAGTGCTCCCCAGAAAATATTTTTGATACGTACAAAAAAATACATCATTTTTAGATCACGTTTCTAACAAAAAACTCAATATGAAACTGCCACCGCATTTACATTAGCAATCCGTAACTATTTCCATAATTAGTTTGTATACAAACGTTTTGCATACGTACATAACGAGTATGAATCTAATTATGAATTTTTACCTCCTCAGCATCCCTCTTAAACTCCAAAAACGCTTTTGAAGCCATTAAATCATCGCGCCTTTGCTTGGCTTTCAATTTCACTTTTTCCCTCCTGGATAAAACTTCCGATCGTTTTTTGTCGATAAATTCCGATTCAGGGTGATTTTCTTTAACCAATCGTTCGGCCAATTCGTTGAACGTCGCCAAACGATCTTCTTGGGCGTACAGTTTGTTTTCGAAATCAGCTTGTTGTTTCAACAGATTGTCGACAGTTTCGACCGTATGTCCTAAATCGATTAATTCCAAAAATGCCTCTTGACTGCGGCTGTTAGCGTCAATATGATTAGCTTCTCGACTGAATAACTGCAATTCCAACATGTCTTCTAAATGTGTTTCTTTACGGCGCCAATTTTCGGCCAATCGATGGTGCAGATCTTCCAAATTTTTAAGCGTTTGGGTAACGTCGTCGCATTCTTTCGCGTTGTTCGATATTTTTTCCAGTAATCTATTTCCGAGTTGATCGACATACTGAAACCTGGATGATGGAATTAAGGAAAATCATTTTAGAGTTTTAAAATGTCTGATGAGTATCGGAAATTGAACGATTGGGAGAAAAAATCGCTCTATGTAAGAGTTGGAAACAATCAATTTTTCAGTCTCATAACATTTAGTTTCACCAACGCTCATGAAAAATAATAAAAAATCTATCGGAACATGACTAAGTTAAAGCGATGAAGGAAGCAGGATCTCTGGAAACTCACTCGTCTTCATGGTGCTGCATATCATCACCAGTTTCGGCGTGTTTCTCCAGCATTTCTTCGGCTTGAGCAACATCCAAAGGTCTTTCCAGATCTTGAAGCTTATCCATAGTTTTGTTTGCCCAAGTCATCTAAAATGCTTCAACAAAAATAAAAAGAACACAAAAACATTTGGTGTTGTATAAACAATATTCCATAAAGAATAAAACAGAAACCACACGTAAGTCAAAAAAAATTAAATTTTTCTTCTCTACCAGATCAGCAGCAGCGCCCTTGAACATTTGCTGCCCTTGACTATCTTCCAACGTTTTTCGATTAATTTTTGTAGTCGTAGTCAATTCACCCCATAATTGTTCCAAATCTTTTACGCGCTTATTGACGTTTGTGGATTGATCCGGATATGCCATTTTTACCTAGAAATATTTATGATAAAATACTAGAATAAATCAAAAACTTTATGTGTACTTCTTCGCCGAGCTGACGAATTTTAGCAATTTTGTCTTCTATCGGTTTTAGTTCACGTTCGATGCCCTAGGAAGGTAAGAAAATAGTTAACTTCCTCGATTTTACATTGTCAGTAATCTAACTTGCTGCTTCCTCTGTAACGTTTGTAGACCTTTCATGTCGGTCGTAAAACTTTGCGCGAACTCTTCGATACATTCGTGTTTTTGCATTATCCATTCAACCGTTTCTTGGCAAATTTGGTTGAAATTAGCCACACTTTCGACAATTTTCAACGATTTAGATTTCGCGTCGCGTAAAATTTGCATATTTTTCCACCTGAGTACAACGGAAATGTTCATCCACAAGGTGGAAAATTAAAAAAAACTAGAGCACAATAAAATAAGGAAACCGCTTACAAGCTTCGTATTTCGCGGCGTCTTGCTTCGATACTTTTCGATTGTGGATGACCATTGTCTATCAATTCATCAGCCACATTATCGATATTTTGTAACAAATTTTGACCGTTGATGCGTAAATCGGAAACAACATTCTGCAAAAAGTAGACCCACTCTGGATTAAAAACAGAGATATTCCATAGGTATACAATACAAGAAAGATGATCTGTATAGGCTAAGTGCACTTAATTTTCTAAATGCGTAATTAGCGATAGGATCTTTAAATAGTTTGTTTTCAATATCCTACAAAAATCGATCTGTTTTTTTTAAATAACGAGTCAAAAAGAACAAAACTTCGATACTTTGAAATATGGAAGATAAAAAAAAAATTGGACTTACTTCAAATTTTTTCAACGAAACATCAATATGGTCACTGCTGGCGCTTTCTTTCAGTTTGATATCCTGCAACAAATTGATTTTGATCGGTTGCAGCATTCATATGACAAAAAATTAAGAACTCACCATTTTCTCAGCCCAATGTTCGAAATTATCACATTCTCTGTAAAATCTGTAGAGTTTAACGGCATTTTCCAACGCGATTTTTCTGTTCTACAAAGTGAAAATGTGCCGCTATCTTTGAAAAAAGTGTGCTGACTTCTCAAAAAATTTTGTTTCCCGAGGATAAAATTAGCGTAAAATCATGAGCATGTGGAACTATCGATTTCGGGAATAAATTTATCTCATAAAGCCGTATATAAGTACTGAAAGATTACTTTGGCTTCTTGATCTAATTTATTATAGGATTCCAAAATGGGCGTTAAATGACGAGTGACGCTAACAACATCGTCGTCCGGCGAAGGCGTGATGGCTAAAACGTCGACGATGACCGGTTGGACAATTTGGACGTAGTTTGACGGCACAAATCCTTCTTCGTTTCTCGTTTTGTCATCGACGACGGATAATGATACATTTTGGTGTTGCGCTTTCCGATTACGGCGCACCAACCACCATTCTGGGTTGGTTTTTTCCAGTAAGATTAGAATCTGATCAGAAATGCATAATATTTTAGTTCCCAATATTTTACAAAGCCCCCAAATACCCCAAAAAAGGTTGGAATTCTAAAAAAATTCCCCAAAATAGGCCAAAAAAGCTACTTTTTCCCAATTTTTTTCGAGTTCGGAGGTCCCAACATTTGGGTATAGGATTCGACCAAATTGTGTGATCCCCCCATCCGTCAATTACACGACCGAACAAAAGCATTTCAGACAAAAGCTAACTTGCATTTTATAGAAAGTTGACTCAAGCACTATTAATAATTCATATTAGTAAATTTTAGGTGAAAAAAATAATAAAATTCCTACACTGATGAATCTGGATTTTCTCAAATGGCAAATATACAAAACTTTGGCTCACTTCGTTTTTATCCATTGATATACCATTTCCATTGTACTTGTACAAAGCTTGAACTTGTTCGATAACTTTTTGCTCTATCACCTGAAAATTAACTCAATGCAAGAGGATGAAATTTTTAAAATAAGAAAAACAAACCTTTTTGTTAACATTCGCCTTCGGTGTAGCATCATTAGAACTAATTTTATTCTGCTGCAAAGCTGCCAAATCATTAGCAGCATTATTTAAATGTTCGATGTCACTTTTGTAAGCAACAATTTCCTCCTCGAGTCTTTGATGCCTTTTCAATAACGACTAAATGAGGAAACAAACGAATGCTACACGTCAAAACACGATAAATGACATCTAGATTTCGTTGCGCCAAAAATGGAAAAGAATTTGCATGAATTCTTCACAAATTTCAAATTTCAGTCCAGATCATTCTAATGAAATATAAATCGCTAGAAATTTGCAATAATTTCAAATTCAAAAAGGTTGAGAAAAGTTCACTCATGGAATCTACAAATGAATTTTCACCTCAGCTGATCGTTCATCTTTGCCGTAATCTTTAGACAATGCCAGGGGCATTTTTTCCGCGACCCACGCCCTAACTTCGTCCGCTTCTTGTTCGTATTGATCGCGAGCCCAACGTCGTTTAACTTTTACGTTCAACTCGGCGAAATCTGAACGTAAAGTTTGCCATTGTTGATTTAAATTGGCTAGACGACGTTCTATATCGGGCGACCAATCGGAACGCGACAAAGAATTTAAGCCGACCAGCAAATGTTCGCCTTGTTCGACAACGAGTTTGGTTTTTGACCAATGGCAATGCATATCGGTTTCCAAAGACTGAAAATTTTTGGTGAAAGATGAAAGTGAAGCAACAAAAAGTTTTAGTTTTTACCTTCAAAATTTGTTGGTATTGATTAGCATTTTGAAACGACGATGATGTCGTATGTCGGCATAGTATTTGCTTCTCATTCAGCCAACTCTGTTCTTCCAGGTAATCTTGAACGAATTGAAAATAGTTTTTTGCCATTTGCAATAACCGTTTTCGTTTTTCGCAAGCTGATATCAAACTGAAAATGACCGAAATCGCTAGAAGGATTTAAGGAAAACGAAGCGTTTTCATACTTTTCGTGTTGATTTTGTAATTCGTGGAGTTGTTTTTGCAACGCGCGCTTGTCGATAACAACGGCGGACGATTCCGACTGATCGTTTAATAGGGGAGCTGTTTTTAGCGACAAATGTTTCAAACAATCGGCGTGAGCGGCCAATTGAACGTTAAGTAAGTTGTGCGTCTGTAGTAAATTTTCTACGTCGGTCAGGTGCTGACCAACATGTTCGTTGCTGATTTGATTCTTAAATGTCGCACACATATTTTAATTAATAACGCACTAGTTGATTTATTAACGAACACTGTAGGAAAATGGGGTGCTGTAAGATCATGCATTTTTCACAAAAGAAAACGAAACTTTTTGACATTGAACAATTCTTTCTAAACCAATCGAAAACCACTACCTCCATATTCTTGAATTCAATTTTCAAATCTTCGATATCGCGTAAAACGGAAGTAAGACGACTCAACGACGATAAATATTGCCGCCTTTGGACTAAAATATCGAGCAAGCGACGCCACGAATCGTCTAATTGTGACTGTCGTTCCTTGATTTTGTCTTTAGCCCAATAATTTTCTTTGAATAATTCTTGGCACATTGCTGACAAATTCCTGAATTTCGTTTCCTAGGACATAAGTCAGGTTGTCAGAAAAAATAGACCTTCGATATCCGGCTTTATAGGATTTTTAGTCAATCGGAATGAGAAAAATGAGAAAAAACGGCATTCGAATTTTTAACTTAATTCTAGAACGGAAACAGAAATTGAGTAAACTATAAGGCGAAGAATAAAGTACGTTGTCGCTTTTATCGATGTATTTACTTTAGATAGAATATCAGCAGAAATAGCCTCGTGCTTCTTCATTGCAGCTTCTACTTGACTCAAAGTTTTCGTTGAAGATGTCATTTTCGAAGTTTGGAACGATTCGTTTAAAACATCGGTCATATCTTTCAACCAATTGGCCCTCAAATCGGCTTTCCTACCAAATTTTGTCGCCAACTGTTCCAGTTTTTCTTGACTGAAAAAAGACAAACTAAGCTTCTCCAAATAGTCGTCAAAATTCCTACAACCTACCGCATCAACTCAATAGTCAGAGCGGTTTGACGTCCATTCTCCGCCGATTCCAATTTAACCCACGCGGTTTCCAAATCGTGTAACAACAAACCTCGTTCGGGTTGAAAAATCTTCATTCGCATAGCTTTCTCTTTTGTTTGTACGTCGAAAAACAAAGCTTCAAGATCGCCTTTTTCTTTATATCTAAAATTCTTGCAGTACGGCAATTTAAAAAATTATATGTCACTCGAAGCCAATTCACTTGGGAGGCTTTTCGACCGTCCTATAGTAACTAAATTTGATCATTTGATCTTGAATAGATTGCAAACTGTTGCCGAAACGTCGATCGTTTAATTCCACTATCTTTTTATTGATCCATTGTAGCAAATCAGTAGAAAAATTCATGTATTTTTGTTTTTTTCTTTCATCGTCGATTAGATTTCCAATAATCTAAAAACTCAGAATTTTTATAGCTCTAAAACATGGTTATTTAAAAAAACGTGTATCAGAGAAGAATAAATACTAAAACTACACAATAGAAAAAATTTAAAGCTATACAAGCAATGTGTGAAACCACTTTGTATGTCACCATAACATTTTTTTACCTTCGCAATCCGCTTGGCACCTGTTAGTTCTGTTTTCTGCTTCGCAAAATAATGATAATACATTGAAACATAAGTGATTATAGATTTTTCGTCCGGTCTATTGACGTCTACATCTATAACATCCAACATTTTTAGTTTATGAGAATTTAAAAATTTTTATAATCAAGTTACCTTCGGCGTCCAACAATCTTGCAATGCCCAATCTTTTCTCCGCGATGTCAAAAGCCGTATTTAAATTGGTCAAATTATTTTGGCCGGCCAAAGAATGGAAATCCAGCAAGTCTGGTCGGTGAACGTGGATAAGAGCGTTGAAAGCTAATCCACTGCGCCAACTGGATGTGAAATTTTCGATTTTGACTCCAGGATAACCCTGAGTTTTCCGTTGACACCATAATAATAAAGCATCTTTGGCGAATTTCTTCTCCGTACTTTCTTCATTTTCTTCTTCCTGATAAAATTTTAATGTTTGAATAAAGTCAATTACGTTGAAAAATTGACTTTTAAATCTATATCTACATTTTTCATAATCCTTTATCGTACATTTTATGTGGCTTACCGCTTGGATTTCAATGGGATCAATAATAAATCTCAAAATTATTGTCCAAATAAGGCCCAGAATTAGCCTTTCATTACCGTCCTGAATATCTTCGGCGCCGATATTTTCAAGCGCTATTTTTTTACGTTTCAAATAGTCCAAAACTTTATTCAAATTTTCGATTTTGTGAACGCGCATACGGCCTCGATTCGGTTTGCCCAATTTATCACCGCTAATAATTTCCAACAATTTGATGAGCAAAACGCCGTCACGCAAATCGGCGAATAAATCTTGGATTTCCAATCGGGCCTAAATAATGAGACAGTAAGAGAAATATTTTAAGATATCTTTGCTTGGGGAGCAGATCATAAAAACTCAGTGTTCGCAAGAATAGTCTTTGTCAAGGTCATTAATTTTTGTTAATAGTATATAGTGTTGCTGCATTCATTTTCATCAATTTTGTTCATAATATCGCGACGGGATCAATTTTTCACAATCAAAATACCATCAAAGTGAGGATGATGATAAAGTGCATTTGAAAAAAAACCGGTTCCAAACCCATCATATCGCGAAAATCCGACCGAAAAGTTGTTTCAAACTGCGAAGTGGACTATCAATCAAGGTTCAATTTTCATTGAGAAACAGTAGGTGGTCCCCTTTTGACATTCATGATAAAGTTTTTCGATGAGGAACTGACAAAAACTTCGGTTTAAACTAAAGAGTGAGAACGTTGAAGTCAATCGGCATTCTCGATGATTCTAAAATGACTAAAAATTCGAAAAAATTTTACCCGGAATTTTAAATTCTCCAAAATGTATCGTCACCAAAGTTTTGAAGACATCCTTATTTCCGACTACAAAATAGTGAATATCAAAATAAACTGCTAGTTCTTGTAGCACGATGATTTTTTCGCCAGACTAGAGGGTGACAGGAATAAAAAATGAACAGGACTGTCAACTCCAGAATAAACTCTGCGGATCAGTTTGAAAATGGACGCATTATCATGAAATTCAAGGATACAATAGGACCAGAGTGACGGTAACTTATGTAAGAATGCGAAAATTCGTTCATATTATCCGACCGAAATTACCAACTTTAGCAAAAAAAGTTTGATCGGAGACGGTTTTCAAAGTTACTCTACTTACACTATACCCACCATGTTCAAAAATGTATTGCACCATTTTGTAAAAGTTTTCTTCTGTATTTTGACCCTTTCGTCTTGCAATTGCTTTATGCGACCTTTCTCGAAAAATAATGTCGGATCGACTAAATAGTCGTTCGAATCGTCGATGCTACTACTATGACTCATTCCAAAATCGTGGCCATTCTTATTATTATCGTGACCGTTCATTATTATTGCTTAAATTTTTTCAACGTTGAAAATGCATAAAAATCGTAAGCGAAAATTTTTCTCACATACCTAAAAAACGCAAAAAATTACAGACAAAAATTTTATATACAGATCTATCTGTTCCAACAGCCAGCATCTTTAAAAGTTAGTATGTTAGCTCTCCAGCTTACATAATGTACATGAAACCAGCTGAAACTTTCCTACATGTGAAAATCTTTCTGCCATAGAGTGGAAAGTAAACGAAAATAACTTCTAACATAATACGTACAGCATTCGCCATACAACAAGGCACCGCGGGAAACGAAAATAACCTTCACCTTACTGTAACATGGGCATATGAAAATTAATTTTCGTGTCCTGCCGTCATTTAACTTGACTGGCTGGCCATTGCGTTTTCCCTTTTCATTGAGGTTTTATAGGAATTTGATGACTATTGACGTATTATTCCGTGAAAATAGACCATGTTGGCGTTTGAAGCAAAAATTTAGGTGCAAACGGGTTTAGAAAGGGCTCAATTCCAGGAATAACGAAAAACACCACCAAAATTTTGTGTGCTCTCAAGTGCTAATCCGTTAGGAAAACAGCGCGGATGCCCGGCAGGGGTATAACATCGTAGGTTCGGTTTGGAAAATATACACATTATAAAGGTCAAGCATTTCGAGAACACGCATATACCCAAGGTAAACAATATTTCCAGTTTTTCATTGAAACTAGAATTGCTTGAGCTGCTACATGCGAAACTTTGATTTATAGTTCGGGTAATAATCGAAATAGTGCACAGAAAACCTTGTGATTATTCGTTCAGCATGTAAAAAAATCCAGCATAATGGTCAATGCTCATAGCCCAAGTTAACTTCTATGAAAAGCATGTGAAGCTGTGGCGGAAACTAAACTTCAAAATTATTTTCAATTCATTATTCGACTTCAAAAAGGAAGTGCCCAATCACGACGAATTCGCATTTCACTAACACATATCATATGTGCATTTTTAACTTCATTTCAGAAATCATATCTTCTAAGAAGTCATAAATATATCGCCGCAAAGAATCATTCTGCGTAATTTAAGTATGATATAATTAGCTCATTTTCATTAACTAATATATTCACATTATTTTACAAAATTGATTCATTAACTAACTCAACTTATCAAGCAACTTATTTGGTTCAGTAAGTAACTCTAACTTACTAGCTTATGTAATTTATAGGGTAACTTGTTCACCAGCTTATTTAACCCAGTAAATTTCATAGATCATTGCCAGGAATGAAAATAAACTTCAGCAATCAGATCAGCATCAAAGCCAAAAGTGAACACAAATTCATCGTTGCAACCAAATAATTTATTCGTAATTTCAATCAGTACCGTACCCAGGATTTTTCCAAGGAGGGGCGGATTTTCAAAAATTTTTTTAAATATCATTTTACGCAGCGTACTAAAATGAGCATTAAAAAACAAATCATTTCCGTCAAAAGATTCATTCAAAAATATCAAACAAAATACCAAATTCAAATCAAAAAATCAATTTGAAGTCCTGAAATTTAACTGAATGAAAAATTTTATACAGATGTATTATATATCTATCAGCAAATAATGTGTAAGAATTTTCAGCAATCAGTATGTGTATAAATACGTATTCAGTAAAAAAATTTTCACTACCAAGGGGGGATGCGGCCGCCCATGCCCCCCTGGGTACGGCCTTGATTTCAATATAACGTGTTCATTAGCATATTTATCACTTCGTTATTTATCTGCGACTATTCTATAGACTTGTTCAACTTATCAGCTTATTAAATTTGATATAATTAATTTTCAGTCCGTCAAAAATATTTTAAGATAACGAATCAGCATCAGGCTTTTTAGTACGATGCTAATGAAACCAGAGCCGTGCTAATGGACGTTGGCGCGCATGCTAATAACTGAAAGGAAGAATTTTTTTAAAAAGTCCTAGAAGAAAGTTGAAGATATCACAGAATTGTGATGGAAAATCGAAAATGGTCATTTTCACAAATAATAACTTCGCCAATGTCATCATTCTCTTTGTCACTTTTGCTTAGTGAATGACGTGGCTCGAATCCGAATCAGCTTCGGCACTTGGACACTGTTTGAGTAATTTGAAAACGGCTGATTTGACATACGCTCATACCTGTAAGACCTCCGACCAGTTGGGGGGGGGGGGGGTAAATCCGAAATTTGGGGGGGGTAGAAAAAAGTTGAAATTTTTCCCAAAAAAGGCCAAAAAACATACACTTTTTTGCAAATTTTTTTAATTTTTTTCCAAACTGGGGGGGGGGGGGGTAAATGATTTTGGGTACAGGGTTGGCCAAGTTCCCCCCAACCCCCCCCCCCCAGTACAGGTATGCATACGCTGAAATTTACGCAAATCAGTTATAGTGAGTAGGGAGCAAATACAATTGTACGTTTTCTAAAAAAATTAATCGAGAACCTATATAGAAGTTGAAGCGTAGTTTTCGATACAATGAAAACATGTAAACTTTTATCAAAACAGAACGTGACTGGCAATTTTACTGTCAAGCTAACCAACGAACTTGTCGGTGAACAAACCGAGTGCATAATAATGTGAGAATGAGCTAATTTAATTAGAATCAGATGAGATTCGTATTCCTTTTGAAAGTACCAACATCAAGTATGATTTCATGAGTTGATAATACAATAAAAGCAGGTTATCAGAATTGACTAACTCACACATTAGTTTGACACCAACAAAATAACATTTGTCAACCGTCCTAACCGTGCTAATGAAATATTTTTTTTCATTAGCACGAATGCTAATCAGATTCGTGCTGAAAACCGTGATAAGCACAGGGTCCATGTTCTACAACATTCACCAGAGTCACAATTTTCGCATTTCAACGGCTCATAAACAGCGAACCGACTCTATTAAGTACTCATAAATCATAAATAAACCGTTTTTAAGGGACCACCATAGAAAATATCATTCAAAACCACAATTAGGGGAGCTCTTTGACGTCTCTTTTGTTCGTTTAACTTTTGAACATTCTCGGAGTCTGCAAATTTTAAAACCTTGTGTAAATATGATTTCATGAATAGAAACTTGATGGCTAGCCATGTGGTTGTCATAGAGAGCTCCATCGGAAAAAACTGAAAAATGTCACATTTTGATGAGAAATAATTATTTTTGAAGCAAAAAAAATAAAAATTCCCATTTTTCACAGCTTTTTAGACAAAAATCATTTTTTAAAACTATTCTTCGAACTTTTTTTCCAAAAAAAACAAAATTTTTTTGTTCAAGGACCCCAAAAAATTTTGGGGAATCGATACCCTCCGCCCCGAAAAAGTAGCTTGACCCCCGGTACTAATAACGACATTCAGGGGCCCCCAGGTCCAGAGGTAGAGGTAATACCCCCTCATACCCCTCCCTATGGGAGACACTGAAATTGATGTGATCCAATACTTGCAAAGTGAAATTACGTTAGGAGTCTTTATCAAATATAGGTAACATACAGAACGAAGACAAAAGTTGTTTTCCTCCAAGAAAATTTGTCCCGTAATGGTAGAACTTTTTTCCCCAGGAAATAAAATCGTGAAAAATAATTAGCAACAATTTGGCATATTTTCACAATATTAGGCATCCGGAATTGAAAATTTTAGAAAATATCTCGCGTTACTCAAATGGTCAACAAAAAACAGGTTTATTTTCTCTATTTGTTCGAACTTCAAAGGTCTTTATTTTCTGAACTTACGTGAGAAAGTTTTTACTGCGAAAAAAGACGAGACTAGTAGTCGGCGGCGGTTAGAAATTAAACAAATTATCTGCGCATCCAAAAAAATCAAAGCCACGTGCCGCACCTAAAATTTCATTACGAAGTCAAAAACTAGTTGTGGAGGACTAGATGTCGAAATTACCGCAAAACCATATATATACGCATACATGTAATGGGGGATGCTATATATATCCCTCCTAGAAATCGTGGCCATATGGCTAGCCATTGGGCGACTCCCAAGATTATCCAATCCAATGACGAGCCATATAACATCCATAGGAACCCCACACTTTTGGTCGGAAAAATAATAAAATTTAAAATTTTTGATGAAAAAAGTGAATTTTGGAACAAAAAATCGTAAAAAAACATTAATTTTCTCGGCGCTTTGCGCCACAAATACATTTTTTACGCTTTCTTAGACAAAAATTACTATTTTTTGAACCGTTGTCGGATTCATTTAATGAAAAAGAAACAATTTTTTACCCTCAGGAACCCCCCAACTAAAATTTTGGGGAATCAGTGACCCCCGGTCCAAAAAAGTTGCCTGACCCCTCCGCACCTCGGGGCCCCGTTACACGTATTTATATACAAATACAAGTAATTGAGGGAGTTGTCACTTATCATCAGACGTCCTCAAGCTCAGATTATCGGATACGGGTAAATTTAAAAAATTGCGAGGAGGTGTGGCAAAATATCCGCTAAACACGTCATTTTTCCCAAAATCAGGCAATCGGTGATCAATTTTTAGCTCTTTAAATGGGGGTAATACCCCCTCATATCCCTCCCTGCTCATCATCATAAACCTTTGAAATGAAAAAAAGCTATAAGTGTTGACTTTTTGACATAAAATTGGCATTTAGAAAAATTATTATCTTTCAAACGAATGAAAGAACTGATTTTATCGACTATCGAAGCAAAAATTTCGAATTTTTTCCATCATTGACCCTCTCCCATCTAAATCGTAGACAGCTTATGACCGTATCCATTAGGAATCCAGCCTACCCCCTGTCATATGCCAAAGCTCCGTTAAGTAGTGTATGCATAAAACATCCAAACGAAGTTGTAAATGAAGAGGTATACACGAAAAGATTGCACTTTGCTGAACTGAAATAAAATGGAATTCTTTGTTAGTCAGTAGTAGTCATATGTACATATATATAAATTAGCAGGCGTTCAGATATATGACAATCAGACACATCGCATACCATTCCATAAAAAAACTCCAAAAAGACCGCTGATTTCTTAGTTAAGAAAGACATGAATCATTACAAATTAGATATAATTTTTAAAAATTCTAAAATAAATTGATACTATTGAACCTTGAAATGTTTCACTTTGGAATAGTGCTTCACACTTTCAAAATTCTAGGACCCGGGTACCCGGTCTTTAGGGTACCATTTCGGGTACCCGGGTATACCCGGGTTCTATACACAAGTATTTAAAAAGTCAGTGAATGAACGCACTCCATGAAAATTTTCAGAAAACTCATAAATTTTGAGGCATGAGCCTTGCAAAGTGCTACTAAATAAAAGTTAGGAAAGACCAATAACGTTTTCTTCAAACAATTTTTTTTTCGTTCGAAGAAAATAAATATTTCAAAATTTCTTACACTTTTAAGCAAATTGTGGTGACCTGGTCACGCATCACAACTATTTGATGAATCCATTTCCAAACTAGATATCCCACTAGGTCCGGGTTTAACCGTTTCTACCGGCTCATCATCATCGATTTTTATGCCTCTTCAATCTTATACATAATGTATCTATCCAATTTTTTTTGTTTTCTCATACTGTATCGAGTAACAAAATTTCAAACAGGCATAATTTCTGGAAGACTTTTTTATATTTCCGTTTCGTGCTTCATTGTTAATACACATAGATTTTTTGTTGCTAAAAATACGCTACAGTGGCTTTTTGAGAGCCATAAGCGGTCTTGTTAACACGTTGAGCAGGTAAATGCATTGAATTGATAAAGAAAAGTACGTTCATTCAGTGTAACTGCACGTAAATATAGGTGTATATAAATATTCCGTTTATACAATATCTTGTTGAGACCCGGGTAGCACCGGGGTTTCATTCAGAAAATTGACCCGGGTAACCGAAATACCCGGCCCGGGTTTTTTTTGACCTACGAGTCACAAGCCAAGTGGCTTGTTGACCTAAAATTTTACAAGCCATTCTAAATTTTTACAAGCCAATTCTATAATATCAGTATACGTGAATAAATTCCAATGCTAGGTTATTTTTTAAAGAAATGTATATATTGAGCATCACGACAATCGATCAAACAAGAGATGTCATTCAACATTTTTTCAATAACATTTTAGAGCCGTTAATTCATTAAAATACAGGAAACATTTGCAATTTTTGAGTTTGATCAAACTCTAATCTACAAGCATTGTGGAACAAATTTTCCAGCAAACTATCCAAGAACATAATGACTTTGAATTACATGAGAAATCGACAGTTAAGTCCTCTATGATGACAATAGAGAGCCCAAAAAAACTATTAATCTTTCCTGCCTGAAACGCCGAGAAAATTTTTTGGGTGTCGACATTCTGCGATGCTGGAAAATCAATTTTCCAAACACTTATTTGAAGAATTAGATTCGAATTTTCTGTTCAAAAGTCGTAATTTCTAGAATTTTATGTTTGAAAAATTTTAAAACCATTATTTTATTCACAAACTCTCATGAACTTGACCGAAAAGATATGAGTAAGAAGCGTAGAAATTCCCGAAAACTACTTCCATGAAGCTTTTGGATTGATTTTACGTTAAGAAAGGAAAAATTGCTTCAAAAAGTTTACAGACTTGACGTATTGATCTTTCTCAAAAAATGTGTCAGGGGAAAAATGTGAATCTTCATTAAATTTCAAGATGAAATATTGAAGATTACCAATTAAAACATGAGATAATACGTTTAAGATGATTAAAACTATTAAAGATTAAATGATAAGTGAAGGTAGACATGTTAGAAGCAGCACCTGAGCTAGGAAATAAATAATAATGCTTATTTAAGTTTTCGCGCTGGAAAATTTTGTGATTATGACCTTCTAAAATGCACCAAAATGCATCTTTTCTGTATCCGATATGATCAAACACATGACTCAAAAAATTCTGACAAGCCATTTTGGCTTGTTGAACTGAAATTCTACAAGCCATTTTGTCAGTCTAACAAGCCTTGGCTTGTAAAATGCTAAAAAAAACTATGTACCCGGGTACCCGGTGTGAAGCACTACTTTGGAACAAAGTCGTTCAGAACTAGAAATAGGATACAATGCACTGTTTTTAGCGGCATATTGATTAGCACAGCCGCTGATTTTCCTTGCTTTGCACTAGTTTTTCTCAGCGCAGCTGAAACTTTCACTAGCGCAGGCCAAATTTTATAAGTGCCGCACTAAAAAAACAGTGGTAAAATGACGTACACAATTTTCGACGAATTATTTTCATACACTGATATTTAACTTATATTCTCATCGAACCCCGTAGCTAGACAGAACCAGCAGTGCTGATTGAGTCAACGTCATTTTTCGCGTGTTTTTGTAATTAATAAATTATCTCATCCTAAAAAAATGAACTATCTTTACACAGAGTTGGAAAAACTTGACGTTTTCATCGCTCTCGATTAATGTGTAATGGAAAAATACTAATTTTCATTAACTATTGAAACTAAATAACAAGGATTGCTGAAGAAAAGTAAGTTTCAGATGTTGAAAACTATCAAATATTAACGAACAACTGAACGTAGGCATGCTAACAGTTGCACTAATAAACTGGATGGTGAACAAGGATGATTATTAAATTCATAACCAGCGCAACGCGCTGAAAAATTTTGAGATGTTAATCTGCTGAGTTCTAAAATGCAAATTGTATACTAAAGGGCTTTTTGATCTTGATTACACACCAGCAGTTGCGATGGCTCTCCTCCAAGAAAAATTCAATGGCATAATAATTTGTCGACGACCTCGAACTAACTTATGATCCGTCGGACGAAGGCCCACTTATCTAGGCGCAGTTTAATTTTTGCGTAGATTCGACGGTTTCTGAGCTACAACCACAAAATTTTCTATGAATAAGCTTCATTTTTCCGAGTTTTCATTTATAAAATTTCATGATAATAGCACCACTTACATTGCCCATGGGGTAAACGAACGCAAACGTTATGCAAAATGTTCCTGCCCACGATACGAATTTTCAGCAGAATTGACTGACCGACTTCCCTTCACCCTCACGTCACAAACTGATCTATTAAAGTCAAAAAGCTTGTGCCGTTCACAAATGCTATTAGCCATTGGTTGATCATAGCACAATTCAGTTCATAACTTTGCCTGACGATGGCAACACCACCAGTCCGTGCGAATTAGAAAACAACTTTTGTATGTTCCAAAATCAAGTATGCCATGAACAAACTTATGTAATTCCATCTATATGCAAGATTCACTTATGAAAATTTTACAGATAAAATTAAAATGACTGCTTTACATCCTTGGAAACCTCTTTCATGTTTGCACAAAAACTTTGTTTTAAGACAAATCAAAATGGTGCATAGATAAGTCATCCACCCTATATATCCCCAGCAGGAGGGAAATTAGGGAAAACCCCCACTTTTTGTCGAAAATAGTTTTTTAACCAGAATCGATCATGTCAATAGAACTATCTAATAGAAAATAGACATGATACAATCAATATTGATTTCAGAGTTTATACAGTTTGATGCTAATTTTTATTTTGTACTATGTTCAAAAGGTGTACAAACTCTGAAATAAGCCTATAAAATTAATTTTCATCATATCGAGTCTATTTTCTATCAGATAAGTCTACTAACATCCAGTTTCCCTTATTTGGGCTTTGGCAACCACGAGAAGGGTCTGTGAACCAATCAATTTTTGGTTGAAGCGATAGAATTTGTCCAGCTTATGGTGTAAAACGCAAATTCTTAATAAAAATAATAATAATAAATAATAATAATAATTTATTAGGTCGAAGACGATACGTCGTAAATATAAAGAATAAATACATGTTGAAAGGTGTAACAACTAAAGAAATCAGCAGATTAGGCTACACCTATCAGATTTGCTCTTTTAAGTCTATCAGAAAAAAAATTTTGCACTACTAGCGCTTATAGTACGTTCATAAAGAGAATTCAAATCCCGGACTACCCGACTACAGAATTCATATTTCAACAGATCATGGTGATATTTATATTAGTACATATGCCAGTTTTAGCGAATTATTAGCAGGGTTAGAATTATGAACTACATAGAGAAAAAGTTATCGACCGGCAAAACATTCAAACGAAGATTAAACCTTAATGAGATCGGAACGAAGCCGTCGCAGGTCTAATCGCTCTAAACCCAGGTGGTTTAAACGGTCATCGTAAGATGATGTATTATCATAACCTAGTATTCTCTTCGGGAAATTCTTTTATTCTCTTTCTCGTAAAAATTCATTCTTTTCATCTACAATACTTAAACCTTTTATATAATTCGTCAATCAATGCAGGAAAGAGAATCGCCTTAAAGTTTCTACAAATCATACATGAAGTACGATATCAATAGTGGTATAGTACATACCTGTGATTGGGGGGGGGGGGGTTGAGGGGACCGCGCCCAACTTGGCCCCCAGTCTTGAAAAAAAGACCCCCCCAGTCTTGAAAAAATTAGAAAAAATTGGCAAAAAAAAAACCTTTTTTGGGAAAAATTTCGACTTTTTTCGACCCCCCCCCCCAACTGGTCGGACCTCTTGCAGGTATGGTATAGTAACCTATATATTAGTATATTAGCCTGCCCCGGTTCCGGCTAGAATACCGGCTGCCCGAACAATCCCAAGAGAAATACAAATTGCGTTCATTGAAGCTAACCTGCGAAAACAATGATTAAATGCTTCTGGCATTAAGCGCTTGCAAATTTGGACATTTTGGGAGAAAAATATGTGCATAAAATAAAAGTTATAAATTGATATTTAAACAACCGAAAAATCTGTGTTTAACATAAACATAAAAACTTTTCATCATTTCAAAATTTTTGCGCCAAAATTCAAGTTTCGGCACCAAAACCTGTACCGTTATTTTCTTTCCTGTTCGGTTCAGCAATGACTGAAGCGAAACTTTCAACAAAACAGAAAATCAAAATTTATATTTAGATCGTTAATAATGGAAATTCGAATATTCTCAGCACGCCGTCACGGATCAGGTCACTGATGTAGGTAGAGAAACAAAACTAGCCGGCCGGCACCCGGCTGCATTGTTTTCCTTATGAGCCAATTAGAAAAGCAAGTCAAACATGTTTGTGCCAACTGACTAGACTCATGGATTTTTATTTACTTCTTATCGCGACGCGCAGAGCTGGAACAATTTTCACGCTTTTACATTCAAAAACGCTGGAAAATGAATCTGCAACAATTATATCTAAATAGAAGCTCCAAATTAACGGTCTTAAATGATTTTTGTCATCATTTTTCAATGCAAAAATTCACGTTCAAAACGTTTGGAAAACTATAAGCGAGAGCAAAAATTTCTTAAGATTGATGAACAGTCTCAAATTTTGACAAAATACTGACTGTCAAAATTTAAATAAAGATAGGATAGTTCAATAGAAACACGCTAACTGCTGCGCTTCCTGCCGAAAAATATTGATTAATATTCACTGTTTTTTCCCAAATCGTGTTTTTTGGGATAAAATATAAAAATTTTGCGATCTGGAAAAAATGTAGAGATTGATCATAAGAAAGATGCATTTTGGTGCATTTATTGTTCATTATCTGGCTCAGGCGCTGATTTTAGCATGTCTTACATTAACTTATCATTTAATCCTTGATAATTTTCACAATCTTAAACGTAATCATCTCATGTTTTATTTTGTTTTGTATTTTCAATATTTTGTTTTGATATTTAATGAAAATTCGCATTTTTCCCTTAACACATTTTTAATGAGATTAACACGTCAAGTTTTCAAATTTTGGAAACAACACTTTCTTTCTAAACGTAAAATTAATTCAAAAACTTCGTGACAGTAGTTTCCGGAAATTTCTGCTCTTCTTACGCAGAGCTTTTCAGTAAAATTTATGAAAATTCAGAAAAGAGTACTATTTTTAAAATTTTCTGAATGTTTAATTTGTAGAACGTAGGATTTTGAAGAAAAAATTTGAATCTAATTCTTGCAATTAATATTTGAAAAATTGATTTTCCAGCGTTTCAGAATATCATCATCCAAAAAGATATTTTTGGCGAGAAAAATTTCCAATATTTTTTGAACTCTCACTCCTAATCGTAGATGCATTAACGGTCGATTTCTCTTGTAATTCAACAAGGTAATTATGCTAATAGTTTGCGGGAAAATTATTACACTATGCTGGTAAATTAGACTTCAAACTCGAAAATTTCAATTTTTTCTTCAATTTTAACAAATTAGCGGCTCTAAAAATATATCAGAAATGTTAGAACTTAAATAAAGCATCTATGAGCCTTTTTAAACGGAAAACTGACTTGGGGCACATGGGGAAAAATTTGAAAACGGTTAACGATTCAAAAAGGAATGGAATGCCTCGAGAATTCAAGTTCCTCTATGGAAATGTTCCTGAAGTTCATTATTTTATTTAATTTTAGGCGACGAATTTTCTTGCAACAACAATATAAAGATATAATTGAGGATGCCTCTTGATCGAAAATTTTGATAACAATGTCAAATTTTTTATTAGAATAAAAATGTCAGTCCAATGCCATTGAATGAACGGAAGAAGTTCTGTTCATTCAATAAGTATATAAACCTAAGCCTAAGCCCGAGCCTGAGCCTAAGCCTAGTGAGTGTAAACCATACGACCAACGTGTAAAAAACTTGAAACAAATTCGATAGACCATAAAGTGCATAAAATTCCCAATTGATCAGTCATTGGCAACCTATAAGTTTGCTGCAACGATAAAAATATTATATTCAAAGAGAATTTGCTTGCGTTCGGACTAAATACAAGCAGTTAATATTATTTCACTGACTAAGCACCAGTGCCAAAACATGGTGTTTTGGCTCAAAAAATATGGAATGGCGCATCAAATTTTGAGTATTACTGGTCAAAGACCAAATTTCCTTAAATTTTGGGCATTCTAGCGGCTAATTGAATATCAATATTATCTACTTTTATTTGAATCGAACGCGAGCGAATTTTCTTCGAAAAGTGTATTTGTATCATCGCATAAAATTTATAGGTTGTCCATGACTGACAAACGAATAGAAATCCAGAGCTTCCTCAGTTCCTTCAGTCGAATAAAGATTTCGGATTAGAAAATAGAATTTTTATTTTTGGGGTGATTCAAAAAGAAAAATTGATATCGTTGGCGCAACTCTTTGATCAAAAATTTACTCATTTTTTGGCTTAATTTTCTTCAGAAGTACTCAATTATAGACATCCTCAATTCAATCTTTTCATAGTTAGGAAGAAACTCATAGCCGAAATTGAAGGAAAATATAAACTTGCCGAACAATTCTTTAAAATTCTCGCAGCATCCAATCCTTTTTAAACTGTAAATCGTTTTTCCTGCGCAGTTTTTTCATCTCACTGACGTGGTTATATGAAAAATAGGATGGACACGATTTTTACGTGGCGGGGTAAATGTATTTTTAATTATATTTTTATAAAACTTTTGGTCTAAAACTTTTTAGAAGTTTTCAGAATAATCATATGGAAGAGATTTTTTGGCCATTGGCACAAATTTCCTTGCACAAAAAACACTGATCAGCACGATCATTGTTTTTTCCCGCCGGCCTTTTCCCCAAATGGAGAAAGGGGACAAAATTTTTTCCCCGTTTTCGGCAAATCGTTTTTTTCACTTCAAAATTCTCATAGGCACTTTATTTAGGTGTTTTTGAGCTTTCTAAAACATTCTGATATTTTTAAAGCCATTATTCATTAAAATTGAAGAAAAAATTTAAATTTTCGAGTTTAAAGTCGAACTTACAGCAAGCATTGGGGAACAAATTTTCGAGCAAATTATCCAATAGCATAATGATCTTGAATTGCATCAGAAATTGATCGTTAAAGCCTCTACGATGACAGGTGAGACCCCAAAAAAACTATTAAAATTTTTTTGGGTATGTATATACATTTTGCGACCTTGGAAAATCAATTTTCCGAACATTTATTTTAAGAATTAAATTCAAATTTTCTGTTCATAAACCGTAATTTCTAAAAATTGATTATTTGAAAAATTTTGACACCAGCAATTTATTCGTGACCTTTAATACATTTGGCCGAAAAGTTATGGAGCAACAAGAGTAGAAATTTTCTAAAAATACTTCAATGAAGCTTTTTAATTCAATTTACGTTGAGAAAGGAACAATCACTTCAAAAAGTCTATAAAGTTGATGTGTTGATCTTTCTCAAAAAAATTATCAAGGAAAAATGTGGATCTTCATTTATATAAAGATAAAATATTGAAGATTGCCGATTAAAACATGACATAATACGTTTACGATATGATGATGAAAACTATTAAAGATTGGTTAGTAAGTGAAGGTAGACATGCTAAAAGCCGCGCCTGAGTTAGATAGTAAATAATAATGATTGTCGAAGTACGCGAATATATTGAGATTTGAACCTTCTAAAAGGTATCTTTTCCGTATCCGACCAATCCGTAAATTTTTCTTCCTCAAAATGGGAAAGTCTCGAATTTTTTTCCCCCATAAAGCAAGATTTGAGGAAAAAAGTGAGCGCGATTGAGCGCCCAAAAATTTTTGCATTTTCGGAAATTTTAGCCCCACCTTCTTACCATACCTGTAAGAGGTCCGACCAGTTGGGTTGGGTGGGTGGTAAACCCGAATTTTTCTGAGGGGGGGCCGGGCGAAAATAATAGAAAAATTTTCCCAAAAAAAGGCCCTTTTTGCCAATTTTTTCAAATTTTCCCAAGTCTGGGGGGGTTTGGGTATAGGGTTGGCCAAGTTGGGGGTTCCCTTATTCCTGATTACAGGTATGCTCCTTATCCTAAATGCCTAATAGCAGTGTTTTTTGTGCCAAAACATGGTTTAATTCGTTTCGTTGATTTTATTCATTAATTTTCGTTGATTTTAGACCTTTTAGGGGCTGACTCGTATATTTGACTCGACCGCGAGGCGCGAACGATTTCTCTTCGAACAGTGTATTAGTATCGTGCAGCAAACTTTGTAGGCTGTCAATGACTGATGAATGAAAAGAAATTCTGAATATTCCTTGTTCATTCAGTTAGATTCAGATTTAAAACTGAAATTCTTACTTTTTGTGTTTGATTGATTCAAATAGAAAAATCGATATTGTTGGTAATAGTTAGGGATGGGCCGGGTATCCGGATCCGCGGATATCCGCCTAAATTTTAAGATCCGGATCCGATCCGGATCCGCTAAACCAGATTTTTTTGGATCCGGTTCCGATCCGGATCTGCTGAACCAAATTTTTTAAGATCCGGATCCGGATCCGCTGTTGTCAATGATTAAGATCCGGTCATAATCGGATCTTTATTCATTATTATTCACATAAAATTTTGCAGTATTAGAAAACACCAAAAAATTTTC